>JACEEZ010009268.1:21989-36989 GCA_016584305.1 Chionoecetes opilio | reverse complement strand
TCATGTCAAATAATGTCAATAGAGAAAAAAGCTAGATTTTCAATGCAAGTATTTAAAGCATTTTCAATGTCAATATAAAGATGAACATTTTGGAAAAATCCTCCTAGATGGTACAAACCTAGATGTGATTAACTCGCATAAATAGCTTGGACACTGGATTGGCAGTGACATGCGTGACCACATTGATATATAAGAACATAGGGAGACTGGACACTGTGATAAGGAATCTTGGGAACAGGTTTATAGACAGACAAAGAATCCCTAAACTAAATAGCATGATTGCAAAAATGATGTATGGTGTTGTTTTGTTTTCATGGATATTTTTTGAAACATTGGTGTAATGTATCATACTTTAATCATCATGGATAACTTAGCCAGTAAGATCTCAAACCTGTGCAATGGCAATTCTAATTGTGTTTATATCAATTAGACTGCATCTGATTTAAAGTTTAAGCTTTAGTCTTAATTGTGTTTTTTTTTAAATTCATACTGCATTGTAATACAGTAACGTATATGGACTTTGTGTTTAGAATACTACATAATATCATCGGTATAAGTGCAGTTTAAACTAATACACGATCGGTGGTTTCAAGTTTCCTGAACGTTTTATTCTCATCATAAGGAATATTTCTAATCCATACAACAACCGTCGGAAATTAAAAATAACACTTGGGGGGTCTGGGGGGCGAAACCACCCCCAGCGAGGTTAGGTTACGTACTCAATGCCCAGGTTAGGTTAAGGGGGGGATGTGGGGTGCAGCTCCCTCAGTTATGCCAGGAGAGCATTGCTCAATAGGGAGTATTGGTTGAAACTGCATATTTACCTTATCATCATTACAAAGGAAATAAATCATAATAAGCGAATGAAATATCCTAACATAGTTCCTGGCCTTGGTAACTTTTTAATCAAAAGGCTGCATGAAATTTTCTTAATCCTCGCCTATCTTATATCATATAATAACTTACATGGTAAATAAGAGTGAACTGGAACACCTAATACACCTTGAATAGACTCAGTTATTAAGTAGTTAGCGCAGAGACGATGGGCCGGCCGGTGTTTTGAGAAAAGACAAAACAAACATATGGAAGGGATGAAAAGTGGATGTAGTTGATGCATACGTATTACAGGAACTACCACGTGTATGTCTATATACCAGCCTCTTGCTGCTTCCTTATATTCTGATGTACTAGTGTCTGACAACACAACAATGAAACATACCTGACACAAACGTGATGAACGAGAAGGTGTCCATTCCATACGACTGACTTTGTTAGTCCATAATTTCCTTCGTCTAGGACTTGTAGGGAATCTGTGGAACTTAAAACCCTTCTCAGCCCTATTGTGACATCCGACAGCACAGCAGCACGGCATGACAGTGAGGACACTAGCTTATATGAAACAAAAATAGACCGAGAACTTCCGTGGGTCATGGGTGAACGGCGAGGCCTTGGCGCCAACATGGCGCCCAGTAGCGTTTAACATAGGGCCTATGAATGGCGTTACCCTCTTTATAGAGATACCCTAGTATACAGTGGTCTATGTCTTAGGTTAACAGAAGTCCATGTTTGAAAAATCGGCCAAAAGTCGCTGTTCAAACAAAGTGTGCATATCCAAGTCTATTTCCAAATCTTATTCCGAGATTATGGGTAATGCATATGCTAATGAGCTTTATTTATTGGTGTTGTTGGGACACTGATGGCAGGATATCTGGTGTGGCAGTAATTTTAAAAGCTGTATTTGGAGATGTTGGAAAAATGTTAAGTGGAAAGAAGTTCCCAATGAATATGAGAGCTCTGCGTTTATTTTTTCTACCATTTATGTTTTTATATCTACCAAGGTACTATGTATTTTTTGTTGTAAATAAAACAAAAACAAAAACACATATATAGCTAATAAAAAAAAGGGGTCAGCCAGTTCCTCCAAGTTGGTGCCCCGGAACGTAGGCTGAAGGCTGGCAATGATATCGGATCAAATGTTAAAACCATTTTCATGAAAATATTTTTTTTGTTCACTTCAAAATATATTTTTTTAAATATCATAAAATGCCCAATCCTGACAGCTGTCCAGTAATGCATTTCTTTAAACTGATGATATAGGCTAGCAGAATCCGCAATAAAAAAAACTTAAGATGTTAAAACAAGGTTTAGTCCCCCGGCTGCCGGACTAATTCAGTTCACACTCGGAAGTCAGGCGCATGGGTTGATTCATCGCCTGAAAGCCTTTTCGTTGAAATTTGATCATATTGATGTCAGGATGAATCACCATACGATTGGATTTGAGCGATTTTTACCCTAACAACCCATCCGTGGGCAAGGAGAAGTTGGAAGCTACATAAAAATCCAAACACATAATAGATGTGCCTTTTCCTAAGGTGATGGGTAGGCGAACAATGCCTAAAATATTGAGAGGCTCGCTAGTAACACCCATTAAATTTAGGTCATTTGGACGAAGAGGCCATTGACTTCCGCGCGACGCACGTTTTAGTGCAAGGTAACCCTTTTCTACATTAACGGCGGCGCCAGTATCCACAGCAAAAGATGCCTTTAACCGTCCCATTTTTGTTGACAAAGCCATTATGTTGGCTTGACTGCAAGCGGTTACTAAGGATGCATATACGTATATCACCATCATCTGACACCACTGCAGTATTTTCTTCCTTATTAATTTTGCTTCCTAACCTGGCTTTGTTTTTGAATGACGCGTGGATTCCCCCGACGATACGTCGCCCCTTCCACGGCCTCGGGAAAAGTTGTCTTTTATTTTGACAAGCGTGAAGCAATCATCAGTAAAATGGGTGGTACTGTCATGGATTGAACAATATGGACTGTTTCCTGTCGCGCCACGAGGGGATGAGAAATGAGGTTTGTGTATTGTAGTGTTGGTAGGTCGCATCTGCCTTCGCGGTGGTGTCGTCTCATCTTGATAAAAATGTGTATTGGTAAATTGAGCATTTAAAGGACCACTGGTGTCACGATAATTGTTCTTTCTCTTGGCTTTACGCTGATCCTTGACACGACTAAAACACTTGGTAGCGGTGTGCCCTTCACGCTGGCAGTATGTGCAAGTGAAGGTCGGTTTTCCTGACGCAGTCACGACTGCGTAGGATGAGTCAGGAGCCACCTCACATCACTATCCTTTTCCTCCACTTTAGTTTTTAATTTAAGAACAAAATCGTGGAGTTCTTCAGCGGGTGTGTAGTTTAACGACAACTGCTCCTTCGACATTTCCCCTTCAGCAAGATCATGTAAACAAAAAACTCCAGAAACTTGCATACATCGGGTAATTGCATGGTGTCTCCGTGAGTCCACCCATTGTCTTTTAAGTATTTAACAAAGTCAGCAGATATTCTGTTTGCGTCTACCTGACCATCAAAAAGGTCCTTCGAGGCAGCGCCACCGTGTAATAGTTCTACCGCTAAATTGGCTCCTTTGACCAAGCTGTGGTTTTCATTGTCCCCAAATGTTTCCAGAAAATCTGACCGAAGAGCCTGATAATATTTATTTTGTTGTGGCTTGGTAAAAGCGCTGGCTTGCATTAAGTGTGATGCTCGTGAACCGGCCTGTAGGCGTGAGCGGATGAAAGATATTTGATCCCCTTCATCACATACAAAGGAGTTTTTCATTACATCTTCACAAGACTAATCAAGACTAATATATTCCCTGGCAGTATAGCTTGGATCAGTACCCGAGAATTCGCGAATAGCTGCGTTTGTGGGTAATATCTTAATAGCTCCAGCGGCCTGAGGAAGAGTCTGGGCAAGGGTTGAAAGAAGCACCTGTACCGGAAGTGTTAGGGGGAGGCAATGTGTTAGTAGTTAAAGTTAGTTGAGTAAGTGACTGAGTTAACTCAGGAGAGACTCGTAGGTGCTGACTTCCACTTCTTAATTTACGAGTATCATCCTCTGGTAAAAGTTTAACTAATTCATCCTCACTGTCACTACTTGCTGCGTCAGAGGCTAAGACTTTCCGTCCTTTACAAAGCCTAAGAAATTTTTCGGTGAGTAATTCACGCTCATTTTCTGACCTAGTCTGATTTGTATCGTCCATTAATTATAAGTGAAACTTTAACCAAGATAAAGTGTTATTACCCATATTTTGTGCTTTTAAGGCAATACAAAAAAAGATTAATGTACATATATGAGTGATATAAGAAGCGAATATGTATAGCGCAGTAATATAAATTATTTAACAGTGCGAAGAAAAAATACAACTACTAAAAATTACTGACAAATATCTATAATAATATAAGCGAAAGTGTGTGTGTCTGTGTGTGTGCCCGCGATAGGTGCCGCCCCCCGTGGCACAATCCCATCATATGGCACAGTTTTGGAACTAGCTTGACCAGAGGCACATTTTAAGCCCACTTATGGGAGGATCCGATCACTTTTATTTATTTATTATTTTTAGTAGCCTATTAGCGAGAATTGTGAAAAAAAAATGTGGGTGGCGAGAATTGAGGAAACCTTGATGTAGGGTGATGGGTAATGGGTGAGTGAATGGGCGGGATGATGGGTAATGGGTGTGGGGTGATGGGTGAGTGAATGGGTGGTTGGTGATGGGTGATGGGTGAGGGAATAGGTGGGGGGTGATGGGTAATGGGTGAGTGAATGGGCGTGTGGTGATCGGTAATGGGTGAGTGAATGGGTGGGGGGTGATGGGTAATGGGTGAGTGAATGGGTGGGGGGTGATGGGTAATGATGGGTGAGTGAATGGGTTGTGGGTGATGTGAATGGGTTGGCGTTAATACATACATTTCTACATCCATGATTTGAGGAAAGTTAGAAGGGGCTATTTTGAGAGTCTGTGTTTGGTGGGCCTTCGGCCCACCAAACACAGGTGGTGGACCAAAGGCCCACCAATAGCCCTCCGCAGGAGCTAGCCAAAAAGTCCGCCCGTAGGGCGGCTTTGCGGCTAGTATTACATAAAATCACTCCACATGGCTAAGTAAGCAATTAAAATGTGAAAGTAACTCTATTCACCATTATTTACTGTGTAAAACATGTGGCGTAATTGAATATATATATATATATATATATATATATATTATATATATATATATATAATATATATATATATATATTATATATAATATATATATATATATATATATATTATATTAATATCATGTAATGTCCAGCTAAGGGTGTTGTACTCTCTAATATGCTGTAGTGTAGAGTCAGCACGGCAGTATTCTGATCCGTATAACATAAGAGATGCCAATGCAGCAAGATCAGCAAGAGGGGGGAGGAACAGGTGTATAGTATATATATACTATATATATTATATATATATGCGGCTGACTCTACACTACACATATTAGAGGTACACACCCTTGTGATTACATGATATACTATTATATATATATATATATCATGTAATGTCAGCTAAGGGTGTTGTACTCTCTAATATGCTGTAGTGTAGAGTCAGCACGGCAGTATTCTGATCCGTATAACATAAGAGATGCCAATGCAGCAAGATCAGCAAGAGGGGGGAGGAACAGGTGTCGACTGGGGCGTTGTGATGACGTGGTAAGAAGTCGGCCTCTTCCGTACACACGATAACAGCTCCCGTCCTGTTCTCTTGATAACCTCTTCGTCCGCTGTTGTCGCGGAATATCGGAGGAGTCAATGTAGGCTTGTTTCTCTATACTCAGGAGTTATTAATTGATAACTCTGTTCGTTGTGGTTTAAGTAATGATATGAACTAGGAGATCTTTAAGGGGAGATGCTGAATCGTGATTTTTTTTTTCTTTTTTTACGCAAGGCCAGGGTTGTCTGACACAACTTAAACAATTTTGTTCTCTCTCTCTGTCTCTCTGTCTTCGTTCACTGACTCAATGTTTTTGTTCCACAATATATCGCTCACCTCACGTGTATTAATTGTTCATTATTTTAAGGTATTGTAATACTTATGGTTTTTTCGTATCCACCGCTTTAACCATTTATGTTAATCTTTTCTGTGTTGTTATTACAGTAACAGGGGTCAAACCAGTAGGATACTTAAAAGTGTCAGTGACACTGTAGGGGTTGATTGCCTCTGAAGTGTATCTTGAAGGGAAGGAGTATCTTCACTGTCCTAGCCAGACACTTCACTTTTTTAAGGCTTGTTAATATCTAAGTACCAGAACAATAATTACCAATATAATTCTATTTATATATATATCTATATATATATATGTATTATATATAATATATATATATATATATATGATTATATATATATATGTATATATATATATAATATATATATATGTATATATATATTATATGATATATATGTATATATAATATATATATATATATATATATAAATTAATATATCATTATATATATATATATATATATATATATATGATATTATATATATATACTATATATATCTGTACACTGTGAGGGCAAAGTGCAGGTCCAAAGTGTTCCATGGACGGCCAACAGGAACTTAAGTTCTTTGCGAATGGCCGGAAACAGCTCTGTGACGGTCCGCTCGTCCTGCGTCTCGTCCGGCCAGTTGCCAGCATATATGGAGGTTTGGCCGGAATTCACATGGTTCCGCGTCCATGTCTCCAGGCCTTGGTGCTCTGTCAGCGTCAGCATCCTTGGTCACTGCCGCTGTAGATACCTCCCACTTTTGTGTGATTCTGGGGTCAAGGGCGAGGTTTTTCGTGTTGCCTCAAGACACAAAAGTTGACTGTTTCATCATCCTTATATGCCATGGCGTGGATACTTCGTCAACATTTACCTCATCAAAAGTGTCGTTGCCTCAACAAGACAGGCGACACACATCCTGTAGCTTGGTTGAATAAATAGTTTATAATTTGATGTTAGGCCTCTTTTCACAAGAGGCCACTGGTGGGCCGCCACCGGTGACGGTAATAGTTGCTCCCATACTATTCAAATGAGCCTTTCATACGAGCCACTGTAGTTACCCGATGGGTACTGGCGGGCACCCGCTTTGCGGTTCCACTCCCGCACTACCCTCCGTCACTCCCCAGTTGCCGCATTTCGCTGTAAAGCATTGTTTCCAATGGGAGCTTTATATGGCGCCACCAGTTACCGCCACTTCTCCTCTGGTGTAATGATTTTCTCATGTTAGTACTAGTCCTGTGATATCTCTCCGATGTGGGCGAGAATTTTAAAATGATGACTGCTCATCCGAAAGAAGTTGAAAACTTCTTTGCATCAGCCACAAAAATTGAAAGCGTATTATGCGTCCTCTGTCCATTCGCGATATAACATCTGATGCACATGCATTTTCCTCTCTCGAAGCGTCTCTTCGCTTTCTTTTTAGCCAGCAAGGCAACGAGAAGGACTCTTCGTTGACGCCATCTTCCAACTGACAGGAGCGGCGTGTGTCGGAGCCACTAGTGTCACGGGCATTGCACAGGTACCGGTGGCGCACCGGGCGACACCAATCACCTCGGGAAAAGGCCTAACGACTTGACACGTGACAGTACGGCAGCCCGAGCCTACTCCCTCCTCCCCTCCAACTCGACCATGCCACTTAGCCTTTACAGTATTGTTTATACAGCCAGTTGTTTCATGTACTGCTTTTAGTAATAAATCATAATACAATTGTGTCGTTAAGATAATAAAGTTTCAATACAGTAAAGATTTGATAAATCATTCATTATTCACGAGGGCACCGCGAGTAACATTGTATACCTCCACGTCGCCTCCCGCTTCAATTTCCGCCGCCGTGTATTCTTATCATCTCACGTCTAAGGGAAGTCTCAAAGGCTAGTGTATAAAATTCTAATTAGAATATCGTTCTTTATTACGTTCCCGTTTACCAAGCAAAAAAGGCANGGCGTGGCGAGAAAACTGCTGATGTGGGATAAGGAGTGCCACTCCTTGGAATTTTTCCCAAGATTTTGAGGGGATTATTCAAGTATTTCTCCAGTAGTTTATCTCAAGGTAAGCATAGGTACCGTTGTACCGTACCTTGAGATAAACTACTGGAGAAATACTTGAATAATCCCTCCAAAAGCCCCAAGATAGACCAAAAATATCCCAACGCCAGGACCTAAATCCAAAGATCTTGGGAAAAAACCCACGGAGTGGTAAATCTCTGCGTACAGGGTAGTTAGGCAGATGATGGTGTGTGTTATCAAGGGCTGACATCAAGGCGTATATGTGACACAGTTTGTAGACTTCTACGAATGTTGGCGCGGTTTTTGTATGCAATTGAAAATTGCACTTTCGGAAGGCTTGCCGCAGTCGCTCAGCAGAGCCTTCCGGAAGGCTTGCCAGAGCCCACGGGTTAATTAGCAAGATGCTATATTCCGTAAATTCACTCATGAATCACTACATAAAGGCTATTTAATGGTCCTTCACATCAGTTTTGGGAAGGCGCGGTAGCGAAGTGGTTAGCGTCTCCGACTGGCGTTCTCTGTGACCCGGGTTCGATCCCCGAAGAAAACCAATACCTTTCTGCACCGTCGAGTGGCCTAAGAACACCCACATGCCCTGCCCATCAACTCTACCTTCGATTGCGAGTGCATCGGAGGACATAGGGGGGCGGCATGAGCCTCTAATCACAGGCGTCACTATAAAAATCCTGCCTGCGCCAACACGGGCGAGGGCCAACCATCACAGCCCTCAAGTGAACCTCCAGAGTCTACCATCCGAGCCCTGGGTCACCACTGCCTACAGGCGCTATAGGTAAAAAAAAAAAAAAAAAAAAAAAAACGCATTATTCGATTCATGAATATTTTTCTTATGAAAGAATAAAAAAGTTTGTCATCCCCTAATTGAACGGACATTCAGTCAAAAGCGACAAGATGTACACACGGTACCGTGTGACAAGCGGTCCGGCTTTGTTGATCAACAAGTCTTTGTTAGTAAACAGACTGCACCTCGTAAACAGACTGCTGCTCACACGACACCGGGACCCACCTAAGTGGAGATGCTTCTGGCATTTCAACTCATCTAAGTGGGATGATCTAAGGGAGTACTACTCAGATTTTCCATGGAATTAGTATTGCTTCCATGTCAGAAACTCATCTCTTTGTGCAGGGATCATAACTGAGGTCATTGTTACTGGCATGGAGACGTACATTCCACACACTTTCTCTAATCCTAAAGCCCGTCAATCTTGGTTTAACTTGACTTGTTCTCATGGTGTCAGAGATAGAGAAGCAGCTCACAGACATTACCGTAACCATCCATCTCTTGAAACTCGTGCTCGTTATATTTCTGCCCGTAATCGTGCCAAATATTTTCTTTAACTTACCAAAAATTCCTTAATTCATAGAAAACGTCAAAATCTTTCTGAATAAAACGCCGCTCGTGACTTCTGGCATCTATCTAATACCATCTCTAACAATTTTTTGTCTGCATCTTTCCCTCCTATGTTTCACCCAGATTAGACTAGGAATATTATATGAAAAGGGGCCCAGAAATCAAATGAGGGGTAACGGCTTGTTACAAAGCTATCACCCATACTAGGATTGAACCATGACACCTCCTGAGCAATATTAGCCTGGATGACACTTGATATTTTGATTAGGGACCTCACAGTGGGTTATTTTGTGCAAGAGGTCAATCGCGAAATATCTGATTTTCTCGAAAATACAAAAATGTCAATAAAGTGACCAATACTGCAGTTACAAACTTATTTTTGGTGTCAAAATGAGCAGAATAACAAGCCATATTGTAAAAATATTGGTTTATACTATAGAATTGGGAAATGTTAAAAAAGAATGGCAAAAACTACTGTAATGGATTCCTAATCCTTTGAATCCTTTATAAACGATAGACGTATCGACTAGATCTGTTGTTTATTGTTGCATCTATGATTCGATTTCACGTGCATCAGTCATTTTCATCGAGCCCAATTTGGTGAATTTTACATTATATGCCTGCTTCAGAGGCTATTTAAGCTCTTATGTTCATTAATTAGTCATATAACAATCTTGTGTGGCTCGTGATACATGTGTTATGGTATAATTCGTTACTTACGGCTGTTATATGAAAGAGGCTTAGGCTGATGCAATGTGACACTGAAGCCGCCGCCATTACTGTGTTTGTTATTGTTTCGCTGCTACGATGATGATTATATAATATTGTTATAACGGTGCCATGGTGATTATAAAATATTTTTAATTAGACACTGCAGTGTTCCGCTGTACTAAACTACGACCACACAAACTACACACGCTGGGGAGTGATATATGGTGCTGATATAAGTCAATTAGACAGTTCACATCCAGACGTCTACCAACAATTCATGGATGGTGACTTCGTTGTGAAATCAACACGCAAGAGCTTCAACCAAATTAGCCATAATCTTGCACTGGAGCACGCCAACAAAGTCGGGAAAGTCGCTGGTGGTCTGATAGGAATAACTCGAACAGACAGTGCAAGGGACAAATGGTGCCTGACATAGAACGAGCGAAGCCGAATTGTTGACGAAACCACTTCAATGTTTGGCATGGCAATCGATGACACCGAGTATGCACCATCTGCGTACAAAGATGTCGGTCCAGCAAGAATAAAGAGGGACAGAGAAGATGTTCAAAAGCTACAGGAAAAATTATCACGATTCACAATATTTGACAGTGAGAGCAACGCAGGCGACGAGTTGACCTGTCTGATGAGAATGGATCTTGCCCTGAAAACATCAAGAACGCTTTACTGACCGCTGAAACCCATGGAGAATAAAAGATCAAAGAATTTGTGGAATCACGGATTTGCAAACAAGACGTCGGCTTTCATGTAAAATTGAAACTGTCACAGAGTCCTACACTGACTACAATGTACACACTAGAAACGAGGAAGGATGCTAGTCAAAAGGTTCAAACCATCAAAGCAGACAGGCTTCTTTTTCAGCGGCTTCTTGTGGCACAGGACTCCGGACGTGATATAGACCTTAAAAGTCTTCTGAGTCATGAACTAACACCGGTACCACTGTCATTGGCAGACACGTCAGGACGCCTACGTCCTACGAATAAAACTGCGCTCGGGAAGATCTTGTAGGATGGAGTAACTGTTGAGGTCCTGCCAAAGTCTTCGCTTAAGACATGTTTTATCATAGATGGTCAGGCATTGGTACAAGCCATTGGAAAACGAACGGGGGCAAAGTCATTTGGAGATCTGGCTGATGTCTTCAATGCATCAGTGTTCAGTCATTTCAAAGAGCACTGCTCAAGAGTCGATATGGTTTTCGATCGATATCGTATCACATCAATCAAGTCTGGGAACCGGGAAAGGAGAGAGGGGCGAGTACGTTCTATCCGGCGCAAGATCGACAGCAGAGAGATTCCACTCCCTGCCAACTGGAAGCAGTTCATGGACTTACCAAAAAACAAGGCAAATCTTACCAAGTTTCTCAGCGATCAAATGATGTTGGAGGCAAAAAAGAGCCGACCCACTTGTGAGTTGATCACTGCAGGTGGGTTTGAGGAAGAAACCAAAGTAGCATCGTCACAGGGGTCTGATGTTGAACAGCTGCAATCATCTCACGAGGAGGCCGATACACGTATAATATTGCATGCCAAGGCGGCCTATATGGATGGATACGAACGGATCATAGTCTCGTGCAGGGACACCGACGTATTGGTACTGCTCACACACTTCGCGGGACAATTAAGTGGAGAGCTCTGGATAAGAACTGGCACAAGGCAGGAACGGCGTTAGCCTAAGCGCACATTGAGACGCAGGGCAGCGCAGAGCAGGGCAGACACAGGGCAGGGCAGGGCAGGAAAACACAGGGCAGCACAGGTGTGGTGCGCACATTGAGAAACAGTCTGTCGTCCTGTGCGGTACTGTGGTCATGGCTGTCGCAAAAGAAAGCTTAGAAAACCTTTTTTATCAGAGTCCGACTCAGATAATGAGATGGAGAAAGTTATGCTGTTGTATGACATTTGTAAAAGAAAGAGATCATTGTGGAGGAGTGCATATATTATGGAAAAGAGGAATACACACGGAGAATTTGTTTTAACTTCGGAGCTGTCTGATGATAGATACATGAACTTTTTTCGATTAAGCAGAGATCAGTTTGAAGATGTGCACAGTATTGTACAAAATGGCATATCTTCTGATGGATGTAACGCTCAAAAACCAATCGGGAGCAGAGAAAAACTGGCTGTGTTTTTAAGGTGAGTTTGTTTTTATTTAGATGTTTTTTAAGGTACATAGGGAGTGAAGCAAAACTCTTGTAGATAAACAGTTTCCGTTTATAGTTTATGTAGATTCATAACAATGTCTCCATAATTTCATTTTAATAGACACATGTAGAAAGAAGAAATAATAAAAAAAAAAATTGTAAGCAGCATACTTTCAGAAATAAACAGTTTCCGTTTATGTAGGTTCATACTAATGTCTCGATAATTTCATTTTAATCGAGAAATGTAGAAAGAAAAAGGATAGAAAAAATAGTTTTAATTAGCATACTTTTAGAGAGAGAGAGAGAGAGAGAGAGAGAGAGAGAGAGAGAGAGAGAGAGAGAGAGAGAGAGAGAGAGAGAGAGAGAGAGAGAGAGAGAGAGAGAGAGAGAGAGAGAGAGAGAGAGAGAGAGAGACTCAACATAGATGAACATCATAATCACACCAATGGCTTTCAAAACGTATAGTAATTTGATGGGAAATCACTGGATGAATGCTGTTGTGAACACCGTGGCATATCAGCAGTAGATGGATCAGTAGGTGTACACACGAGTAGTAGGACCTGACGAGGAGTGAGAGGAATGACCCTGTAGATAAGGGGACATACCTAATAACAATGTCTCTTCAGCGTCTGCAACTATACGGAATACTTCTTTCTTGATCATGTGCTGTGATGCTGGTGGCATTTTAGCCGTGGTTCCGTACATGGTCATGAAAAAGTTATACAGGGGATCTGTTTCTTGCAGTCCTAATTTTTCCTCCATCTTTTTCCTTTCAAGTGCTCTGTTTTTGGCTCTCTCTTCATGACTTAAGATGGATTCCTTGAGCAGAACAGTAAGATCTGTTTTCTTTTTTCGAGTGTCTGAAAGTTTCTTTTTCTTAATATCTTTTGAATAAGCTGAAGGGTCGACGTCACCATCATCAGCAATAACAGCAGCATCAAAATCATGATGAACGTCACCGGGAGTCAAATTTTCACGTGAAGCAGTGGTGGGAGGTGCGCTCATCTCTTCGTCTGAACTAATATAACCTTCAACTGTCAGTTGACTGCCGTTGTCAGTCCAAGTGACATTCGAGCTTGTCTCTCTGTTGGTCATGTATGGTACCAAAAATTTCATTTGTTGCTGATATTTCCATTGCTTAATGACAACAGCAAGTGATCCACTTTTACACTTTAATTTAGTTTACCTCCTGAGGGCGTCACGATGACAGTTACGTATTTTCAGCCAAGCTTCCTTTGCGGCAGCCCCTGCAATAAAACGAAACAGGCAAATGACACTCAGACACTGTAGAGAAAGAGGAGAGAGAGAGAGAGAGAGAGAGAGAGAGAGAGAGAGAGAGAGAGAGAGAGAGATGAGAGAGAGAGAGAGAGAGAGAGAGAGAGAGAGAGAGAGAGAGAGAGAGAGAGAGAGAGAGATATTAAGGAGTTAAACAAATGTGAAATCATATTCGAGTCCAATATTTTTTTCTTCAGATATCTGGCTACTGGAGATTCCTACAAAAGCATCGGTTATAGCTACAGAATGGGGGATCGCACCGTGTCAAATATCGTCAGCCAAGTAGCAACTGTTGTGTGGAACAACATGCAACTTCTTTATTTACCAGAACCCACACTGGAAACATGGGAGAAAGTGGCATGTGATTTTGAAAAAAAGTGGCACTTTCCACATTGTCTCGGAGCGATTGACGGAAAACATATATGCATCCAAAAACCACCAAAGACTGGCTCTTCATTCTTGAATTATCAGCATTCATGTTCAATTGTTTTGATGGCCACTGTTAACTTTGAATATTCACTACAATCGACAGGGGATCGATGGGTCGGTTTAGTGATGGACATGTTTTTACCAACTCTGCACTTTGAAAGAAAATTCTAAACAAATCTTTGAACATTCCTACACCAAGGCCCCTGGAAGGAGTATTTTTAATTTTTTAATTTATTTATTTACATCTATTACATAATATATATACATATACATATACATATGCACATACACATACATACACATACATAAAAAGCAGTAATAAATGAGCGGGCATCAGCCCGCCGCTGTAGCCGCAGCCACAGTCAGGTCACAGGTGGGCGGGGCGTGAGGTCACTCCCGCTCCTTAGTGTTCATCGGGGGGGTGGGGCGGCACGCGCCACCTCCAGCAGGAGGGCAGGAGAACTGCCATATATGTTTGTCGGTGATGCTGCATTTCCACTGCTAGATAATCTATATCCTAAATTACAGACAAAGGACAGATTTGAGAACAAAGTATTTCATTACAGACTGTCACGAGCAAGGCAAACAGTTGAATGTGCCTTTGGTATATTGGCTTCTCGATTCAGGGTATTCAGGCGCCCATTTACTATAAAGGTAGGTACTGTTGATAACGTGGTAAAGGCGGCTTGTGTTCTTCACAATTACTTGGGAACACAAATGTCAACAGATGAACATGAGAAACTTGAGACATTGCTCGATAACCAACTGGTAGCATTAACAAAAATTGCTTCTAGATGTACTACCTCAGCATTTCAAGTGAGAGATAATTTTAAACTGTACTTCTATTCAGCAACAGGAAGTCTGCCTTGGCAAACAGAGAAAGTTCGCCCAGGAAAATATTAGATGAAGAGAGGGAGGAATAAGTGGAAAAGGGTAGTGATGAAGTGGAAGAAATGATAATAATTTAGGCAGGGTATTATTTTCGTTACATTCGTTGTGTAATACAATTTGCATCACACAGTAGTTTTCATAGAATCACCTGATAATTGCTGACTACAATAAATAAATGCTTTATACCAAGAGCTATTTAATATTGCAATAACCTCAAAAGTCGTATATAGAAGTTCATGATAACAATTTTCATACGACAATATACTCACCATGTTTAAATTTAAAGTGCGGTATGCATTC
>JACEEZ010009268.1:2500-20908 GCA_016584305.1 Chionoecetes opilio | reverse complement strand
TATAAAATATACTACTAAGCTATTATTACTATTGCATTTATATCATATATTATATTATTTATTTTTATTTCGGGGGCGGGGGGGAGGCACTCCATGCCGCCCCCTCGACGATGCCGCCTTGGGCGGTTGCCCATGTTATGATGTCGCCCATGCCTGGGAAACCGCCAGGGGGTCATGGGTCCATAAGTATACACCTTCCTTTTGCGGGGAAGTGATAATGCCTGCAGTCGCGTTTCGTAGGGTAGTGGGTTATGGTCACTCCGCCCCAGGGTATGGAAGGTGAGGGAGGTTAAATCAATATTATGCAGCGTGGGATGTTCGAGATGTGCGTGTTGCGGTATGCTCTTGTCCGTCCTAGGAAACAATAATGTATTCCCCATCTAGGTAATGGACCCGTTTACTCTACTTAAGGTAACGATGATTGAAATCTTCAAGCCTCATATATTTGGGGCAGTGATGTTGATTTTTCTATGTGAACATATTTTGATGATGCAGCCAATTTAAGTACAGGAAAATTATACGCTCTAAAACGACTGGCGCCATGTTTTGTAACGTCAACAGCGCAGGCAACAGAGCAAAACAGCTGTTAAACGGCCGCTACTATATGTACTACCTATAATACAACCAACTTGCATTACCCCTACTACCGCAAGATGACCAGTAATCCTCCTTCAAGTGATTTTATAGGTTTTCCCACTGGGGTTTGTGAATATGTAAGTTGTAGTTTAAAAGGGAAAAAAGTGGATAGACAGAGATAAGTGGCCCGTGACACCAGACAAGTGATGACTTCTGGGATCGGCATTCCTTATAGGGAGCATAAATGAACCTGCAAAAACATGTACAGCTAGACAGATTGACGAACTCATAGAGAAACAGGTAGAAATGTATGGCTTTCTTTCCCCACATAAGCAAAACATACACCCTTCGTCACTCTAGTCACCACTTCGTCACCAGTACAACTTTTACTAACCATACATTTCTACCTGTTCCTCTATGAATTCGTCTATCTGTCTAGCTGTACATGTCTTTGCCAGGTTCATTTAAGCTCCCTATAGGAATGCCGATCCAAAGTCACCCACTTGCCTAGTGTCACGGGCCACTTATCTCTGTCTATCCACTTTTTCCTTATAAACTACAACCTACATATTAACAAACACAGTGAATACCTACTATATCACTTGAAGGAGGATTACTGGTCATCTTGCGGTAGTAGGGGTAATGCAAGTTAGTAAGGTTAGTTAGGTTAGTAAAATATAACTATAATTTTACAAGGGTAGGTTAGGTTAGTTTTTTTTGGGGGGGTGGGGGTCTCACTATGAGGTTATTAGTGAGATTAGGTTAGGTTAGGTTATAGTGAGGTTAGATTAGTAATATTAAAATTTTTATTTTTGAGGGGTCCAGGGGGGTGGTTAAGGAGGGGAGGGGAGTGAAGGGGGCATCTCCCCCCCTTTATAATTACAGTTTAGAGGTATCTGAAGGGATCTGTGAAGGTCTGGAGTAAAAATCACTCTAATATGGGCGGGAAAGGACTCTAGAATTTTACCTAACTCACTGCGTCTTGTATACATAACATGAAAAACCCAGCCTGTCTCATCCCTACCTCAAAAGCACCATACTGCATACCACTCCACCACTCCCGCAACTTATCACAGCTCAGCTAAAGCCCCCCAGCTACATATCATTTGCAAGTTACTTATCCATGCACAAGTAGTACATACATTAATAATACATCAAAATGGTCTTCACATGAATAGTATGAATTTTCCTTCATCGAGAAATCACGCCTTGCAGACATCCACCACTGTTTCCTCTTTTTATTGTCTTTAGGCATAGTTATGAACACATTCTCTTGAATTTTAATTGTGGTGTTTTTGCACATTGGCACAAAACAAGCATAATATGTTCTTTTTGTCTTTGGGGCATGTTGAATGGATAGGTACTGCGGTCTGCTGAACCAAAACAAGCCGATCAGCTGATCAGGCGAGATCTGAGTCTGCGCCTACTACGTCACAACCAATCACAGCGCGTTCCGCCGTGTTGTGATATTTTGGCCCAAAAAGGCCATATATTTAATTTATGGTGCATTTCTCAGCAAAAAGAATATGAGTACAGTGATATGTAGCCTATATTGCATCCAAAGCTTCATAATACTCCGTGTTTTAGTTGTGAGTAAACGGGTTTCAGGATTTACAGGTGCAGTTTTGTAAAAATTAGAAGCGTTGAGGTTATTCTAGAGGTGTATTTAGCTCTAGTCAGACCTCACCTAGACTATGCGGTACAGTTTTGGTCTCCGTATTACAGGATGGATATAGCATTGTTAGCATCAGTGCAGAGATTGATGACCAAAATGATACAGGGGATGTGTAACCTTAGTTGTGAGGGGAAATTGAAAAATGAAAGCTATGAAAACAAGCATAAAAAAAAACTACCTTGGAACTAGGGCTATATTTCCTTGTTACACACACACACACACACACACACACACACACACACACACACACACACACACACACACACACACACACACACACACACACACACACACACACACACACACACACCCACACACACACACACACACAAATACAACACACACACACACCACACACACACACACACACACACACACACACCACACACACGCACGCACGCACGCACGCAACGCACGCACGCACCGCACGCACGCACGCACGCACGCACGCACGCCACGCACGCACGCACGCACGCACGCACGCACGCACGCACGCACGCACGCACGACCACGCACGCACCACCACGCACGCACGCACGCACGCACGCACGCACGCACAGCACGCACGCACGCACGCACGCACGCACGCACGCACGCACGCACGCACGCACGCACACGCACGCACGCACGCACCACGCACGCACGCACGCACGCACGCACGCACGCACCAGCACGCACGCACGCACGCACGCACGCACGCACGACGCACGCACGCACGCACGCACGCACGCACGCACCACACACAACACACACACACACACACACACACACACACACACACACACACGCACAACACACGACACACACACACACACACACACACACACACACACACACACACACACACACACACACACACACCTGCACCTGTCAGCAAGTTATATTCTCTTCATGTCTCCTTTATAGGGACAGGCAACTAAGCGGGATTTTTTTTTTTTTTTTTTTTTTTTTACCTTTGCCAGTCCTTTGTGATGTAAAAAAAAAAGGAAAAAAAGTTCCTTTATAGGGACAGGCAACTAAGCGAGCTTTTTGTTATTTTTTTTTATATTTTACCTGGGCCAGTCCAAAGACTACTCTATATTGGACTTGCTACTCGTGCCCCGCGCCAAACCGCCCATGACCAGTGGAGGCCAGTTTTGCGATTCCTGCCATTTTAGAACATCACCCCTATTTCCCTTCCTAAGGTTTATCATAATATATGATATACCGTTATCTTCGTAAATTTTTGTTATATAATATTATCAAATAAAAAAACTGTAAAATACACTGAAGAAATGCCATTATGAAAGTGAAGAAATATGCATGACCTCAATATATACTGAAACTCTTCGCCATTTAATATTTTGCGAGGAAACATTTTAGATGAACCATATCAATAGAAGCGGATTTTCATTAGCTTTCCATTGATATATTTAGTTTTCTGATAAATGAATTACCACCATGCATAAATAAGCGTTAACTAAAAAAATAACATCATCAATCGGATCGGCAAGTAAAAAAGTGTTCCATGAATACAGTAGACTATGGCTTATCAGTATAAATGATACACTGTTATCTTCGTAAATGTTTGTTCTATAATATTATCAAATAAAAAACTGTAAAATACACTAAAGAATTCCATTATGAGACTCTGAAGAAATATGCATTATATTCACTTAAACTCATCGCCATTTAATATTTTGCGTGAAGACTTTTTACATGCAACATATCCAATAGAAGCGGAATTTTATTAGCTTTCCATTGCTATATTTTGTTTTCTGATAAATGAATCAGAAACATGCATAAATTAGCGTTAACTAAATAAATAACATCATCAATCGGGTAATTATCCCGATAGATGATGTTATTTTTTTAGTTAACGCTAATTTATGCATGTTTCTGATTCATTTATCAGAAAACGAAATATTGCAATGGAAAGCTAATGAAAATCCGCTTCTATTGATATGTTTCATCTGAAATGTTTTCTCGCAAAATATTAAATGGCGATGAGTTCAAGTGAATATTAAGTTCATGCATATTTCTTCACTCTCTCATAATGGCATTTATTTAGTGTATTTTACAGTTTTTTATTTGATAATATTATAGAACAAACATTTACGAAGATAACGGTATATCATATATACTGATAAACCATAGGAAGGTAGAAGGGAGTGATGTTCGAAAATGGCAGGAATCGCAAAGCTAGCCTCCACTGGAAATAGCCCAAAATGAGTAGCAAGTCCAGTATAGAGTAGTCTTTGGCCAGTCCTTTGTCATGTAAAAAAAAAAAAGAAAAAAAAAAAAGGCCCCCGTGTTCGCAGGCTTGATGTTCCGTGTGACCGTGTTCACCTCGGTGCACGTGGCCGTGTGCTACAGCCCCGAGTACCCTGGCCTCACCAACAACATCGTCACCTCGGGCTCAGGCATCGGCCTCCTCATGTCGGCGCCCTACACAGCCTACCTCAACGACGAGTATTCCTTCCGAGGCACCGCTCTCATCCTGGCTGCCCTGAACTTACATATCTGCCTCGCTGCGATGGTCTTCCACCCGCTACAATGGCGACACAAAGTCGCCCGTAGGGCCCAGTTTGACGGCGACAGGGATCATGGCAAGGCCTCCTCCCCCTCCTCCGGCAAGGCAAGAACCGCCCGTGCTAGTCTGCGCAATATCCTCACCAAGACTCGGGACATCTGCCGTCTGCTTCAGGTCAGTACATTTATTTAGTACATTATTTTAGTACATTTTGTTAGTACATTATTTAAAAAAAAATTTGTATATTATTTTAGTACATTATCTGTGTACATTATTTTCGTACATTTTTAGTACATTTTTTAGTAGCCTACATTATTTTAGTACATTATTTAAGCACCTTTTTTAGTACATTATATTAGAACATTTTCTAGTACATTATTTAAGCACATTTTTTAGTACATTTTTTAAGCACATTTTTCAGTACATTATTTAAGCACATTTTTTAGTACATTATTTCAGTACATTTTTTAGTACCCTACATTATTTTAGTAAATTATTTAAGCACATTTTTTAGTACATTATTTTAGTTATTCGTAGTTATTTAGAATGTGCTCACCAAGACCGTGGACATCTTGCGTGTGTTCAGGTCCCCTTACGCCGTCCTCCTCACCCTACAAGTGTGTTTTAACCTGGGCATCTTCCTCAACACGTGGACTATGATGCCCTTCGTGATGAGCGACCAAGGCTACTCCGTGGAGGAGGTCACGTATTGCATGACGCTATCCGCGGCCGCCAACCAGCCAACCAACCAGCCAGGGTCGTGTTGGCCGTGAGTGACATCTGGCTGAAGCAGAAGAGCCACATTCTCTACATTGTGGCATCGCTGCTCTCCACCGCCACTCTGATTGGTACGTAGCACTAACGCGAGGTAAGCTGTCAGCGTTCCTTAATTAATTAACTAACAGTTGAAGTATTGATACGTATTATGCAAGCATTATACGTATTATATTATACGTGCCGTGCAAGTATGAAATATGAAGGAGTTTCTTGTTTTTATGGGAAATGACACTACCAGAGGGAAATTTCTTACAGGAACTACCACGTGGGAGGTCTCGCGGGGCCTTTTTGTAGTGTAGCTTCCTTATTTTTTTATGTTCTTATGTTCTTATGTAAAACACTCATTAATGCTCCCACAAGAGGCAATCAAAAGCTATCGATCAGTGACTGTTTCCTTACACCCTTTTCATTGTACTTTCTCTCTAACATACATAAATACATGTATAATCATATATATAATCAATTAATTTTCAATTTGTATACTATTATACAATTTGTCTAAATTGATTTTACTTGTTGACTCCTGGCCGCGTAGATTAAAAGTCGCTTGCTGCCCCACCGAGAGAGGTTGGGGCAATAGCAGGTAAGGGGTGCCTGTCATTACCTTTTATACCTCCGTGTGGCGAAGTGGGCTTTTTTTTTTTTTTTTTTTTTTTTTTTTTTTTTTTTTTTTTTTTTTTTTTTTTTTTTTTTTTTTTTTTTTTTTTTTTTTTTACATTTAAATCTATAGGGGCCAGTAGGCTATTTTATCCTATGGAGAGACGTGATGGTTGGCCCTCCGTCCGTTGGTTTGCGCAGGCTGATTTTTATAGTGACACCTGTATGTTTATAGTGAGGGTCGGTTTCTATGATTCACCTCAGGTTTGAAGGCTCTGGTAGTACTATTTAGTATCTCCTAACGTGAAAGGGGGGTAATTGCAGTAATCATAGTATTTAAAACAGCGATAACACTACTAAGTTACTAACAATGCACGTTTTGATCCCTCCCCACACCAGCATTTAGCATTGAGGGCAACCTGCAGTGCGGACGGGTGTGTCTGGCTGTGGTGGGGCTTTGGTTCGGCGTCACCATTGCTCTGAAACCTGATTCATCATCGGGGATAATGGGCACAGACTTTCTGCTTCCGTGCTCGCGTGTGTGGCATTCTCAGCAACCTGTTTCACCCACCCTCGGCCTCTCATAGGTACAGTTAGGCTTGGTCAGGTAAGGTCAGCTTAGGTTAGGCCGGGACATTGCTCATCAGATCTCTCATAGGGACAGGAAGCTGCCATAACTTGTATTACTGTGTTTTTATGTACTAACGTGTTTTCGTCCCCCAAACCTTTGAAAAAAAACACATTCAATCAATCATTGGGGCATAAAGCCGGGGGGCGCGTCGCCCTTCCGCCCACCCACGGACGCCACTCCCGGGTGGGTTACCACGCGCGGATTTCCTAGCGGCTCCTTCCCATACCAAGCGCTCTCCCACAAGAACATCAACTTGCCCCAGCCACGAGCCTTGTCGCGCCCCTTTGGCCTCCTCCACGCCGGATTGTCTCTTAAAAGATACAACCGATGGGAAGCATCGGTTCAGGTTACGTGCCACATGCCATATAGCCGAAGTTGGCGCTGACGGACTATGGCAGGGAATAGGCCTCGATTCAGTCTCACGGTGCAATCGCTGATTTGAACTAACATCCCAGCGATACCCCATGATTCTGCGAAGACCATATTACCAAAGGTATTGATTCGGTCTCTTCAAGTCACTATTTAGTGTCCATGTCTCACCACCATAGAGTAGTCAGGGATCACAAGCGACTTGAAGATCACGGATCTTTGTCCTTCTGCCAGGTACCGCAAAGCCAAAATCCCCCTCTGAGCGAGTCCATAACACCGTGGGCTAGCCAATCCGCCCTAAGACTTTCTTGACGTGGACCCGCCGTCATTATGGACGCGCAATACAGGTATGTAAAACTTTCCAAGATCTCAATGTCCTCGCCCACAACGCATGAACAGACTGTACTGCCCTTTATCTAGTAAATCTCCAAAAACACCTGGACCTTGGTCTTGAGCCAGGAGACCTCAATCCCAAAGCTTTGCCTCCCCCGTGCAGCGCCTGAAGCCATCGCCAGGACCTCCCGCGACTCAGCAAGATTACTGCTCAATGGCAAAAACAAGATCAGTGATCTTTTTGTTGCCGAGGATCCTCCACAATCACTTTGATCTACAACCTTGCCATACCCGTTCCTACAAGCGTTGAAAAGGATGGGGCAGACGCACCTTTGCCTCACCTGTAATTCGCAGGAAAGAAAACTGGTACACCTGCCTCCACATTTCACAGCACTTCAGTCCAGAATACAGACCAGTTATCAAACCATTAGTCTTGGGCGGAATCCCTCGAAGTCGCGAAGATCCCGAGTGACCTCACGATTGCACGAGCCAACGCTTCTTGAGATCACATAGGCTGCAAACAAACCCTGTCAAACCACGTCGGGTTCCACCTGGACACGAAGCCTAGGAACGGTCCGTTGTTGACTTACCCGGCGTGACCCAGACGCTGAGTCTCTGATGCTTCACCAGATGATGGATCCGTGTCAGCAATAGAGGGCAAGCCCTTGCCTGTACGCTGAGCAGGTATCCCGCGGTAATTGTTGCAGTCCTGACGGCCCCCTTTTCCCCTTTCCAGATAGGGACGCCCAGCCCCCTTTTCCAGTCAGGAGAATGGTACCTGTTTGCCAACGGCAGTCAGGACAGCATGAACCCGCGGATCATGGCCCCCACCCCCAGCTTTGAGGAGCTCCGCCCCGATATTACAAACACCAGCTGCCTTTCCACCCTCAACTTTGCTACAGCCTCTCTGACTTTGTCAAGAGAGGGTGCGGTTTCGTCAATGGGAGGATCGGCATCCCCTGCTGTAACCCAGTGGTGTGAAGCTGCTCAGTTGGAGGGTCCACCGTGAAAAAACTGCTCAAAGTACTCAGCCCAACGAGCCACTGCCCATCCATGTCCGACACGAGGCGTCCATCTGCTGTTCGAATAGCACTTGCCCGAGAAGGAGACTTGGAACAGAGCTTCTTCAGGCTCGGTAGGCGGGTCGGAGGTCTTTAGCGTTCAAATGACCCTCGAAAACCTCAGCGAGACTCCTCATATTGCCTCCCTTGATACCTGAAAAAAACACATAGTGAAAAATAACCCAAATTTTTGGCGTTTTTTAAATGGGTGTTGATTTGTAAATCTCTCTCTCTCTTCTCTCCTCCCTCACCTCTCTCTTCTCCCCGCTCTTTTCTCTCTCTCCCCCTTTCTCTCTCTCTCTCTTTTTTTTCCCTCATCTCTCTCCTCCTCTCTCTCCTCCCCTCTCTCTCTCGCTCTCCTCTCTCTCTCTCTTCCTCTCCTCGCCCTCTCTCTCTCTCTTTCTCTCTTTTTTTTCTCACCCCCTCTCTCCCCTTTTCCCCCTCTTTTCTCTCTCTCCTCCCTCTCTCTCCCCTCTCCCCTCCCCCTCTCATCTCTCTCCCCGTCTCCTCTTTTCCCCTTCCCTTCCTCTGGGGTCTCTCTCTCTCTTCTCTCTCTCTCTCTCTTTTCTTCTCTCCTCTCTCTCTCTCTCTCTCTCCCCTTCTCTCTCTCCCCCTTCTCTCTCTCTCTCTCTCCCCTCTCTCCTCTCCCCTCTCTCCTCTCTCTCTCGTTTTCCCCCCTCGTCTCTCTCTCTCCCCTCTCTCTCCTCTCTCTCTCCTCTCTCTCTTCTCTCCCCTCTCTCTTCTCCCCTTCCTCTTCCCCTCCTCTCTCTCTCCCCTCTCTCCCCTCCTAAACCCCTCTTTTCTCTCCCCTTCTCTCTCTCTCTCCTCTCTCTTAAGAAAAACAGTTTTTTAGGTCTAAAAATAGCACGGTGGGAAACCCCCTCTTTTCCCATTTTCCCAGGGAAAATTCTCGTATCCCCCCCCTTAAATTTACGCGTCCTATTTCCCTCTCGTCCTCGGATCTCCCCCTTAAATTTTAAAATCGTCCTTTTCACCATCATGGGCCCCCGTTCTCCCCCCTTAAAATATTACGTCTTTTAAACTATCAGGTTGATTATTAAACCCGTGGGCAGACCCCAGCCCCAAACCGGCTTGAAATTCCCCTGGCGGGGCCTTTCCCACTCCGGGCCCGACGTGCATCTGGCTGTTAAATTCCCCTCGCCGTTTCCGTCAGGGGAACCCCAAAATACAAGTAAAACTACACTAGGACACAACAGAAACCACGATCAACAACACAACAAAAAACAAAAAACAAAAACAACAAAACCCAAAAACAACAAAAACCCAACAACAACACAAAAAAACAACAGCAACAACAAAAAAACCGTTCCTCATTAAAATTAAAAAATTCTTCTTTTTTAAAACCTTGTGACACCCACACCCCCTTGCGGGATACCCCCCCCCCTTTTTTGGGGGGGGGGGGGGCATTAGAAACCCCCACACACACACACACCACCCCCCGCTTCGATCCTCGGGGGGAGGGGAGAAGATGTGGGGGGCCCCCCTTAAAAACCCGAGCCACTGCCCACCCAGCAATGAAGGGGTTTTATAGTCTACCGGGGGGTTACCCGGGGGTTTTTTGTGACCCGCCTCCCGGGTATGGCTTCCCCCAACACTAAGCACAAAGGAAGGCAAAAAATTAAATTAAAATTTGGAGAGGGGGCCTACGGTGTACTCAGGCCCTGTTAAATACAACTAATAAACACACACCCCCATTATTTACACATTATAAATCGATGTAAAAAATAAAAACACATATTTCACCCCTTTTTTTCTGTCATGCAAACAATGATAATGTGCTTTTTGGAGGAGGATTGGGTTTTTTTTCGGGGTAGGGGGTTTTCCCAAAAAGGCAGGCACCGCTGGGGGATCGCCCCCGGGGCCCTTCCCCTTCCCGGGGCAAACATGCAAAGGGTTACACCACGGTCCCCCTCCCGGTGAAAACCCCACACAGGTTTTTTTTCTTTATCTAATTTGTTTATATCTATTTACTTTTAATTTTGGAAAAGGGGTTGCCCCTTTGATCTTACAAAAATGTAGAATTTAAAAGGCTCCCTCCCGCTTTAAATTGGATCAAGGAAAAAACCTCTTAAAGATTAACATTTTTTTCCGAGTGAGGCCCAAAAGGGAGGGGCCTCAGGGGAAAACCCCTCCCCTCTATTAACAAAGGCAGGTTGGGGAAAGGGCCCGACGGTGTTCATTGTTTGGGAAGCGGGTCAAAAGGCGCATATGGTGACAGTGGCCGTTTAAACAAGGCGGGAACCATTTTTGGGGGTAAGGTCTTGACAACCCCAAAGGCAAACCCGATCGATGATGACTAAGCAAGGCAACACTAAAGGCAGCTAAAATTTAAATAAAAATCATTTTTCCCATGTGACTCGTGACTTACTTGTAAACCCTTCCCCTCCCGGGACGAGGGACATAAACTAACATTTACCTGTCCCCTATGTCTTATCACAGCCCAAAACCCTGGGCGCACCCCATCTTATGTGTGACGGGGCGACCCACCTCCCCCACTGGCTAAAATCTAACCAAGGTTTAAAAAAACAAGGGAAATCGATGGACGTGAAAATTCACCCGCAAGAAAATTCTAACGCGTGTTTATACGTTCATCCAGAAAATAAATTATCGCCATCTTGACTGGGTTCAGGGCAGACTGATTTTTTTGGGGAGAAATAAGAGCAAAAGAAGGTAGTTTATATTCCCTTTTTCCGAAAATCCCACAATATACAAAAAGGGGGAAATGTTACCCCGGATACTGCCCTTTCACAATGGGGGAAGCTCCTCAGGGTGTGTTCTTTCGCCTTTACTTTTCCCCTCTGTACACAAAAAATTTTGCAAAAGCCCCTTCCTCTGCCCATGTCAAAAAATGCTAAAGGGGTCTGAAATTTATGGGAAAAATTTAAAAGAATGAAAAACCCCCAAGAAATTTTTTAAAACCCCAGTCAAAAATTTTTGTAAATTGGTGAAATGAAAATTTTTTAACCCTCATGAAAAAAACAAAAGAAATGAAAAAAGAGGGTTGGGAGTGAAAAAAAATTGTCCCTGACCCTATTGTTTGGGCCAATAAACCAATTTGGGAAAGAGTAAATGTACAAGTACTTTGGGCATAATCATTGATGAAAAATTAACGGGCCCTCCCAGACCCAACGGTGTACAAGAAATGTCCACAACGTCCCCCATTTTCTAAATTTTGGGGAAAACATCCAAATTAGAAAAATTAAAATTGCCCTTTATTCTAAAATCCATAGTAGAACCATTTTGTGTTTCGCAATGCATTAGGGGTAGGGGAAAAATTTAACATGTAAAGAAAAAAATAAAATAAAATTGTAAGCCCGGGGGTTAGACCCCAAACCCCCAAAAACTGTACCATTTAATAAATTTAAAATACAGTGTAATAAAGCAGTAAAAATCTAAATGTGTAAATCACCCACGGAACTTTTAAATACCTTTTCTTAGATCCCCGGAGATTAGCACTCCCTATGAACCCCAAAAATAATTTAAAAAATTTTTTTATTCCAAAAAGTATAAAACTGTACAAATATATAGCATCCCTAACTTAGGTCTGTAAATTTTTATCACGTGGTGCGTTTCTATTTGGGGGTTTCAGGTATCTGGTTTTGGGAAAGTCTTTTGTAAATATTTTTATTAATATACTTAATCTTGTATTGTAAATTGTTTTTTCCTTTAAAGGGTGAGCCCTTTAAAAGCCCAAAAAGAATTTCATGTTGTTGTTTTTCAAAGGACAAAAAAGTTATCTTCTTATCTTTTCTTATAAAAACATAAACAAAAAAGGCACTTTCCAAATGGCCGCGAGACCTCACGTGGGATTTCCCCCAAACCCCAAAAAGAGTCCCAAGTCCTTTCGGGCCTTGGGAGTTCCTGTGTTATGCGAGGCGGGGTTTGGGCTCCCTGCCCCCTCTAGATCTGCGAAAAACCCACGGGCTGATGAAGTGCCACGAGGTTTCACTCAGAAAGGTGGGGGAAACCAGGGCCCGCGCCGGGGCGAGCAGCCCCTGGTGGGTTTTATCTCTGTGTGCCTTCCCCCCCTTGTCGCCCTTCCCTTCGCTGTCCTTCTCCTATCTCCCCTTTTTTAGGTTTTGCGGGGAGCGTTCAGTACAAGCTAGAAAGGGGACGAATGGAGACCCGGTAGTTAGTGCGGAGTCCAAAAGGGGCAGGCTTGGAGTAAATTAAAATTGGGGGGTCAAGACAATTACAATTCGACGGGTTATCCCCAAATACTCAATTCAATTACCCAAAGGCCCCACCCATAACTACGTCACGGGTTTTTTTTACATCGGGGCATTGTGGGGGTAAGGGGGGGGTCGCCGCGGGTGGACCTACGCAGGGGAAAAATAAAGGCCATGGAAAAATTTCCCAGTTATTTTGCGCGAAATTGAAAATTCCAGGTTATATTTTTACTGTGCTCCTGTTCTCGCCCGACAAAACCCCATAGAGAAGACCTGAGGTTAAAGGGTGATGTGCAAGCTTCTAAACCAAGAAAACCTAGTCAAAAACGAGCCTCGTCAAAAAAGGGAAACAACTTTGGGAGGGCGTTAAAGTGTCCCTAACCCCCCTTTTCTTACTTCTTAAAGAACTCTGCTTTTACTGTTTTCCCGGTTTGAAGCCTCTTTTACACCAAACCCTTCCTCAGGGCCCTTTTCCCATGTTGTCATTTAGCCGGGAAAAATACACCGGAATATCCAAATTTTGCCCCAAAAAAACTCGAAAAATTTTTATCGTTGTAAATTTTCCCCTTTGTAGGTTGTACATATTCCTGGTTTGATAGGGATTTCCCTCCCCTTTTTAATTTTATTTTCCTTTGTTGTCTTTCCTCATAAAAAGTAGTGGTACTCATGGTTTGGTGTTTCTTTTAGAACCAATGAATACTCTTGAGTCTATACCAACATCACCAACCTTTTTCTTTTATTTTTTCTTATTACTCCCTCCAAAAAAATTTTCCTAACCACGGTGACATTTTCCCTCCCTTTTCCCCCATTGGGTTTAAAAAAACCCGGGACTGTCGTCTTTCCGGGAAAATTTTTTTCCCAAAAGAAACCCGGGGAAAATCGCCGACGGTAATTTGGTTAGGTTAGATTTTTTTCTTTGATTTATCTTATTATCCATCCATAAACAAGTTCTAACCCCGGTGGGTATTTCCCTTCTTGCCTTTTGGACCTGGTCTGTCGTTTTCCGAATTTTTATCCCTACACCAAAACGGAAAAATCCCCCGCCCTTCGGGGGGGGGGGGAAAATCGCCGAAGCCAAAAGCCCCCCGTCCCTTTAAACCAAAAGCCCCCCCGTCGGAGCGACCTGGAGGACCAACAAACCTACTTTCCGCCCGTGTTTGCCAGCTTATGGTACTTTTTCCCCCCATAAAAAATATGTTTTTTCAGTTAATAAAAGGGATACTGTTTTTCCTTTCCCAAAAATTTGCCCTATAATTCATCAAATAAAAAAATAACAACACACTCAGCAAAGTCCCTTATGAGAAATCCGAAAAATTTCATGAACTTAAAATTCCCCTTAAAATTTAAATTTCGCCATTTTTTTTAAAAAATTTTTTGCGTGAAAAATTTTTTACATGGGAATATCCCCAAAAGAAGCGGAATTTTAATTTCTTTCCCCTTGAAAATTTTTCGTTTTTTGATAATAAATTTTAAAAACCCTACATAAAATTTGCGTTTTAAATAAATAACAAAAAACCAAACAATCGGGAAAAAAAACCCATTTCACGATGTTAAATTTAAATTTGTTAAAGGGTAATTTATGGGTGGGTCTAATTCATTTTCAGAAAAAAGAAAATACAAAGGAAAGCTAATTTAAATTCCCCCTCTATTGTGTTTTCCTGTTAAAAAAGTTTTTTCGGGAAAATATTAAATGGGAGCTGGAGTTGGAGAATATTAAGTTCATGCATATTTCCCTTTAGAGTCTTTATAATGGCCTTTCTTTAGTGTGTTTTTTTTGGTTTTTTTTTGATAATATTATAGAAACCCAAAAATTTCCCCAAAACAACAGTATACCTTTTTTTACTGATACCCCTTTTATTTAAATGGGGGAAAATTTTCCCTAACCCGGGAAAAACCGGGGGGCAAGGTGAGTTTTTTGGGCCTCCACTCGCCCCCGGGTGGGCGGCTTTTGGGTTGAAGACGGCGTCATTTGGCTTAAGAAACCCCAGATCGTGACGTTTAGTGCAAGACCCTATTGGCATTTATTTTTCATTGATAAGTATTAAATTTATGATGATGATTTAAAGATGTTGAAATAGCAAATTTGGGGTATTTTATAAAAAATTATTGTTAGCTCAGATATATACGGTTTTTTAAGGGTAGGGATGTGGGGAAAGGAAAAAATTGGCCTAAAAATCAAAAATAACAATGATGACAAAAATGATAAGATGCAAAAAAAATCAAAGGCCAAATATCTTCCCCAAAATATTATTGCCCAATTTTTTTATTTTTTTTTTTGGGGGTTATGGGCGCACTTAATTGTTACCGGGATATAAGCAAAAAGCTGGGGAAAACGGTCCCCCCCGCAGTCTCATCTCGGGGGGCGCGGGCGGGCGTGCAGCGGGGGTCGTCCCTTTGGCGGGAGGTGCTTCATGAGGTGATAGGTTTTTCTTTAAGGGGGTTTGGGACCTCGGGTAGCCTGCGTAGGATAATTTTTAGTGAGTGGGAAAGGGCTGTTTTTGGGGGGGTGTTTGGAGCTTCAGTGTGTTAACGTATTGTGTAGGTTCATGAAGACTTCGCCAAGAGCAGAAAAAAGAAGAAGAGGAAGTGATGGGTGCAAGGTTCAGAGGAGCTCGTGTGGCCTGCGTAGGATAAGTATTAGTGAGTGTAGGACTGTAGGGTGTCTTTGAAGTTGAAGCCTCACTATGTATCGTATTGTGGATTTGATGAAGACCCCGTTTAAGCCAAAAAGGGTTTGTTTCGTGTCACTTGTATCAGACCTTCCTGAAGGGGTTGATGCCGCTGAGTAGTACGTACGTATACCACCATGTTTTTGGGAACGTCGTTAGTTATTAGTAAGTAAGGTTGTTAGTTAAAGTTTTTAATGCAGGGTCGTCCCCAAACATGTCCACTCTCTCTCCCCTCCTCTCTCTCTCTCTTCTCCTCTCCTCCTCTTCTCTCTTCCTCTCTCCTCTCTCTCTCTCTCTCCTCTCTCTCTCTCTCTCTCTCTCTCTCTCTCTCTCTCTCTCTCTCTTCTCTCTCTCTCTCTCTCCCCTTTTTTTTTTTTTTTTTGATTGATTTACATCTTTTACTAAATATATAACATTACATATACATATGCACATACATACACATACACATACATACGCATACAGCCAGTAATAAATGAGCGGCATCAGCCCGCCGCTGTAGCCGCAGCCACAGTCAGGTCACAGGGGGGCGGGGCGTGAGGTCACTCCCGCTCCTTAGTGTTCATCGGGGGGTGGGGCGGCACGCGCCACCTCCAGCAGCAGGGGCAGTTTTTTTCTGAAACTGCCGTACGAGGCGGCCGCGCTTTCCGGCCGACGCACTGTCTGAGCCGCTCTGTAGCGGGACAGGAAAGCAGGTAGTGGGTCAGGGGATGGGGGGTCATATGAGGACAGTGCTCACACGGCCGCTCCTAAAACCCCTCCCTCAGCTCATCCAGGGTTACGTAGCCAAGCCGAAGTCGGTTTTAGAACGACCTCCTCGGCTCGGGACAGCTGCTGGGGGGGCGTAACGGCTCGTTGTTTTTCGTGGCTTGTTTGGTGCCAGGCTGCCTGCCTCGATGTCTGCCCCAGCTGGCGATACTGTTGTTCTGGGCACAGATGGCAGCGCGTCTGGCCTGTACCTTGGCCCCTTGGATGCGGTAAGACAGTCAAGGCCAACCGCTGGATGTCTGGTGGCCTCCCGGGCCGCCTCATCGGCCGCCTCGTTCCCACGGACGCCTATGTGGTGGGCACCCAGTTGAACCTTACACAGCGCCCCTGCGCGGCGAGGCCCTGGATGTGGCCCAGGATGGCGTTGGTGAGCTTGGCACGTTGTCCATCGGTTTTTGCGGGGCTGCCGTAGGACCTGCAGGGCAGACAGGAGTCGGTGGGGAATTTCACCAAAACCTCCTCCTGTCGGCCCAGGGCGTGCTGTAGGGCGCGCTCTATCCCCAAACCAGCTCCGTCTGCAGCGTGGAGCAATGGTGGGGTTTGTCCTCCAGGACAGCCCCTCACCGCCCGAACCCCACCGCAGCACCTGTCCGGCCTCTCTCAGGGTCAACGGAGCCGTCGGTTGTAGTAGATAGCGACCGCGACGCTGCTGGGAAACATTGGCGTGCCCCACCACCTGCAGGGCGACGCTGCTGGGAACTTTTGGCGTGCGCCACCGCCTGCAGGCGTGCTGCCTCAGCTCCTCCCGCGTGCACAACCCCTTTTCGCGGCCGGCAGTGTGGCGATAATCACCTGGGCGGCAGAGGGCTGCCACGGTGGCGGAGCGACGTAGTTCCCAGCGGGGCGGTCAGGTCCGTCCAGCAGCAGGTGGGTGTGGCCGGGGAGGAGTGGATGGCGGCGTCTGCCCCCTCTGCAGCCAGGTGGTTGCCCGGCGATAGGTCACGCGGGCTCCTGTGGCAAGACCCTGCCAGCCTGTCCCTCGCGACAGACCCCCTTTTGCCTGGCAGAGGATTTTGGCCACCCGACAGGCCACGATCTGTCGAACCCTGGTGGCTAGGGGCACCAAACGTGCCTCCGCCTGCTTTGACGCGGGTGTTTGGCCCAGCGCGGTCCCCCCAGCAGGGTCCTCCAAGCTCGGTTCTGAGGACCTCTAACTTCCTCTGCTGAGTGAGCGATAACGAGACAAGCACGGGCGCGCTGTAGTCTACAAGGGCGCGCACAGTGTTGCACGTAGAAGAGGCGCAGCACTGATGACGTGGCCCCGGCGTGTGTCCTCGTCATGGCCCTCATGACGTTGAGCCTGGTCTCAGCCCTCTCCCTCAGATACTTGACCTGAGTAGTGAAGTGGAGGCCCGGTCAAGCCACATTCCGAGGTACTGGAAGGCGTGGGTCCAAGCCAGCCTGATGCCCTGTATTTTGTAGAGGACAGACCGGGGGGCAGCGGGCCTTGAAACACCATGGCCTTGGACTTCTCAGCCGATATCTTGAGACCCAGCTCTCTGCACTTGCAACTGACAGGTCAAGGGCTTGCTGGGTCCCGAGCCACCCGGTCACCCCGGCCAGTGACGACCAGGACCAAGTCGTCGGCGTAGCTGAGAATGGCCGTGCCCTCCCGGAACGGCAGGCCGACCAGCTGCTCCATCAGGAGTTTGAAAAGGGTGGGCTTAGGACCCCGCCCTGCGGCGTGCCGTTCTCCAGCTCCCTGTAGCTGGATTTGCGCCCCTGGAACCTGACCCTGGCACGGCGGTGCCAGAGGTAATCCTCAATCCAGGCGAGGAATCTGCCCCCCCACGCCCCGCCGCACCACGCGGCCAGGATGGCGTTGGCGTGGCCAGCTCAAACGCCTTCTCCAGGTCAAGGAAGACGGCGACAGCAGAGCGGTTGTCGATTTGGGCCAGGAGGGCCATGACGCTGTTGGAGGGGCCCACCCCTGTGGTGAAGCCGAAGATGTGTGGGTGGAGGTCTCCCAGGCGCCACAGGAGGCGGGTCAGCACCATCCTCTCCGCCGTCTTGGCCGTGCAGCTCATCAGGGAGATTGGGCGCGGCTTGGGGGTTTTCCCGGGCTTAGGGATGGGCTGGATGTCGGCCTCCTTCCACGCCGAGGTGCAAGCGGCCGGCCAGCCAGGAGGAGTTGATCAGGGCCAGGAGTGCCGCCTCCCCGGCCGCCCCAGCGTGGGCCAGCATCGAGTAGGTGATTCCGTCAGCGCCCGGAGCGGTTTTCCCGTCCCTTCCTGGCCCTTACCAGCTCCC
>JACEEZ010009267.1:70000-77500 GCA_016584305.1 Chionoecetes opilio | reverse complement strand
TGAGAGAAGATAGAGGAGAGAGGAGAGATTTCACACAGGCTTTGTGGAAACGTAAAAGTCATGAAAGAGTAAGAGAGAGAGAGAGAGAGAGAGAGAGAGAGAGAGAGAGATAGAGAGAGAGAGAGAGAGAGTCCTTCCTATAAAAATCCTACTGCAAGGGTAAAAAAATATCAATAACGCATTAGATATGAAGGAAATGTTATGTAGATACTATCATGCCCGAAATATTATATTATATATATTATTAAGAGCGCTTTTTAATGTGTTTTTTTGGCAGTAAGTCTCACTCTGACATTTTTTTTTTTCTGGTTGGAATATTTTCTTTACCCCAAAAAAGTTAAATAAACTCACTACTTTCCAGCCAGTTATGGACAGTCCACTTTATCAGGAAATATTATTTAAAAACTAATACGTCGACAGAATGAACTTTACACAGATCAATAATATTACTCCTGGTATTTAAATCGACAATTACTTTACTTTGATATTTGTTTTGCATTGCTTCTTCACTTTTACTATTTAACTACTTACTTAACTGCTACTAATTACTTAACTACTACTTAACTACTACTAATTACTTAACTACTACTTACTTACCCTACTACTTAACTACGACTTATTGGCTTCTAAACTCCTGTAATATTCGGTTCTCGTGTATTCGAGGTCGCTATAGAGGTAACGTGATGGTAGGCTCTGGAGGTTCACTTGAGGGCTGTGATGGTTGGTCCTCGCCCGTGGTGGCGCAGGCAGGATTCTTATAGTGACGCCTGTGATTAGAGGCTCATGCCGCACCCCTGTGTCCTCCGATGCACTCGCAATCGAAGGTAGAGTTGGTGGGCAGGGCATGTGGGTGTTCTTAGGCCACTCGACGGTGCAGAAAGGTTTTGGTTTTCTTCGGGGATCGAACTCGGGTCACCGAGAACGCCAGTCGGAGACGCTAACCACTCCGCTACCGTCTCCCCTTTTTTTGATATTCTTTAGTTACTTCAGTTTGATTTTCTTTTTGCATTACTTCTTTACATTTACCTAACATTAACTACGACTCTTTTGCTTCTAAGCTCCTGTAATATTAACCAGTATTTTAGGCGACAATTACTTTTTTTTAATATTTTTTTTGCATTACTTTACATTTACCTAACATTAACTACGAATTCTTGGCTTCTAAACTATTGTAATATTCGGTTCTCACGTATATTCGTGGCCGCTATATAGGTGACGTGTGGTGGCCTTGATATCACCAGCCTTCCAGAGTTACCTAATTATACACTTTTACTTTCATTAATGGATGACTATTTTTTTCCCACCAAGTTCGTATCCTGACACTTGCGCCGCCAAAACCTGTGTCCCGACTCCCTTGTGAGACGTGCACCCGCGGGGAACTTGGGTTATAAAGCAGGGAGGCAAAAAATTCCTTAACTTTATATAATGGGAACACTTTTAATGGCAACACTTAATTTTGTAGCTCACAACACTTCCAATTTTTTCTTTATTCTTTTATGCTTATTTTCTTTTATTTTTCTTACAGATCTTTTTAATTTATCATCTATTTAATTATATATCGTCTATTCATGTAATGGATAGAACACTTTTTAATGGCAGCACTTAATTGTGTAGCTCTCACCATTTCTAAACTATTCTATTTTTTATTTCTTACGTATTTTCTTTTGTTATATATACTAGTCTATATTATTTATCATCTATTTCATTATTAATATTCTTGTTTTCAATTATGTATGTTTTATGGGAACACTCAGTTGTGTAGCTCGCAGCCCTTCTGAACTTTTATTTTTTCGATTTTTTGCATATTTTCTTTTATTATTCCTACCAGTCTGTATTATTTTGTAGCTCTCAGCACTTCTATATTTTATCCTATTTTGTCTTACTTATTTCCTTTTTATTATACCTACTACTTTATTCAATTGTTATTCTTTGCTTTACTTTTTAGCATATCATTATTGTCATTACTTTATTCCTTTATTTAATATCTTTCTGGATAATGAATATAAAGGAACATAATTATTTATAGCATAATCATTATTGTCATTACTTGGTTCCTTTATTTAATGTCTTTCTGAACGATAAATATAAAGTGAACACATGAAGTCGTAGCTCCCAACATTTAATTGAATTCAATCCTTTATGTGAATTAAGTGAAGTGTAAGCAGATTTTTTATTCTTCAACACCAACATGAATCTCCTATTTATTATCACTACGCGTTATTCCATTTACACTTTGTTGTAGGAAAGAGAGAGAGAGAAAGTGTGAAGCTGTGCATTTCAATATCGGCGTAAACGTATTTTCCCCCACGCCTCGTATATGCCTTGTGGGAGAAATAAAAAGTGAACCTTTATACCTTGCCGCCGACATGAACTCCTTTAATATTTCCTTTTTTACGATCACATATTTCAAATTTACGCCTTGCCGAGGAAAACAACAGAGCCGAAGCCTTACATTTCCTTGCTCCCTCCTCGGCCAGACAGCTTTAGTGAGCGTCCGTGATTTCAGTGCCCCTTTCAACACTTGTTTCCTTCGCTATCTGGCCGCACAAATACCCTTTCGAATGCTGTATAGTGACGGTATACCCCTGCTGTATATTTGTCTGTGATTATTGTCCTGCTATTATATTTGTACTGTATATTTGTCTGTCATAACAATGCTACATAAGGACACGTAAATAGAAACGGTCGCTTAATAATTTCCTCCCGTAGTTACAATCTTGGCCGTTTTTAATCTTTTATCACTTTTTTTTCCTAAGCTGTTTCATGATTACCCTTCGTGTGTGCCTGTTGCCTTGACGCACATACACTCTCAGAAATGAGGGGTATATTAAGGGTAGAATTGTTACATCGCACCATCACTACCCTTTTTATACCCTATGTCCAGGCTGGAGGGTAGATGCTGCTGATTATACCCTTCATCTACCCTTTATCTACCCTTTTTAGACGAGAGGGTTGAGAAAGGGTACATTTGGGGTTTGAAAAGGGTATATTTAGGGTTGCAAAAGGGTATATTTGTAAGGGTAGCAGTATTTCATCACTATAAACACCCTTTTTCTACCCTTTTCCTACCCTTTTTTTCTAAGAGTGTACTCCCTGTATAATAAAAGAGAGGAGTGACAAGACACCTCCCGAACTATATTGAACCCCTCCCCCTTTCTTTATTCTCTTACTGTCTTCTTTATAGGGACTGGCAACTGAGCGGGCTTTTTGTTACCTCCTTTTTTGTGCCCTTGGCTAGTCCTTTGTGATGTGAAAAAAGAAAAAGAAAAAAAAACACGACTGCTGGTGTAGGCCAGGTGCCATGGGACAGGATAAAGAAAGGCTTCGAGTTCTTAGTGCGCTGCCTTTGACCTGCAAGGAATATAGACCAAGGGCTACGAGAATCCACCCCTCCCCCCCCCTTTTTATGCCTGCCACTCTTTTTATCAGTTACGATGATGTCTAAGCTTCAAGAACAGTATTGTTAGTCCAGCGATTTATGGTTGCTATACTCAGTTTTTTTAACGAAGCGAAAAATCCTGACCCCTTGCTGCTTATGCCTGGTTCACACTGGGCTTTTTTCGGCACTTTTGTAGGGCGGGGAAGTCGGAGAAGAGGTCTGGGACTGGGACTGGGACTGGGAGTCGTGATCGCCCTATGTTTAAAAAAAAAATCACACACCGCTCGATCGGTCTTTTATCGGGCGAGCGGCCGAGAATTTCGCGCGCCAAATTCAAACAAACGCAGAAGCCAGCACCACCCTCTTCCCAATCACCCCAATTATTGGTATAATTTCGGTATTGGGCACTAAAAACTAACAAATTCTACCTACATCATCGTGCAGATCTTTTCATCTTTAATTTGAATCCCAATTTCCCCAATTTCCATGCCAATGGCGATACATATAATACCGAAAATTTTCCGTTTTAGCAACAGCCAGAAACGATTGTTAGTTTAAATCAGATTATGTTAGGTTAGACGTGGGGTTTGATTTAGTAGATGATATCAAGGAAAAAATGAAACTATCAATGCTACTTCATAATAATGTGCGCGAAAACGTATCTTTCGCGCGCCAAATACACACAAGCCAGCCACTAGCCCCTAGCGCGACGTGACCCCTGACCCTGCAGGTCAGGCACGGGAAGTCAGGGACGACCCTGATCGTCAGCACGAGCTTGACAGACGACCTACAAAGCGATACTAAAGACACTACAACGTAGAGTGTCTTTGGCGATACTAAGCAGAAAAGGTCAGAAGAAGAAGAAGAAGAAGATTTGTTTCCCGGAACGAATTGCGTGTGTAAACGTAATCTCCGGACTAGCCCGCGAGAGGCCGACTTCCCCGCACTACAAAATTGCCGAAAAAAATCCAGTGTGAACCAGGCTTTACTGCCTAATATTTGATACCAGGAGAAGAGAAAAGTACGGTTCTTCTAAATTTCAGTTGTATTTTATCATAGTTTACCAGATTATCAGGTAAACATAGGCATAATTTTGAGCATGAGACCTTAAGATAGAATGGTATTTTTGCCTCGTTAAAAAAAATAGACTATTGTACCCGTAAATATGTATTAAAGATGGCTGCTGGCGGACGGTGGGGAAAACTGAATATAACGCCATTTCACCATAATATGAGAAGGACGCGGAGTATGTGTGGGGGCGGAGAGGGAATGTGGGTGGGGCGGAGAGAGAGTGTGTAGGGGCGGAGAGGGAGTGTGTGTGGGGGCGGAGAGGGAGTGTGGGCGGAGAGGGAGTGTGTGTGGGGCGGAGAGGGAGTGTGTGTGGGGGCGGAGAGGGAGTGTGTAGGGGCGGAGAGGAAGTGTGTGTGGGGGCGGAGAGGGAGTGTGTAGGGGAGGAGAGGGAGTGTGTGTATGGGGGCGGAGAGGGAGTGTGTAGGGGCGGAGAGGGAGTGTGTGTGGGGGCGGAGAGGGAGTGTGTGTGGGGGTGGAGAGGGAGTGTGTGTGGGGGCGGAGAGAGGGAGTGTGTGTGGGGCGGAGACTGGGAGTGTGTAGGGGCGGAGAGGGAGTGTGTGTGGGGGCGGAGAGGGAGTGTGTAGGGGCGGAGAGGGAGTGTGTGTGGGGGCAGAGAGGGCAAGTGGTGCGCAACCTCGTCAAGATTCGATTGGAAATGCATGTTCCACTTTATCATGTGGCGATAAGAAGGAGGCAGCGACGTGCGTGTGACCTCCAAACCGCAAGGCCACACGAGAAGGTACTACACACACTTACCCTCTCCTTTCCTCTCTTGGGATATAGATTAAAATCACTAGTGGTACGTGTATAGCAAAAAGAAAAACATGGATTATTATTGGACCCAAGAAGGTACTACACACACTTACCCACTCCTTCCTTTCATGGGAAAAATCACTGGTATAAGTGTATAGCTTAAATAAAAAAGACAAATTATTATCCGTACCAACGAAGCGGTGGAGGTAGTGGTGGTAGCGATGACACGTGTCTGACCTCCCAGCCTTACAGATCACTGTATAGATCACAGGCAGCCTCAGGTATACACAGTTATCGCTCTGGCGTGTCTATTCTGTATACATATGCAAAAAGTCGGCTTAGGGTCCACAGCGATGCAACACCTTCTATAGATAGACACAGCGCACAATGGATCAAAGGGAACAATGCAGCGGTGAGGCGAAGGGAATGGCAGGGACGACCACAGGGAGGAGGGTGATCGATCCTGCCGAGAGTCATGTAGAGTGAGGGAAATATGTCCGGATAGTGACTTGCTGAGACATTGATGGGACCGGAATTGATGGGGTGGTGATGGGGTGAAGGAACGCTATCCCTCAGCTCTCCCTCTTCTCTCTCATAGACGTCGTAGTTGTAGAAGAGAGAGATAAATCATACTGTGTTCTCTCCTCTATACATAACGAGGCTCCGATTGAAGCTTTTCCCTCAAGGCAATTTTATATGTCAATATATACGAGTCTTGTTTAATCACAACGACGGAATAGAAAATTATTACTGGCTGCTATAATCATGCTAATATCACACTAATAATCCTTATAAGAAGGATATTATTCTCTCCATGATAACACGTATAGCGAAATATTAAATATTTGTTCAATGAAAACCTGTAGGCCATAGTTTATTGTCTCCCGTAAGTAACCTGTTAAATAGCTACCGTTCAGTCCCTTAAGATACGCTTCAAAGAATAGTAATTTATCCCCTCAAAGGTACGTTACACAAGGCTCACTCCATTCCCTTATCTCTAATTAGTCCCACAGATGGAAATTAAACAAGAAACGTCTACTGTTTCTCTCTGTCATATGAAAAACGACGCGGCGTTGTTATGAAAAGCGATAATGATGTTGATTTTATGATAATGATGATGATGATGATAATAAAGATAATGATAATAATAGAAAGACAGGAGGAAGGTCTCTAGTCTTACTAGGGAAGTATAAATAGCAGTTTATGTGGTCTTTAAACCTCCTCCTCCTCCTCCTCCTCCTCCTCCTCCTCCTCCTCCTCCCCTCTCACCTCCTCCTCTTCCTCCTCCTGCCTACGTGCTTACAAGTTTGATGAATTGCGTGCTTGTTTTTTTCGGTAATGGTTCCTTAGTGAGACTTGAGGAGGAGGCGGTAATTTGTGCTTCTGAAAATCGCTGTGAATGAATAATTACTGCGTAGGCAAGGGCGGTCTCATCACAAGGAGAGAGGAGAGAGAGAGAGAGAGAGAGGAGGAGAGAGAGAGAAGTAGAGAGAGGAGAGACGAGGGAGGAGAGAGAGAGCGGAGAGAGGAGAGAGAGAGAGAGAGAGAGAGAGAGAATGAGAGATAGTAGAAGACCCGAAGATGGAGAGATGCAGATGAGAGAGGACAAGAGATGAGAGTTGGTGAAGAGACTTCAGATAAGAAGAGAGAAGGGAGAGACAGAGAGAGAGAGAGAGAGAGAGAGAGAGAGAGAGGAGAGAGAGAGAGAGAGAGAGAAGAGAGATGGAGAGAGAGAGAGAGGAGAGAGACGAGAGAGAGAGAGAGAAAAGGAGAGAGAGAGAGAGAGAGAGAGAGAGAGAGTCCATTATTCACTCACCTTATCATCAAGACCGAGGAGGAGATAGGTAGGTGGTGCTCCTATCAGAGAGTTCAGAAGGAAGCGCCAGATTCACAAAGTGCACAATAAATCGCTTGTATATATTGTATAAGCTCTGTCATCCTCCTCGCGGCAACTCGGACGCTTGTTTACCTGTTTACGGCGCTGTATGTTCTGCTTTTGATGTCACGGACTCGAGGTTTCAGGTTTAATGCAATACTAACCGTGCTGTTCCATATCCGTGTTGTCTTTTGCATGAATAACAGCAGCTGCTACGCCCTGATGCAGCTGCGATACCCCAATGGCCACAGCTGCGCCACCCACGAGAAACAGATGCTGCATAAACCAACTTTTTTTTCTGAGTTCTTGAAAAAAAATCGTGCTACTTTCTTGACCCGGGATCTGACAGGGTGCGCTGCTGTCCTGTACTTCGGCGTCATCCAGTCCAGGACACAACCTTGCGCCTCGCCTTTATACCCTG
>JACEEZ010009267.1:47500-65000 GCA_016584305.1 Chionoecetes opilio | reverse complement strand
AGAGAGAGAGAGAGAAGAGAGAGAAGAGATGAGAGAGAGAGAGAGAGAGAGGAGAGAGAGGAGAGAGAGAGCACATTCCTTATCTCCTCCTCTTCTTCCCCATCTACTTCCTTCTCCTTGTCCTACTTTCACGTCTATTTTTTTTAGTTCTTCATACACACACACACACACACACACACACACACACGGTAATGAAAAGAGAATAGTCCTCTTATCTGAACGCCGTAATTACGCATTTGTCAGCTTGCCATTAATTATACACGTGGGTTGAAAATTTTAGGGGAAGTAATTACGTTGGTGGCACCCTCATCGCTTGTCTCATTATCCAGGTAAAAAACCACACAGGTAGAGCCAAGGGGAGAGAGAGAGAGAGAGAGGAGAAAAGAGGAGAGAGAGAGGAGAGGGGGAGAGAGAAAAGAGAGAGAGAGAGAGAGATTGATATTGATATATTTATTTGGCCATGTAGTTTTGTACATATGAACATATTACATATAGTGTTTAAAGCCAGGTCCAATAAGCCGAAGCTTTTATAGGACCTAAAAAGCTATAATACATAATAACATAGCAAGGGACTGGTCAGGCCATTTTGAAAATATAACATTTTATGGATGATAATATGGAAGTTAAACAATATAACCAATCATTTTAAATGCATAAAAAAAAAAAAATTTTAATAACCATAAAAAAAAAAACCACAATATAAACATTTATGGTGTAAAGAGTTTATAATTTTCATTGTATTTGTCAAGCATGCTTTTTATCAAGTTACGTTTTTAAAGATTTTAAGTTTTTCATCAGTAATACAATGTTCTGGTAAGTTGTTTTCCAGCTTTTAGTTCCTCTTGACAAGATACTCTTTTGTGCTGTGATGTCCTGCACAATGGTATAAAGTAAATTTATGTGGTCTTCGGGTTACATTGTAGGGTATTGCTCTAAAGCCAAGGTCTAAAGGTAAAGAGTGTATGGATTTATGTACAAAAAGATTGGTTTGAAGGAGTATGATATCTGGAAGCTTTAATAACTTGAAGTCTCGGAAAATACTGATGGTATGTATGGTCATAACGATTTTTAAAGAACATAAGAGAGAGGAAGAGAGAAAAGGGGAGAGAGAGAGAGGAGAGGAGGAAGAGAGAGAGAGAGGGAGAGAGAGAGAGAGAGAGAGAAAAGGAGGAGAGAGAGAGAGAGAGAGAGAGAGAGAGAGAGAGAGAGAGAGAGAGAGAGAGGAGAAGAGAGGAGAGAGAGAGAGAGAGAGAGAGAGAGAGATTTGATTGATTAATTTTTTTTATTGGCCTTAATATTATAAAAAGTTATTATACATGTAGAGAAAATGTCAAAGCCTTTGTCCATTGAGTCGTAACTCTTTATGGACTTTATGCTAAAATAAGAGGTCAGCAGATGTAGCGTGTAGGACGGCCTAATGCTAATTACATATGAAAAACTAAATTATATAAAAAAAAATTATATTCCCTACTGAATATACTACTTAATTTTATCAATAAATTAAATAAATTTAATAAGTATATTAAAGAATATACACAAACAAGCATTCATACCATAACAGTACACATACATAATAGTACTGATAAAAGAGATCAATGATAATTATCCCCATTAATTATACAAATCACAATTATAATAATAATAAAATTAATTTTAATAGTTACTTTTCAACTTTCTTTTATTTGCAGTTAAATGGTTTTAAATTTCTTTATTCCTTACATCATCTGGAAGTTTGTTCCACAGTTTAGTTCCCCGAGTGAGAACACTTTGTTGAGCATGGGAAGTTCTGCACAATGGAAGTTTGAGATTATTGGTTCGTCTGGTTTGTATGCTATGCGTTGTGGTCTGAAAACCACTGTCAATTTTGTATGTATTAAAAACGCCTTATAAACAAAAGTTATAGTCTGATAGTCTATAATATCATGTAATTTTAGAAGTTTCAACTCACGAAAGATTGGGCTTGTGTGGTCATACCGATTACTAGAGGACATTATGCGAACTAATTTTTTCTGATTTACAAATAGTTTATCAATATATGTTTTATATGCCCCACCCCAGATAGCTGAACAGTACAATAAATATGGATATGCTAATGATAAATAAATATGTCTTAAACCTTCAATATTACAATGGTTTCGTATTCTATATATTACACCTATTATTTTTGAAATATTATTCATTACATTCTCTATGTGTGTTTTCCATCTTAGCTTGCTATCAATAACAACTCCAAGGAATTTAGCTTCTTGTACCTCTTTAATAATGAGATTATCAATTTTGATATTGTTGCATTGTGTGTGTGTCATGTGTGAATGTGACAGCATACAGTGAGTTTTATTGATATTTAATGTTAGCTTGTTACATTTTAACCAATCAGCAACATGTACCAATTCAGTGTTCATTGTATTTCTTATATCATTTAAATCAGAATATTTATCAGAGAGAGAGAGAGAGAGAGAGAGAGAGAGAGAGAGAGAGAGAGAGAGAGAGAGAGAGAGAGAGAGAGAGAGAGAGAGAGAGAGAGAGAAAATGCATGTACAGTTTGTTGATAAGAAAAAACTGTCACTTGTTTCTTCTCACCCTCCTCTTCCTCCTCCTCTTCCTCCTCCTCCTTCCTCTTCCTGCTCTCCCTCCTCCTCCTCCTCCTCCTCCTCCACCTACTCTTCCTCCTCCTTCTCCTTTTCTTCTTTAGGGACATGGTATCCTTTTCCAACTGTTCTCTTACATGTAGTTGATAGCTAGTAGTATGTTAGTTCAGTAGATACCTTAGATATGTTACTGTTATTACTATGTATTCCTATGTATGTATTCCTCCTCCTCCTCCTCCTCCTCATACACCTCCTACTCTTCCCCCTCCTCCTCCTCCTCCACCACCTCTTCCTCCTCTTCCACCTCCTCCTCCTCCTCTTCTTCCTCTGGTATACAAGTACATTACAATATTCCTCTTAGTGTCAGCGCCCGGGCCCTTCCCTCAGCGCCTCCGCCGACAGAATGCTAGAGTGTACCCTCCATCTTGCCGAGGAAAATGTTGGCGATATTGCGTTTTTGCTCGCCGCTGTTCGGGTCTCGGCGCGGACAAATTGACGTGGCTTCCTCTGAGCCTCGCAGACCGGCGTTAGCGATTGATGGAGGCAGTGCGGAATGCCTGTTTGTGTGTGTGTGTGTGTGTATGTGTATGTGTATGTGTATGTGTATGTGTATGTGTGTGTATGTGTGTGTGTGGGTAGGATGGGCTGCATTGGTTACTGTGTGCATGTTTTGTTTTTTTACTGTAACGCAACGGAAAGCCAAAAAGACTGCAATTGAGGGAAAATATGTATGTTTAAAAACGTTTTGGTATGGAATAACATTTGTTTCATTATTTTGAAACGTTTTTTGGGGGGGTTTGTGCAAAACTTTTTTCGGTTCAGGGTGATTTGTTCAACTCCCATATACACGCTCTCTCTCTCTCTCTCTCGCGTCTCTCTCTCATCTCTCCTCCTACTCCATCTCTCTCTCTCTCTCTCTCTCTCTCTCTCTCTCTCCTCTCTCTCTCTCTCTCTCTCTCTCTCTCTCTCTCTCTCTCTCTCTCTCTCTCTCTCTCTCTCTCTCTCTCTCTCTCTCTCTGTTATCATTGCACAGAGTTGCCGCTTGTTACTCTGTTTCTTTGACTTGTTCGTTTGCCGTTTGTACTGTTGCATCGTTTGATCTCTTGCCTCCCCTGTTTGTCTGTCTGTTTGTCTGTCTGTCTGTCTGTCTGTCTGTATGTATGTATGTATGTATGTATGTATGTACATGTCATCTATGTATGTATGTAATGTATGTAGATGAGTATGATGTAATGTATGTATATGTATGTACCATTGTTATACTTAATAAACCTTCAACACCGAGAGACATAACAAAAGAACATTACACCTCATATTTCCTGTAATAAAAGAAAATCACACACACACACACACACACACACCACACACACACACCACCACCCACCCACCCACCCACCCACCCACCCACACACACACCCACACCACCCACACACACCACCACACCCCACCCACCCACCCACCACACCACCACCACCACACCACCACCCACCCACCCACCACACACACCACCACACACCACACACCCACACACCCACACACACGACGCACGCACGCACGCACGCACGCACGCACCACGCACGCACCACAGCACCACACCACGCGCGCACACACACACACACACACACAACACACACAACACACACAACACACACACACACACACACACACACACACACACACACACACACACACCCCACACACACACACACACACACACACACACACACACACACACACATATATACGAGGTCATTTTGCTACATTATTGGGAATCTTTACCTCGCCTCTCACGTACTGACGCTCACAAACACTGACTTCTCTGTTTGTCTTACCTTGGAATGCGCACTCATGTAAATATATTTTCTCTTATGCACTCAAATTCTTGCTCCACCGACGAAAAATACTGTTTATTGACTCTCACGTCGTTTGTATGAATTTTAATGAGTTGCCATTTGTTATGAGGTGAATGAATGATGGCCTTTGGTTTGTTCTCAGAAATATTTGTTCTCAGGAATGTTGGTCTTGAATGGCGAAGTCCTTGTTCCATTTTGTTCCTTGTTGATATTGTTAGAAAGTCACTACATTGCTTTTTTCTTTTTCACTTCTTTATTTTTCAATGATGGTGGTAGTGAGTTGGTTTTGAGTGGCGAAGAACTTTTTTTTGTGTTTAATTCAATATTTTTCTCCCTTATATCATGGGGTTTTTTTCCGTTCTCATTCACCCATTCCTTTTTTGTCTTCCTTCTTTTTTTTATGTTCACCTGCTCTTCCTATTCTAAGTCTTCTTTTTTCTCTCTCCTTTATATTTCTTTGTTTTCTTTGTCTCTTTACGTTCATTTGCTTTCGTGTTTATTTTTTACATTTTCACGTCTTCTTGTTGGTGTTGTTAGAAAGTCACCACATTTCTCCGTTCTTTTTCTTTTTTATCGCTGGTGTATTAATATTTATTTAGTGTTTTATTTAATTATTTGTTGGTATTGTTAGAAAGTCACCACATTTGTTCGTTATTTTCTCTTATTATTTTATTATCCCGTGTTTGTTTGTACGTACTCGTGTTTAACCCCTTGAAACCCAGAACGTAATTTCAATTGTAATTTAGCTATTAATTAGACGATTTTTAGTGAATATAAGCAATATTTTATAGATATGACCTGTTTAGTATTCTTGTCGACTAACTAATTTGGTATATTCAGTTACTTTTCGTAATTTTATGGCTAACAACAGACGATTTTTTTTAGCAGAGGAAAGATCTGGGCGTGCTCGTGTTTAGTATTAAGTCTTGTAATGATGTATGACATGATGTTTTATCCTACACATCCATTATTCTGATTAATTCCTCCACTGTTCTCCTTCCTCCACTCAGTATGTTTCATGTTAACACTTTATTTTTTATATATGCACGTGTGTAAATGTTAAACCTTCCCTCCAGCACCTTCAATTCGTGTGTGTGTGTGTGTGTGTGTGTGTGTGTGTGTGTGTGTGTGTGTGTGTGTGTGTGTGTGTGTGTGTGTGTGTGTGTGTGTGTGTGTGTGTGTGTGTGTGTGTGTGTGTGTGTGTGTTGTGTGTGTGTGTGTTGTGTGTGTGTGTGTGTGTGTGTGTGTGTGTGTGTGTGTGTGTGTGTGTGTGTGTGTGTGTGTGTGTGTGTGTGTGTGTGTGTGTGTGTGTGTGTGTGTGTGTGTGTGTGTGTGTGTGTGTGTGTGTGTGTGTGTGTGTGTGTGTGTGTGTGTGTGTGTGTGTGTGTGTGTGTGTGTGTGTGTGTGTGTGTGTGTGTGTGTGTGTGTGTGTGTGTGTGTGTGTGTGTGTGTGTGTGTGTGTGTGTGTGTGTGTGTGTGTGTGTGTGTGTGTGTGGGGTGTGTGTGTGTGTGTGTGTGTGTGTGTGTGTGTGTGTGTGTGGGGTGTGTGTGTGTGTGTGTGTGTGTGTGTGTGTGTGTGTGGTTTTTTTCTCACTTCTCTTATGTATTCAAAGTAAGGTTTCCAATCCTGCGCGCTATTTTTTTCTTCTTACCTCTGCTGCAGGGTTGGTGAGGAGGAACCTTTTTCTATAGCATTCTTACCTGTATCACGTAACTTTGATCAGTGTTAACCAAAATAGCAATTTGATGTAACCAAATAGCAATTGTGTGTTATTTTTTTAATCCCTAGCTTTAGGCAGAGACTTTCGGCCGATTCTTTAAACGTGGACTTCGGCTAACCTAAGACTAACCGTGGCTTTAGACAGGCATTTCCGTTTTCTAAACATTTTCCGGGGGGGATTAGTCTTAAGTTGGTCTAAAACTAACGAGAATAGTATTGGAAATGTTAGACACCCAGGACCCTGTCCAACACTTGAGTCTAATGATATTTACGATACTATGCAAATGCCCAAGCTAAGACAAATTAGCGGTATTGTCAATATTCTGTTTGGCAAAATATGAGTGTATACATGCGTCTACTGCAGATTATGAAGCATCTGAAATATTTTTTTAAAGACCGCGTTTGGTGCCCTACGAAATCTGGGTTTGTTTATCTCTCCTCGCCCGCCGAGTCCAGACTATCAGCAATATAATAGTCACTCACTTATACGACTATACAGCAGCACTTGCATTTAATTAATGGAAACAGAGGAGACATTTATTCTCTTTTTGGTCATATAGTCTAGTCTACGCTAACAGCGGTTCCTTACATCCCTCTACGGGGAGGCCACGGCAGAAGTCTCCCATTTCCACACATCTATTCACCTCATTCTCACATCCTACTGTCCTCTCACTCATGCATGATCTCTCTCTCTCTCTCACATACTCCAACTATCAACTAAAAAACTAGTCAACTATCAACTATCAACTATCAAACTCAAGTATCAACTAGTGATTAAGGCATCATTAGTTGTGCAACTAATTAATAACTATAACATGACCATGACAATCTTGACTCCCGATAATGGGAAGAGCTATGAAGATCAAGGAAAATATGGGTAAAAAAGTGAATAGATGAAGAATATAGGTTCATATATGGTTTGGTGTGTTTTGTTGTTCTCGGTAGCAGGGCGCGGAGACAAATGACTCTTCCGCTCTCCGTCCCCCAATATATGATCTCCCTGGTTCAGGGCTGCCAACCCAAGCGCAGTCGTGGATCAACATAGGACCATGTTAGCTCTCGCTGCTGGCGTCTAAAGCACGCGTTCTTGGCATTGGTACTACTTGAGTCTAACATGGAAGCTCCACGTTAGACTCTCCCTAGTCCATGTTTAAAAAAGCGGCCGTTTGTGTGTGTATGTGTGTGGCTGTTTGTTAGCCAGGTTTTTATTCTTATTCTTTCCCTCTCTGCCTCATAATGTTCTATCTCTTTACCTCTTCCCACCTACCTCCACCTGTCTCTCATTACATTCCCTCAATATACACTCAAGTAAAACCTCAAAATTAACCAAAATTTAAGCCACTTAGTCAAACATGCCACAAAATAAGCCAGGAAGAGATAATAGAAAACCACAAATTCACAATATAAGCCATAGAAAAGTTAAATTACGTTCCATATAAGCCATATCTAAGCCATGAGGTCATTTAAAATATACACTCAAACCTCCCCGCATAGCCAACCCCTCACCCCCACAACCTCCCCCATCTACACCCACCCACAACCTCCCCCACCCACACCCACCACACCCACAACCTCCCCCACCCAACCCACCACACCCACAACCTCCCCCACCCACACACACTCACACGCACCTCCACCCATGACACCGAAACATGAACCGAACGACAGAATTTTCCATTTTCCCCACATGAGTACGAGTGCCCACAATGCTACTAGAGAAGATGAGTGTTGTGAGCATGGAAGTGGAGAGGAGTGCGGGGCGAGGGTGAGGGTTAGAGTGAGGGTAGAATGAGGGCGAAAGGTGAGAGGCGTAAAGGGGAAAAGGGGCGGTGAGGAAGGAGAGGGGAATAAATGAGAGCTTGGAGAGGGGTCAGAGAAGGTCAGAAAGGGGAAGGTAAAGTTATATGAGGGGAAGAGTTGATGGACTGACCAGACTTGCTTGTAGGTCTTGTTAGCCCCATACGTGCTTCACAAGTTTACAAGTCATGCTTTAGAGGCTTAGGGAAAGTACATGTAATGAGAGAGAGAGAGAGAGAGAGAGAGAGAGAGAGAGAGAGAGAGAGAGAGAGAGAGAGAGAGAGAGAGAGAGAGAGAGAGAGAGAGAGAGAGAGAGAGAGAGAGAGAGAGAGAGAGAGAGAGAGAGAGAGAGAGAGAGAGAGAGAGAGTAACCTAAGTGCTGCACGCGAACATTTACTTCATCCATCTTGATGTACAACTTCCTTCCTTCCTTTTTTCCTTCTTTCCTTCTTTCCTTCTTTCCTAACAGCTTCATTTCTCCAGTCAAGGTAATATTTCATGCTTTCCTCTCTCCCTTCTATGTCCTTCATTTGCTTTTAGTGGTCTTCTTCATTGCTTTCTTCTATTCCTTTTTATCTTTTTACTTCTCTTTTTCTCTGTTCTCCCTCCTCCAGCTCCTATTTTTTTTACCTTTAGTTGTATTTCTCTCTTATTTTATTTTTCCTCTTCTTTTCTCCCACTCGCTCTTTTTATAATGTTTGTACTTGTCTTTTCCTTCCTTCTCAGCTTATTATTTATATTTTTCTCCCTTGTTTCTATTCCATTCTTATTTTTGGCCTTTAATGTATTTTTTATTTCTCTTATATATATATTTTTTCTTCATTTTAGTACTTGCCTCTTCCTTCTCATCTTTTTACTTCTCTTTTTCTCTCTTCTCCCTCTTCCATTTCTTATTTTTGACCTTTAATATTGTTTACCTCTTCTATTTTCTTTTTATCATATTACTACTTGCCTCTCTCTCTTCCTCCCTTCCCTCTCTCTCTTCCTCCCTTCCCTCTTCTTCCTTCCTCCATCGACAATCTTTCCCAACTCTTCCTTCTATCTATCCTCCTTAATCCTATCCACTTTCCCTCCCATTCATTCCAGGCCACTCCACTCCAGGGTAATCCAGTCCGTATCAATAGTGCCTTAATGGCTATCCCAAATTTAACGTATCGAAGAGATAAGAAAGTGCACCTCCGGAAATCAGTATATTGACCGTCTGGGGATCTATTGGGAGGAAGTAGAGGCCATTGCATGTGTCTTCTAATGAGTACTAATGGAGTGATGACGGAGTGAGCTGATAGGATGGCTGTGTGTACTGATAGGAGAGATAGTGTACTGGTAGTGATAGGAGAGACTTGGGTAGTGAAAAGGGAGAGTATATAAATGGCAGATAAGGCGAGGTGTCACATATATGGCTATAATGAGTACGAATGGAATGATGATGGAGTGAGCTAGTAAGATGGCTGTGTGTAGATACTGGGAATGTGTGGTGATAGAAGAAACTTGGGTAGTGAAAAGGGAGAGTATACAGTAAACCCTCTTTAAATCGAACCCGTATAATTTAAACTTCGGATAATTCAACCTGATTCAGGCCAGTTCAAATTTTTCAATAACTTACCATTATTCGAGCAAGTTTGAATCATCCTTAGCCTTACTAGTGGGAGTCCGACCTCTCCCATACGGTGCGTGCCGCGGCTGCCCAGCCTGATCTGATATATGATAATTTATAATTATCGTATAAATACGATTGGCGAAGGAAGAAGGCGGGAGGGGGAGGATGAAGAAGGGGAGAGGAGGAGGAAGGAGGGGAGAGGGGGAGAAGAAGGAAGGAAGGGAGAAGGAGAGGAGAAGGAAGGAGGTGGGACAAGGAAGGGAGGAGAGGAGGAGGAGGAAGGAGGAGAAGAAAGGGAGGTGAGGGAAATGTTAGGAGGAAGAACTATTTTTTAAAATATCCTTCGCTGTGTATACAATCCTTCAGAGTCCTTCACGGGCCTCTTCGCTCCTTCACGCATCCTATTGGAGTCATAGGAGGGCATTAGAAGCCCCACAGGATTGCTATAGTATTCCTAGGTTTTTATAAGTACTTTGACAATCGCATGGGTGGCTCAAATAGGGATTAATAATAATATTACTAATACTGAAAATACTAATACTGATCGTTGTATTGAAGTAATGATTAATCTAGCAATTCCTGTCATATTTTTATCTCTTGTGGTGAGTTTTGTCTAATTTGCGATTTTTTAAGGAATATCTGTAAGTATCATGTCATTGTGAATTGGCTGAAATAAGGACTTCTAATCATTGTAACTGAAAACTGACTCCATATTCGTGTTCAGCATGCCCTAAAAAGGCTAGAAACAAATTTTCAAGCAAATCTATTTTTCAAAAAATATTGCAAATTTTGCAAGGGGTATGGTATGCCTTGATTTTTTTTAAATCACGTTTTTTCAATACCTAAAAAACTATGGCAGATTCGTGCAACATGTACAGGGAAGTAAATATGAAGTAGATCTAGGGCTATCATATGGCGCAAAGCAAAAAATATTTATGGGTAAATAACCGAGAAATAGCATATTCGTACATTTATACAAAATATCAATTTTCTCGACAACCATAAGGTCTTTTGACAAACCGATTACTGCATCATGTATAACACCTCAAGATAAACCTTTGTTTTTTCAATAAGTTTTCTTCTATGACTCCTAGTTTTTCGGTAAAATAACGAAAACCTGATTTTCGTCAATTTTGGAATATTTTTTGAGCAGCCAGAAATTTGAAAGTTTTTTTTGCTAGATAATTAAAAATGCCGGGGATACAATTGTAGATCCATCCATTTTCAATAACTTTTGATGGGTAAGTGTTGCTGTGTGAGAAACAAGTTGTGAGCTGATCGCGCTATAGTAAATATATAAGTTTAAAATTCCGAAACCGTTCAGGATTGGTCAGTGTAGACGCGAGACCAGTGTTGCTACGTCAGTCTAGGGGAAGGGACTAACTCTATATGATTTTCACACATAGTAATATATCATACTTCTAGTTTAAAGCTGTTTAATTTGAAAATCGCAAGTTAGACTGAACCTAAGAACAAGAAATAGAAATTGCAACCCAGCATATTTTATTAAGATCTACATACTTACATACATACATACATACATAGATACCTAACATTTCCATTATAATACCCGCTTCCATAAAAAAAAAAATAATACTCAAATTAAAAAGTATATAACTGCATTAAAAAAACTCCTTTAATTAATTATAATTTAATGGTTTGACAATAACAGAACTCTTGCAATATACACATATATTATATATATATTATATATATATATATAATTTTATATAAGAAGAGAGAGAGAGAGAGAGAGAGAGAGAGAGAGAGAGAGAGAGAGAGAGAGAGAGAGAGAGAGAGAGAGAGAGAGAGAGAGAGAGAGAGAGAGAGAGGAGAGAGGAGAGAGAGAGAGAGAGAGAGAGAGTCGAAAAAAATGAGAGAAAAAGAATAAATCTAACTAAGTTTGCAAAATAAAACATGAAAGGCGTTCGAGATGAATTATTACTAAGTCTTTTTACAAATGCATGTATTCATTTGCGAAAATATTATTTGGTGAAAATGTTCGTATTTTCCCACACTCACAAAGAAGAATGAAATTTACTAATTCAAGTGGAATATATCAATAGAGTATTAAAGTTTGTATTCTCGGAGCCTCCATTAGCTCGGCGCCAACACGTAGTTACTGACAGGATTATAGAAGTAGTAGTAGTAGTAGTAGTAGTAGTAGTAGTAGTAGTAGTAGCAGTAGTATATGTAGTAGTAGTATTAGATTATAGTAGCGAATCAGAAGGTCAGGAGTGAGGACTATGTATTAACTTATGTATAGTCGCCGCACGTTAAGTTGGCGAAAATGAGGACCCTTCACTCCCCCCTTCCTTACGCACGGTATTGGCTGAGGTGTTGGGTGTTGGGTGAGAATGCCTTACTCCAAGTTCCGCCCTAAAGCCCTAACACCCAACACCTCCGCAGATCCCGTGCGTTCGAAATGGGGCAGTGAAGGGGGCCAAATTTTCGCCAGCTTAACGTGCGGCGACTATAGTGTTGATGGCTTATCCTCTGCATGTCGCGACGTGTTAAGTGCATTCCAATCCACAACTATTTCTGCTGCCACTGTTTTTTTATATATATTTTTTTTATATCACAAAAGATTGGTCAAAGGCAAAACCTATATGGTAGGTAACAAAAAGCTCGATAAGTTGCCAGTCATAAAAAAGACAGTAGGAGAATAACTGTTGCTTTTATGACTAGTATTACTGATACAACTAGGGGGGGGGGGGCACTCAGTAGAGCACATACCTCCGCCCGAATATTTCATCAATTATATATCTATAATAATATAAGCGAAAGTGTGTCTGTCTGTCTGTCTGTGTGTGTGTGTGTGTGTGTGGTATAGGTTCCGCCCCCCGTGGCGCAAACACCTCATATGGCACATTTTTGGAATCAGGTTGACCAGGGGAAGGTCATAAGCCCATTTATGAGATGATCCGATCACATTTTTTTTTTTTTTTTTTTTAGCAGCCTATTAGCGAGATTTGTGAAAAAAAAATTGGGTTGCGAGAATTAGAGAGAACTGAAACTCGAGAAATGCCAGTGGTCGCTGGCAGTTTTAACTAAAAGGGTTTGGGTCTACTGTGTTTTGGCTCCGCGACTAATATTTTTCATAAATTAAATTTCGCGATAAACATTGATGCACCGCATCTGAATACCAAAAAATATAGTTCTTCTCGTTGTTTCTACTAATTATATGGATGACATTCATTACGATGGAACGTTCTATAATAGCAATTTAATGCAAATTACTCGCCTCGAGTAGCAAAGCTTAATATATTTTTTACATGCATATTGTGGCATGTAAAATTTGGGTGATGTTCACACTGTTTTCTAAGACAGTATTGCTGCGTCTGGCAAACGCTTGTCAAAATACAATAAGCAATGCCTTGGAAAAACGAAGAATAAAGAATGCCGAAATCGGCTTGTTGCTGCGGACAATGTAGGTTATAATTGTGGAGGCGACACGCCGCGGCGGGGAGTGGTGGGCGGGGAGATTGTGGCGGGGAGATTGAATCAAAACATTGCCACTTCACGCGTCGACTCATTGCACTTCCAGGCTTTCTATCTGATTGATACACAATAATAACAGGAAAATATGACTGCCTAGGTATAGATAACTTCTAAACATACGTTATTGACTATATAATATCATAGAGTAACATTTACCTCGCCTCCTCAACTATAACCTACTTGGTTATTTGGTTAAATGCATGTTTTACAGGGCTCAGGCTTCTATACAATATACATATAGAAGAAAATCGTTCCTAAAATTATACTTTTGTGTTTTAAGTGCAGTGGAAATAAGCCCATATTTTTCTTTCAAGTTGACCAACTTTTCACCCAAATTGTGAGTTAAAACTGCCAGCGACCACTGGCATTTCGGAGTTGCAGTTCTCTCTAATTGAGGAAACCTTGAGTAGGGTGATGGGTAATGGGTGAGTGAATGGGTGGGTGATGGTAATGGGTGTGGGGTGATGGTGAGTGAATGGGTGGGGGGTGATGGGTTGGGGGTGATGGGTGATGGGTGAGGGAATAGGTGGGGGGTAATGGGTAATGGTAAATATAAGCGAAAGTGTGTGTCTGTCTGTCTGTCTGTCTGTTTTGGGGTGGTGTGTGTGTCTGTCTGGTATAGGTTCCGCCCCCGTGGCGCAATCACCTCATATGGGACATTTTTTGGAACGGGTTGACCAGGGGAAGGTTTTAAGCCCAATTATGAGATGATCCGATCCCTTTTTTTTTTTCTTTTTTTTAGCAGCCTATTAGCGATAATTGTGAAAAAAAAGTGGGTTGCGAGAATTGAGGAAACCTTGATGTAGGGTGATGGGTAATGGTGAGTGAATGGGTGGGGTGATGGGTAATGGGTGTGGGGTGATGGGTGAGGAATGGGTGGGGGGTGATGGGTTGGGGGTGATGGGTGATGGGGGAGGGAATAGGTGGGGGGTGATGGGTAATGGTAAATATAAGCGAAAGTGTGTGTCTGTCTGTCTGTCTGTGTGTGTGTGTGTGTGTCTGGTATAGGTTCCGCCCCCCGTGGCGCAATCACCTCATATGGCACAATTTTGGAACCGGGTTGACCAGGGGAAGGTTTTAAGGCCCAATTATGAGATGATCCGATCACTTTTTTTTTTTTTAGCAGCCTATTAGCGATAATTGTGAAAAAAAAGTGGGTTGCGAGAATTGAGGAAACCTTGATGTAGGGTGATGGGTAATGGGTGAGTGAAAGGGTGGGGTGATGGGTAATGGGTGTGGGGTGATGGGTGAGTGAATGGGTGGGGGGTGATGGGTTGGGGGTGATGGGTGATGGGTGAGGGAATAGGTGGGGGGTGATGGGTAATGGGTGAGTGAATGGGTGTGTGGTGATGGGTAATAGGTGAGTGAATGGGTGGGGGGTGATGGGTAATGGGTGAGTGAATGGGTGGGGGGTGATGGGTAATGGGTGAGTGAATGGGTGGGGGGAATACATACATTTCTACATCCATGATTTCAGGAAAGTTAGAAGGGGCTATCTGGAGAGTCCGTGTTTGGTGGGCCGAAGGCCCACCACCAATAGCCCTCCGCAGGAGCTAGCCAAAAAGTCCGCCCGGAGGGCGGCTTTGCGGCTAGTATATATATATATGCATTATGCACTCAGTATGAGCGCATGCCTCCGGCCGAATATTTAATCAATTGGTTGCCATGGCAACAGTTGTCAATAGATTTCATCCAAAATTAAATCATTTCTTTCTTATACCAAATAGACTTGGTATACCGAGTTTGGTCCAAATCTATTTCTAACTTTTCGAGAAATCCTGTACACTAACAAACAGACAGACAGACAGACAGACAGACAGACAGACAGATCGGGGTGAAAACATAACCCCTCCAACTTCGTTGGCGGAGGTAATAACGAGAAAGGCAGCTCGTGGCATCGTCTTTCATTAATCACAGAATCAGAACTACTATCTCCCGGCGCAGACGAGATCAAAGTCAAGCCAAGATACATGACGTTACGCTACAAAAAAATATAGAAATTTCAGTTAATACTCTTGGTCTTTTTGTACGTCATCTTTGTAACCTTGTAATTCATCTTCTTCTTTTTTTTTCTTTTCTTCTTCTTCTTCTTCTTCTTCTTCTTCTTCTTCTTCTTCTTCTTCTTCTTCTTCTTCTTCTTCTTCTTCTTCTTCTTCTTCTTCTTCTTCTTCTTCTTCTTCTTCTTCTTCTTCTTCTTCTTCTTCTTCTTCTTCTTCTTCTTCTTCTTCTACCCCCACTACTACTACTACTATTGCTACTACTGCTACTATTACTACTACTTTTACTACTACTGCTACTACTACTACTACTACTACTACTACTACTACTACTACTACTACTACTACTACTACTACTACTACTATACTGCTGGAAAAGTCTCTGAAATTTTTCTTTCTTTCGATATTGATGATAAGAGATTTGTATATAGACAGGGAGAAGCCTTAAAGTAGTCGTCCAGACCCAAATTTTTTTTGCCGAATTATGTTGAATAACGAATTCAAAACACCTAATCCACCAAAAATAATTGATTTCCAGGCCATATTTCCGTAAAAACACGACTTTTGTAAAAAGCGCGCGAAAAAAAAAATCTTCCCTCCAATAGGGCTACGACTGTTATTGATGACGTCAGAACAGGGACGCCCGCAGACACTCTGTCTGACACCTGTCGGCAAATGTTATGATGAGCGATTGAACTTCGGTGTCAGACAGTGAATCTGTCGCTGTGACAGATCTAGAGTACGATGCTTAATCTGACACCGAAAGAAATGACGCTGGTCGCGTATACTATGAGGAAAACGAACCTCAGATTGTCATGGGATCCTATATGTTTGAGCCCGAGTACGAGGTGGATGAACAGGTGTTAGCAGAGCCTGAGGTTCAGCAGGAGGACCTGGCACTTCTCCAAAACATGGATTGGTAAATAAGGTTAAACCATGTGCGTGTGGGAATCACAATGAAGGTACTTTCGAGAAAATCCTATGGTTAGTTTTGGAGCTACAGTCAAACGTAATTCCTCGGAAACCACATACTAGCCTTAACTACAGCAAAGAGTTGGAAAATATGCGGGCGGGAAGGCAGAAAGTGTGACAGCCACACCACCACAGGGCACGCCCACGCCCACTCCACAACTGGTTTACTTGGTTTACTTGGTCTTGTTAAGAGGCAAAGCCTCACAGTCGTGGTGGTCCATCGTTACCCTCACTACACACCGTTTCTCAACACAACTGTTCGCCCCAACACACTATAGGCGTGAATCACCACACGCCACTCCGCCACTCCACTCCTACACACGCCACTCCTTTCCGTGGGCAAACTTTTCTCGAAAGGCACAGCTGTCTTGCTGCACCCATAAAGGATGCATGCATGTGGCATATAGCAAAACAAATCTATCAGAAACACCCAAATATCTTCAAGTATTATATTTATCTCTGTGTTTACGTGCCTCTCTGATCAAGCGCGGGAAGATGAGCCTCCCTGATGGTACGTCACGGAGCCTGAGCCTGAGCGTCTGCAAATCTTGAGTGCGTTTTGAGAACTCGGGGAATTTGCAGATTTTGATTGCGGATTATTTAAAAACGGCTGACTGGATACAAAAAGTGACGACGTATTGTTGATATACTCGTCAATGGCTATGATTTGACTGCATTAAATCAGGAATGATGAAATGGTCTGGACGACTACTTTAAACTTTGCTCCCTTTCATTTTTTATTTTTTTTATTTATATATTTTTTGCCTCTAACTCGAAAAAAAACCAATAGGGGTAAAAAGTAGTCACGCAGGCAGCTTCGTTAGGTTCTGTTGAGCTGTTGATGTTTGTTCTTCCTTTGTATTCCTTCCGTATAATCCTCCTCCTCCTCCTCCTCCTCCTCCTCCTTCTCCACACTGTGTTCACACCATTACAAAACACACATAACATGACCTATCTATCAAGCACTAAAACTACCCCCACAAACTAGTAGTAGTTAGCCATAGATTACAGCTTTCAACTTTCCTCACAAATTCCATGCAGTTTTTCTATATTGCATGGTATCACTTCTTTTCCGGCCAGCTTCGGCTAGAGGGATGGGTGGGTGGGGAGGAGCCTTTTACTTCCTATCCTTTCTCTCTTATTATCTAGTTAGTGTAGTGTAGTTAAAGCAAACAGTCTTGTAAGGACCTATCGGTCTGTTGCTGTTTGTGTTTCCTTTGTATTCCTTTGTATTCCTCCTCCTCCTCCCCCCAAGTGGCGCCAGGTTTCATCCCCTCGAGCCGCTGATAATTGTCTGTTGTGTTTGTTATTAATTGGTTCGCAGCTAATTGGCTCTTAATTGTGTAGTTAGGTTAGGATTTTCAGTGTGTGTGTGTGTGTGTGTGTGTGTCGTAATTTCTCGTGTGTGGCTCTTTTATTTTGTTATATGTGGTTTATGAGTTGTTGTCTTTTAGTTCTGTCTCTTCTTTTGTTTA
>JACEEZ010009267.1:37500-42500 GCA_016584305.1 Chionoecetes opilio | reverse complement strand
CGTCACTTTTTTTTTTTTTTAGCAGATTATTAGCGATAATTGTGAAAAAAAGTGGGTTGCGAGAATTGAGGAAACCTTGATTAGGGGTGAGGGGTAATGGGTGAGTGAAAGGGTGGGGTGAGGGGTAATGGGTGTGGGGTGATGGGAAATGGGTGTGGGGTGATGGGGGAGTGAATGGGGTGGTGGGTTGATGGGGTGGGGGGGATGGTGGGGGTGGGGAATTAGGTGGGGGGGTGATGGGTATGGGTGAGTGAATGGGGTGGGGGTGATGGTAATGGGTGAGTGAATGGGTGGGGGGTGATGGGAAATGGGTGAGTGAATGGGTGGGGGGTGATTGGGTGTAATGGGTGGTGAAATGGGTGGGGGGAATACATACATTTCTACATCCATGATTTCAGGAAAGTTTGAAGGGGCTATCTGGAAAGGGGTCCGTGTTTTGGTTTGGGCCGAAGGCCCACCAAACACAGGTGGTGGGCCTAAGGCGCACCACCAATAGCCCTCCGCAGGAGCTAGCCAAAAAGTCCGCCCGGAGGGCGGCTTTGCGGCTAGTGTACTATAAATTTATAATTATGAATTAGTCTTCAAAGTATGTAATAATGTGATTAAATGTAAAAGAAAAAGAAAATAAGGATACGTTCATAAAACTTTATTATGTGGAAGCAAAAATTGAAAATGAACTCATAAAATCACTTGATTAAATATAGTGAAATATTAGTTAACATTCATACACAAAAAAAAATAAGGCACACTCATTAACATGAATCCTGCCGTAACTTTTACTGTATATGAATCTGACATCATCAATATAAATTATCTAACTCATCGTCATCTCCTTCGTCATCACATGTAGCTTTAAATGCATTTGCACACCCTGATCCCTTGCAGTTGCTGCATGCAACAGAACACTCCAGACTATACTTCTTGCATGAGCACCTGAGGCTGCTGCAATCTGTCATGCAGGTGCATCGGATGACCCGTAGAAGTTGCTGTGGAGCTGGTGGTAAATCAGTTTGTATAGGAACAATCCCTCCATCACTTTCCTTCCATCCCCATTCTTGTGGTAGGACCTCATCTTTAATACCCTTCCACTGCTGCACATGGTAGTACACACGAAGACTGTGGTACCTCGCTGCTGCTGATGTAGGTGGCAAAGTTTGTGGCTGTACATAAGATGTGTTAGTGGCCACCTTCTCACACAAGCGCTTGTACCGTAGTGAGTCAAGTCGCTCTCCAGTCTTCCTGTTGCACAGGCACAGCAAAGCATGCTCCTCTGCTGACACCATATCTGCTGTGGAAGCAGACTGCATGTCGAATACTGCAGCTTGCTGACGGAAGTCACTGTTGGCTTTAAACTTCTTGAGAGGAATTCCCTTCCAAATGCCATAGAGGCGGGAGGTAGTGTCACAACCTGTTATTGCATGGATGAAGAGGATGTGAGTACATAAACTGGGTCCCAGCAGCTGCTTGATAGCCTTGATGTTCCAGATACGTAGCTTATTTGTGTTCTTCTTCGGTTCAGGTTTGAAGAAGAGGTCATGTGACTTTGAAAGGTTGGTTTGGTATATTAGTAGAATGAGCAGATCAGTGTCATCACCAATGAGTACAGTATTTGTTGTGGCAGCAGAGTTCACTGCTTTTTGCACTATGAGGAGTGCAGCATCATCAGGAGCATGGTATGTTTGACAGTTCTTATTCTGGAGGTGACCACTGACATGTTAATGAGCTGCTGCTTGTTTGTGTTGTTTGCAAGTAATTCTTCTTTACTCATTGTGACGTGCATGTCCTCATTCATGGTTACAGTGAGTCCAGTCCTCCCACCTCCTCGCCTGAGGTTTTCCATGTCTTTGGTGGATGTGCCCTGATAACCATCGAACACGACAACTGCTTCTCCATACTTCCTTGTGATATACTCACTGTACAGCTTGCAGATATCCCTGTATGTGGATCTACGTGCCCCAGGGGATGCGCTCAACAAGTGCCCCCACCATCCAGCACATACTGAACAGGACCTATGATCCTGGAAGGTCAGGTGGATGAAGTGCCCAGATGGCATCCGTTTAGCACGGGCTTTCTGCGGCTTTTGAAGCAGCATGGAGGTGTCAAACAGTTGCTTGGAGGATGACTACACAGTTCATACAGAACATGATGCCAGATCTTGTGAAAGCTTTTGCAGCAATTGTGAGTCGCGGAAGAGTAACTGAGGATCTTCCTGCACTGCTTCAACCATCAATCTTCACTAAAATTTTCATAACCCTGGTGATTGCCTGATCCTTCTTTCTAAATGTGTACTCACAGTAGTCGGGTCCATCCTTTTTTTGCTAAGGATTTGTTTCCAATGGCCTTTTGCCTTATCAACATTTACAGAAGGGTGCGCATGAACACCAGTCGAGACATTACGCAAGCTTGGATCTGAGGAGAAGAGGTTCCTTTCTTTGAGATGTTTCACAACTGTGAGCTTCATGCTTCATGTCGCGTGCTTGTCTTACATCTGTCATCTCCTTGTTTTGCTGACCAGTGTTGTGGTTCACCCCTGTCAACTCCTGCATGGTATTGTTGACTTCAGCACAAGCTGGCATGGAGAGCAGCCATGTCACACTCTGGAGCTCTGTCATCCCTCGCCTTCTTGTGAGGCCACCACTGGTCTTCATGCTTCTCATCAGCACCTGCTCGATGGCAAGGTCCATGGGCCGGCCACCCGAGGCGATCGCTCCGTCTGACGACTGAAATCCTCCTAAACCCTCTGGTAGACATCTGGATGTTCTACCTGGAGCCTGCACATGCGCTAAACGTAGATCTGAACTGATTTAGTGTAGAGGTTGTGCCCAGATGCTGCCATGTAGGGACGCATTTGTGTTATTGCCTCAATGTGCAGTTTCCAGTTTCCAGTTCAGCTCTTACAAATTTGCGAAATATGTCTACCATACTCATGTACTGTATCCAGAGGGAAGCGGTCCTGCTAGATGATTTCAAGGATTCCCTTTTGCTTTTAAGTAGACCCTTAATCCTGAGCATTACATTTGCATTGCAAGCCTCCACTGCTGACATTGATCCCGTCATCAGCTGTGCATAGAGAATAGCAACTTCATCCAGATCTGAATTTTCTGTTGCATTTCCACTTGAAGTACCATTCTCTGATGACACCTGAGCATCACTCTCTTCTGTCTTTTCAGACTGCAAAGGGGGAGGCACGCCCTCTGGTTCCCCAGACTGAAGACGTAGAGTCACACCAAGTGTATCAGACAAAATGAGGCCATTGAGGACACCATCAATAAGGAGGTGTGCACGCACAGCTCGTGCAATCGCCTTCCCTGTCATCATGTGCACTACAGCATTGCTTGCATAGATGAGTTCCATCACTTCCTGCAACCCATTACCAACCATGAGATGCCCAATGGACCACACAAAACTCATCTCTGTGTAGAAGCCCCCAAGGCGCAGGACTGCGTTTCTCAAGCTGCTTCCTTCCGCTCAGCTTCAATGATCAGCAGGGCCTTCCACCAGAGTGGCTGATCAAAAGTGATGATAAGGATGGCATCATGACGGCTGGCATGCTCACATATAAACTTCAGGGTGGAGTAGACACATGTGGCATCATTGGGGCTCATGTCAATCATTGGAAGAAAGACAAAAGAAGAACTCCCTGGTGTGAGTTCCACGCTCTACAAATTGCATCATCCCAGACCATGCCGGCCTGGTCCCGGCAAACAGGAGGCAGTCTTCCATAGGAGGTCCAGGTCTGCTGTTGGATTCTCTGCTGTCCTTTGTACAAGCTTCTGGTATCTCAGTGCAGTTGTACCATTACTTTCTTCCCTGTGGTACATAACTGGGACTCTCCCAACCATGGACACATCACTTGGAGTGACCCTTGCTCTGAGGATGGGATCACTGGGTTTGGTAGCTGGTGTTATGGCAGCAATCATCCCCATGCCATGAAAGGTATTGTTGCTATCCAACGTTCGAATGTTATGGTCTACATTGTCTGCGGCATGCTGGACAAACCCACCAGAGAAGCCAGGAATGTCAGTTCCATGTGACATCACAGCATTACTCACAAACATGTGCACCTCCTGGTACGAGCAGCAGAATCCAAGCTGGTGAAGAGTGTCAATTAGGAAGCGTGATGCAAAGTGGTGGTGGAGCTGGATCCCAAGTGCAATCTGCAGTGGTGCCACAATAACTCTTGGTCTTGTTGCCTGCATAATTGCCTGTCCAATAGAAACAGTTTTCATGTTGATGTTTTTTCCTACAAACAACCCTTTTAGGAATACCATGAGGCTTTCTGGAAGAAATTTGTTGGCATCCTCAGCAGACTTGAGTGAATGAAAATCAGGATATGTGTCATGGGATGTTTCCACTGATTTGATGTCATCTTTGATGAGTTTAGCAGCAGTTTCAATTATTCTTTTTTTCTCAGTTTTCGGCATCAGCTTCCCTGTAAGCATAAAAGTCCTGAACGATTGCTTGGGCTGTGCTCATGAATGTAATCACATTTGGTTTCCCCATTTGCTGGTTTTTTATTATGTTCCCCCAAAATGTTCCTTAAGTTTTGCCTGCATGTGAGGCCATATGCCTGAAGATCCGAACCCTGGAGATTATCTTCCATCCGGCTAAAAAGATCATTGATCTCTTCATCATAATTTTCTTCAAGGTACTTCATGACTTCTAGAAAGGCCCTAACTCTTTCTGTGTTTTGTGGTCGACCCAGTTTTGCATTTTTTTGCTCCAGTTTTGCTGGTCAGATGATCTTGAGGCATTCGTTTATTGGTTCGAAAATTGACGCTGCACACTTGGTGATAGACTGCATCTGCCGCATGCAGATCATTTACATGGAGCACACGAAGTTTCACTGCAGCTGCCCAAGCATCTCCTCTTTCATCACAAGATTTCAAAATTGTGTCCTTGAACTCTACTGTCCTCACTGGGAATCAGACATATCAGACTTCTTTCTCTTTTGGGACCAAGAACGCTGACCGTCCACAGAACAGACAATCTTTATCATA
>JACEEZ010009267.1:2500-27500 GCA_016584305.1 Chionoecetes opilio | reverse complement strand
TCTCTCTCCCTCTCTCTCCCCTCTCTCTTCCTTCTCTCTCTCTTTTCTGGGCTCTCTTCTCCCTCTCTCTCTCTCTCCTCTCCCTCAGTTTTTCTCTCCTCTCCCCTCTCTCTCTCTCTCTCTCTCTTAAAAAAAAAACCTGTCAAGTGTAACTAAAACCCCTATTTTTTTTTTGGTCCCCCAACGGCCTTGGATTGGAGGAAGGTATAAATAGTGTGTATACTGTACTTTTTCCCTTTCCCTATATCCCCACTGACTTTCCCCCGGTCTTATTTTTTTTTCTTTTAGTGGTTTCCCGGTTTTAAAACCCCTTCAGTGATCACTACACAGGCTTTTTTGTTAATTTTTGTTTTTGGGGCCCTTGGGCTTCCCTTTATTTAAAAAAAAAAAAAAGGGCCCCTGAAAAACCCTTTTTTTTTGTTTTTTTTTTGTAATTTTCCCCTTTGTTGGTACAGCAACAAGGGGTTTTTTTTTCTTTAAATTTTTTTTGTTTTTTTTTGTTTGATCAAAGATCCATCTTTGAAAGTAAAAAAAAATAGGAAATAAAAAATTAAAGTTCTTATATAACCCGTTGTCCCTCACAATTCCTTAGTCCCCTTAAAAAAAACCCTTATGTTCCTCACGTCCTCCAAAAATCCCCCCACCGTCCCCCCAAAAAAAATCCCTCACAAACAAAAAAAAGTCCATCCAGTCCAGAAATTCCGTGAGGTAACACAAGCTCCACATACCGGCCTTTTAAACGGCCAAAAGCAATTAAAACTCTTTCCCCCCGCCGCAAAGGAAAGGAAAAAAGGATAGTTTTTAAAGGGCGTGGGGTCAATTTGGTGGGTTTAAAGAAGGAGAGGAGGAGAGAGAAGAGGTGTAAAATGCCCCCCCATTACTTGCTCTACTTTTTTTCCCCCCGTTATCATTAACATTTAGAATTTTAAATAGTTAGAGTCACGCTCCTACCTCATTCCCCTCGCCTTCGTTTTGGTTTTTATAACGATTTTCGAATTTTCCCTTTTTTTTCATATCTCTTGAATATTTCTTTCTTCTATTATTTTCCTTTCACGGAATTTGGATAGAGAGAGAAGAGAGAGAAGGAGAGGAGAAGAGAGGAGAGGAAGAAGAGAGAGAGAGAGAAGAGAGAGAGGAGAGAGGAGAGAGAAAAGAGAGAAGAGAGAGAGAAGGTAGAGGAGAGAGGAGAAGGAGGGAGAAGAGAAGGAGGAGGCGGAGCGAAGCGGAGCGAGAGAGAGAGAGAGAGAAGAGAGAGAGAGAGGAGAGAGAGAGAGAACGATAGGGAGAGAGAGAAAAAAATAAGAAATGACTTAAAACTTAGCTATGACCGCTAAAATTTATGTTTTTTTAAAATTGATGAAAATTACAAAAAACCCTACACTTTTTTTTTTCTCTTTATAGCGAAGCAGAGTTGTGGACACCCTTGGAAAGACGTAACACGCAAACACTTTATTCAAAAGTGCCTTTTTTTTTTACTACATATGAGAAAATAAAATTTGTTTCTTTAAAATTTTTCTTGCCATTTTAGCGTATTTAGTAGTGGGGAATAGTATAAGTAGTAGTAGTTGTGTAGTTTTAAGGTATTGAGTATTTTATTATTATTATTTTATTTTTATTTTGTAGTAGTATAGTAGTAGTTAGTTGTTGTTTTTGTAAATAAAAGGAAAATTTAAAGGGATTAATGGTATATGGGAGTAGTAGCATTAGTATTTAGTTGTAGTTTGGTTTTGTGATTTTGTTTACTTTTCCATGATAGATGATGATGATAGTAGTGGTGTTGTGGTGTGATGATGTTTATTAATGCATTAATAGCGGGGGTGGGATGGTGGTGGAATAACTTCTTAGTCTGATGATATAATGTATGCTTTGTGATGGTGATGAAATGCTGTATGAGGGTGGTGTTTGTGGGGGTTTATGATGATGACTTTAGCACACCGCCAGCTCAGAAGTTCCCCCTGACTTATTATTCTCATCTTCCACCCTGCTTTTCTCGCTCAGCTAAATTATTAAAATAAAAAACTAAAATGAAGGGGAAAAAGACCCGGGTATCCCCCCAATGTTGTTGATTGATTTGGGGGACATTTGTTATTGACTCAAGGCACACGTATGGCTAACTTTTTTTGTTTGGTAAATATTATAATTTCTCAACCTTTCTGTCTTCGTTATAGGGCTGGCAGGTCCCTATCGAAGGCAAGGGCTTTTTTTACTTTTTTTTACCCAAACCAGTCTTTTAAAATGCAAAACAAAAAATATATGGGGCTAAGGGATCATATTATATAAATGAAGGGACTAATGGTTTAAAAAAGTTTTTTAATGCTTAAAATACGGCTTATATGACCCATGCTGTTTCTGTGTTCCTTTTTTTTTTTTGTATAGAACCATTTTAACGGGTTTTAAAAAAATAATTATAATAATTTAATTTCCTCGAAGACATCGACAACATCAAAAAAAACATATAATATACTACATAGAAGGAAATGATTCAGTAGTTTCAATCTACAATACAAAAGGGCCAAAATCATTTTCAAACCCCTGTAACTTTTACAAAAATTGTACATCCCCTTTGAAATTATTCGGAAATTCTCACATTCCTACATATTTAAAATGAGTCTGAGCCGCTCAAAGGGGGGAAACATGTGCTTGCTTTTTCCCCGCCTTACACAAATTTGCAGATTAAATTAAATTTTCCGGGGAAAAACACAAAGTTTCCCAATTTTTTTTAATGAAATATCAGTATTTTAGTAGTTTATTTTCATAATGTTTTGGTGAATTAATGTGGTTACTTTTCTGTTTTCATGGGGTTTATATGTTTTTTAAAGGGAGGTTTTGAGAGAGAAAGAGAGAGAGAGAGAAGAGAGAGAGAGAGAGAGAGAGAGAGAGAAGAGAGAGAGAGAGGAGAGAGAAGAGAGAGAGAAGAGAGAGAGGGGAGAGAGGAAGAGAGAGAGAGAGAGAGAGAGAAGAGAGAGAGAGAGGGGAGAGAGAGAGAGAAAAGGGGAGAGAGAGGGGAGAGAGAGAGAGGAGAGGGGGGGAGATAGAGAGAGAGAGAGAGAGAGAGAGAGAGACAGAGAGAGATTCAGATTCAGATTCAGATTCAGATATTTATTCTCCCATTTGACATGGTTATTCTTTACATGTTAACATAAAAAAATATCATAAGAATATAATATATTATATAGGCTTAACTCTATGTGGGATATTCGTCCATAGGATTCGTCATTAAAAAATAAGGGAAAGATAAAATTTTAAAAACTAAAAAAGAATTCCAGAATAAAAAAACAAAAAATTAAAATATTATTTGTTAAAACAAACTCAGTAGGTGCTATGTGTCAAATTTGCTCACTTAAAAGATGATTAAACACTGTTTTTTAAATGAGGATAAGGTGTTAGCATTCCTAACGTTTGGGGGGAGAGTGTTCCATAATTTTGGTCCTGCCACAAGCACAGACCTTTCTCCCCATGTTGGTATTAGTTTTAGGGACATACAATTGTTGTTGTTGCCCTGGTAGGAAGAGAACGTATATCTCTTACTGTTGGCAAGGACATTAGGTGTTCAGGGATTATCCGTTGATGATGTTGTAGGTCATTATACCAAGTCATATATGTCTTATTATATATTTTAGCCACCCGAGCTGCCTAAAACGGTGTAGCGTGGTCACGCTTTGCTCCGCCCCCCAAACGCTACTTAGCAGCAAAGTTTTTGCAGCTTTTGAACTTGATATAAGTGAGTTGTATAAGTGGCCACCCCATATTTTGATGCCGTAGTTAATGATGCTCAAGACAAGAGAGTGAATGGATATTAGTCGTGCGTTTTGTTCAAATTTTCTTTGATTCGGTTTACATAAATCAACGTACCAAGAGTTTTCCTTCTAATTTCATTTATGGGGGCTATCAAAATTCAAATAATTATCGAAATGGATACCAAGATTTTTTAATGATTTACTTGGAAAAATCACGCATCCCTCAACTCTTAAGCAGGTGTTGGGTGGTATTTCGGAGATATACTTTCTGCTTCCCACAAACATCCCCTGGGGGCTTTTTAGTGTTCAACATCAAAACCATTTGCATGGAAGTAGTTTTTAGTTAGGGCCAGTGTGTTTTCGCCCCGAGGATGAGCTCATCAAGTTTTTCAAAGGGACCGGTATGTATGGCTGGGTGTCGTCAGCATATTGGAGTACTGACAGTCAGAGATATAGTGTGAAAAAACATTTTTTTCGAGAGAGAGAGAGAGAGAGAGAGAGAAGAGAGAGAGAGGAGGGGAGAGAGAGAGAAGAGAGAGGGGAGAGAGAGAGAGAGAGAGAGAGAGAGAGAGAGAGAGAGAGAGAGAGAGAGAGAGAGAGAGAGAGAGAGAGAGAGAGTATTCACCTGATGTAGAAAAAATTTTTTGTTTCAAAATATTTAGTTACGATTCTTAGATAAGTCATTTATTCATCCTACCTCCTCTTTCCCCCTCCTCTTTCTCCTCCTCCTCCTATTCCCCCTACTATTCTTCCCCACTTCAATTGGACCACGTAGATCAAACATTTCTGAACAAAAACTCGTGAATGGAGCTTTTATCTATTATTTGTTTATCTGATCATCATAATCAACAGTGAAGTGACCCCCCAACACACACACACACAACACACACACACACACACCGCACACACACACACACACACACCACACACACACACAACACGCACACACACACATACATACAAGCACCACACACACACATGCACAACCCCACACACACACAAACACACACCACACACAAAACACACACACAACAAACCACACACACACACCACACACACACACCACACACACCACACACACACACACACAAAAACACACACACACTCACACACACACACACACACACACACAAACATTCATCATTGTCATTTTGTAACATTTCATCATAGTTCAGAATAGTTCGTGTGTGTAAAGCAAGTTGGAATTTACTTACTTTTTGTTACTAGATTTGTGGCGTTGAAAGCATTCTTATCGGTGTGGTCTCTTTCTCCCGTCTCTTTCTCCCGTCTCTCTCCCCTCTCTCTCCCGTCTCTCCCGTCTCTTCCCGTCTCCCCTCTCTCTCCTCTCTCTCTCTCTCTCTCTCTCTCTCTCTCTCTCTCTCTCTCTCTCTCTCTCTCTCTCTCTCTCTCGCTGTCTCTCTCTTTCTCTCACACTCTCTCTCTCTCTCAAATCAGTTGCACATGACTACAGTTGGCTTAGAAGTTAATGAGATTAAGGCAATAAGTGTTCAGAACTATAGGGTCCTTTATCCCAAGGGCATATATCTAAAGCCCATATGCCTTATCAATGGTACAAAATGTCAAACAGGCTAAATATAATTGGGCTGTCACAGGCCTTTTCACTCTCTTTCTGTCTGCCGTCTCCTCTGTCTGTCGTCTGTCTGTCTGTTTGTTTTGTCTGTCTGTGTGTCTGTTTGTCCTTTCGGCTCCCCCCCTTTCTCTTCACCCCTTATGTTTTCCTCTTGCCACAATCATTCTTCCTTTACACACATTCAGTATTACCCTTGCACACACTCATTCTTACCCTTTCACACACGGTCATTCTTACCCTTTCACACCTCATTCTTAACCTTTTCACACCTCCATTCTTACCCTTTCACACACTCATTGTTTACCTTTCACACACTCATTCTTACAGCTTTCACAACTCAATTTTTATCCTCATCTCTCCTTTTCCTTCACAACACTCATTCACCAATGCCTATGCCCTTACTATACAAGTGAAGTATATGACACTTCCCCATTAGGACAATACCCATCATATCCCCTAGAATACCCCATACCACTCGCCATTATAGACTATTGCATATCCTGTCCTGCATTAGGCTTCGTGTAGGCACTGCATCTAGACTCCCACGTGCACTAAAAGCATAAGGACGGAAAATATGAAAGTCTAAACAGCCCTATAGGCTCCAACTTAAAAAATAAGACACTTCTGTAATCTTTGTCCTCTGAATCTTCTCTCTCTCTCTCGCTCATCTCTCTTCTCCCTCAGCTATCTCTTCTCTCTCTCTCTCTCTCTCCTCGATCTCTCTCTCGTCTCCTCGTCTCCTCTCTCTCTCTCTCTCTCTTTTTCTCGTCTCTCCTCTCCTCTCATCTCTCTCTCTCTCTCTCTCTCTCCTCTCTCCCTCTCTCTCGTGCCTCCTCTCTCTCTCTCTCTCTCTCTCTCTCTCTCGTCCTCTCTCTCTCCTCTCATCTCAGTTCCCTCTCTCTCTCTCTCTCCCTCATCCTCCTCTCTCTCTCGTCCTGCAATCTCCTCATCTCTCTCTCGCTCTCTCTCTTAAAACAACCTGTCAAGTGTAACTATAAACTCCTATATATGTTTGGTGCCCTAACTGCCTTGGATTGGATGGAAGGTATAAATAGTGTGTATTACTGTACTTTGTCCTTCCCTATATCCCCACTGACTTTCCCGTCTTATTGTTTTCTTTTAGTGGTTTCCCGTTCTAAACCCGTTCATTGATACACTACACAGGCTTTTCGTTAATTTTTGTTTAGGCCTTGGTCATTCCCTCAGTTTAAAAAAAAAAAAAAATGGCCACTGACACCCTTTTTATTGTTTTTTTTAGTAGTTTCCCGTTCGTTGGTACAGCAAACAGGCTTTTTTTACTTTATTGTTTTTGTTTTTTGTTGTTGATCATTCCATCTAGATGTAAAAAAAATATAGGAAATATAAAATTAAAGTGTCTTATATAACAGTTGTCCCTCACAATTCCTTAGTCCCTAAAAAGACCATTATGTTCCTCACAGTCCGTCAAAAGTCCCTCACAGTCCCTCAAAAGTCCCTCACAATCACAAAAAAGTCCATCACAGTCCATAGAAATTCCTGGTGAGGTAACACAAGCTCCACAGGTACCGCCGTTCACGCCAAGCAATTAAACTCTTTCCGTCCCGCCGCTAAGGGAAAGGAGAAAAAGATAGTTTTTAAAGGCGTAGGGTCAATTTGGTCGGTTAAGAGAGAGAGAGAGAGAGAGAGAGAGAGAGTCGTGAAATGCACCCATTACTTGCTCTACTATCTTCTGCCCCAGATTATCATTAACATTTAGAAGTGTTAATAGTATAGAGTCACGCTCCTACCTCATTCACTCGCCTTCGTGTTGGTTTTATGAGACGATTTTCGAATTTTCCCATTTTTTTTCATATCTCTTGAATATTTCTTTCTTCTATTATTTTCCTTTCACGGAGATTTGGATGGAGAGAGAGAGAGAGAGAGAGAGAGAGAGAGAGAGAGAGAGAGAGAGAGGAGAGAGATAGAGAGAGAGAAGAGAGAGAGAGAAGAGAGAGAGAGAGAGAGAGAGAGAGAGAGAAGAGAGAGAGGAGAGAGAGAGTCAGAGAGAGAGAGAATAGAGAAGAGAGAATCTGAGAGAGAGCGAGAGCAGAGCGAGAGAGAGAGAGAGAGAGAGAGAGAGAGAGAGAGAGCGATAGGGAGAGAGAGAGAACAAATAAGCAATGACATTCAACTCTTAGCTATGACCGCTGAAATTTATGTTTTTTTTAAATTGATGTAAATTACTAAAACCCTACATTTTTTTTTCTCTCTCTTATAAGCGAAAGCAGAGTTGTGGACACCCTTGGAAATGACGTAACACGCAAACACTTATTGCAATAGCTGCCTTTTTTTTTACTACAATATGAGAAGAATAAATTGATGTTTCTTATAATTATATCTTGCAATAGTAGTAGTAGTTGTAGTAGTGGTAATAGTATAAGTAGTAGTAGTTGTAGTAGTTGTAATGGTATTAGAGTATTATTATTATTATTAGTATTATTATTATTAGTTGTAGTAGTAGTAGTAGTAGTAGTAGTTGTTGTTTTAGTAGAATAATAGGAATAGTAATGGTATTAATGGTAGTAGTGGTAGTAGTAGCATTAGTAGTTATAGTTGTAGTATTGGTTGTGATGATTGTGTTTACTTGCCAGTGATGAGAGTGATGATGATAGTAGTGGTGTTGTGGTGATGATGATGATGTTATTAATGCATTAATAGCGGGTGTGGAGATGGTGGTGGAAGTAACATTCTTAGTCGTGATGATATAATAGTATGCATTTGTGATGGTGATGAAAATGCTGTAGTGATGGTGGTGTTTGTGGTGGTGATGATGATGACATTAGCATCACCGCCAGCTCAGAAGTTCCCCCTGACTTATTATTCTCATCTTCCACCCTGCTTCTCGCTCAGCGTGAAAGTTATTGAAATACAAACTAGGAAGTGAAGGGGAGAAAGACCCGGTGTATGCCCCCAATGATTGATTGATTGATTTCAGGGACATTTGTTATTGACTCAAGGCCACACAGTATGGCTAACTGTTGTTTGGTAAATATTATAATTTCTACAATCTCTTACTGTCTTCGTTATAGGGACTGGCAGGTCCCTATAACGAAGGCAGAGGGACTTTTTGTTACTTTTTTTTTACCCGAGACCAGTCTTTTAAAATGCAAAACATGAAAATATATGGTGCTAAGAGATCAATATTGATATAAATGAAGGCACTATATGGTGTTAAAAGAGTTTTGAATGCTTAGAAATACGAGCTTATATGACCCATGCTGTGTTCTGTGTTCACTTTTTTTTTTAGTATAGAGACACATTTTACACGGTATTTATAAAGTGATAATTATAATAATTTAATTTCGCTCGAAGACATCGACAACATCAAAAAACTACATATAATATACATACATAGAAGGTAAATGACTTCAGTAGTTTACAATCATACAATACAAACGTCCAATATACATTATCAAACTCTGTAACATTTTACAAATTGTACATCCCTTTGAAATGTATTACAGGAAATTCTCACATTGCCTACATATTTGAAGCATGAGTCTGAGCCGCTCAAGGGGAAGAAACATGTGCTTGCTTTTCCCTGCCTTACACAAATATTGCAGATTAAATTAAATGTTTCCGGAAATAACACAACGTTCCTAGATTTATTTATTTAATGAAATATACAGTAATTTAGTAATTTATTTACATATATGTTTTGGTGAATTAATGTGGTTACTTTTCTGTTTACATGGGGGAATTTGATTATGTTTATACAAATGGAGTTTAGGAGAGAAAGAGAGAGAGAGAGAGAGAGAGAGAGAGAGAGAGAGAGAGAGAGAGAGAGAGAAGAAGAGAGAGGAGAGAGAGAGAGAGAGATAGAGAGAGAGGGGAGAGAGAGAGAGAGAGAGAGAGAGAGAGCAGAGAGCGAGAGAGAGGAGACAGAGGAGAGAGAGAAAGAAGAGAGGAGAGAGAGATGAGAGAGAGAGGAGCAGAGAAGAGAGAGAGAGAGAGGAGATAGGAGAGAGGAGAGAGAGAGAGAGAGAGAGAGGAGAGAGAGAGAGAGATATTCAGCTGATGTAGGAAGAATTTTTTGTTTCAAAATATTTAGTTAAATTCTTAGATAAGTCATTCATTTCATCTCTACCTCCTCTTCCTCTCCTCCTCTACTCCTCCTCCTCCTATTCCTGCCTACTATTCTTCCCACTTCATGGACACGTAGTCAAACATTTCGAATCAAACACACGTGAAGGAGCTTTTATCTATTATTGTGTATCTGATCATCATAATCATCAGTGAAGTCACCCCCAACACACACACACACCAACGGACACTACACACACACACACACACACGCACACCACACACACACATACACACACACACCCCACACACGCACATCACACACCTACAAGACAACAACATGCACCACACATGCCACACACACACACACACACACACACAAGACACACACACACACACACACTCACACACACCACACACACACACACAAACATTCATCACATTGTCATTTTGTAACATTTCATCATAGTCAGAATAAGTTCCGTGTGTGTAAAGCAAGTTTGGAATTTACTTACTTTTGTTACTAGATTTGTGGCGTTGAAAGCATTCTTATCGGTGTGGTCCTCTTCTCCGTCTCTTTCTCCCGTCTCTTCCCCCCGTCTCTCTCCCGTCTCTCTCTCATCTCTCTCTCTCTCTTCTCTATCGAATCCGTCTCTCGATCCTTCTCTCTCTCTCTCTCTATCTCTCTCTCTCTCTCTCCTCTCTCTCTCGTCTCTCTCTCTCTCCCACCTCTCTCGCACTCGGTCGTCGTCTCTCTCTCCTCTCTCCTCTCTTCTCTCTCTCTCTCTCTCAGCTTCTCTCTCTTTCTCTCACACTCTCTCTCTCTCAAATCAGTTGCACATGACTACTGTTGGCTTAGAAGTTAATGAGATTAAGGCAATAAGTGTTCAGAAGCTATAGGTGTCCTGTATCCCAAGGGCATATATCTAAAAGCTATATGCCTTATCAGAATGTGTACAAAATGTCAACAGGCTAAAATATATTGTCTGTCACAGGCACTTTTCACTCTCTGTCTGTCTGCCTGTCTCTCTGTCTGTCTGTCTGTCTGTCTGTCTGTCTGTTTGTCATGCTGTCTGTGTGTCTGTTTGTCTCGCTCTCTCCCCCCCCTCTCTCTCTCTCATCTCTCCCTCGTCTCTCTCTCATCTCTCTCTCTCTCTCTCTTCTCTCTCTCCCAGATCAATCTCTCCTCTCTCATCAGGTCTCTCCTCTTCTCTCTCCTCTCTTTCGCTCTCTTCTCTCTCTTTCTCTCTCTCCTCTCTCCTCCCTCTCTCTTTCTCTCTCTCTCCTCTCATCTTACTCTCTCCTCTCATCTCTCTCTCTTCTTCGAATCTCTCATCTCCTCTCTCTCTCTCTCTCTCTCTCTCTCCTCCTCTTTCTCTCCTCTTTTTTTTTTTTTTTTTTTTTTTTTTTAAATCATTACATATAACTAAAGCCAAAGGTGCACTGTCGTGTCTTAACCTATTTAAGGGCAATTTTTACACATAATATCAAGACCTAAAACTAACATTATGTACTTTATCATCACTTAAGTGTTTGTTGAGGCACTGTTGCTGTCCACTAGTACACAGTATCACTTAGCTCAGCGGGTGGGCTTCAAATAGTCCCACGATTGGACCAACATTATATTTTGTGTGTGTCATCTCCTGGATGTGGAGGGACAGCGGCCGTGAAACATGTTCCACATCCATGGAACGGGCGGCCCACAAATCTCCCCTCTCCTTATCTCTCTCCTCTCTCTCTCCTCTCTCTCTCTCCTCGTCCCAATCTCCTCTCTCTCTCTCTCTCGTTTTTTCTCTCTCCTCTCTCTCTCGTCTCCTCTCTCTTCTCTATCTCTCTCTCTCTCTCTTCGTCTCTCTCTCTCTCATCTCTCTCTCTCGTCTCTCTCTCTCTCTCTCTCTTCTCTCTCTTCTCTCTCTTTCTCTCTCTCTCTCTCTCGTTGCTATCTTACTTCTTCGCCTTGATTACTCCGGTTTCCTTTCCTTACTTTCTTTTTCTTCTTGAAACTACTCCTCCTCTTTCCTCCTCCTCTCCTATATCTATATAATCGAAATTTGCAGATGGACACCACATTAGGGCGGTAAAGCATATACCAGAAGAAAACTGCGAACCTCATGACAAAGTGATCTTCGACAACTATCAGACTTGGAGTGATAATGGCTATTAAAATTCAATTCCGATATATGTAAAGTAATGCACATAGGCAACGAAAACCTCTTATATAATTTAAATTCTATCAAATGCAAATAAATCGGTTACCTGAAGTACAACAGGAAAAGGCTTTAGGTGTCATCATCAGTATGATCTTAAAACCCAGTCCGCATTGCTAGCTTGCCAGTAACAAGGCGAATATGATGTTGGGCTTTATTAAACGCAACTTGAACACAAAACTCCGAAAATAATGACACAATTATACACTTCCTTGGTTCGCGCACTTGGAAATATGCGTTCAATCTGGTTGCCGCTGTTTCGTAAAAGATCAAGCCAAATTGGATCAGTGCGAAAGAAGAGCAACAACAAAAATTCATCTCATGCGAAATTAATCTTTATGAAGGGAGAATGCGAAACTTAATATGTTTTCCTTAAAGGATCGTAGAAATCCGTGGGGACCTGATAAAACCTTTAAGATCCTAAAAGTATTTTGATGTCATTAATCCAAGAGAACCTATTCGAGCTTTTCAACTCAATGACAACAAGAAATAATGGTTTAAAACTAAACGGTCAACGTTGCATCACTGATCTCCGAAAAAATATTTCAATGTGAGAAGTCGTGATCGATGGAACAAGTTACCAGCAAATGTTGTCGAGCCAACAAATAACTACATTTAAACAGGCTTGATGCGCAACTGTAAAGTAAATGTGTTTGATAGTACCCTGCGAATCTATTTAGTCCCCCGGATCGATAGTTGTAGTGGTAGTGGTATGTGTAGTTAGTATATTTCATACCCTATTTTTTCTGTACTACTAAACTTCCATGTTCCTATCTTCTTTTAAGGACATGGTATAATTTTCCAACTGTTTTCTTACAAGTTATTTGATAGTTATAGTATGTAGTTCAGCATATACCCTCGGTCATTGGACCACTAGGTCCTCCTGGTGTCTGTTATTCTATGTAATCCTATGTAAAATCCTCCTCCTCCTCCTCCTCCTCCCCTCCTCCTCCTTCTCCTCCTCCTCCTCTCACTCCTCCCCTCCTCCTCCTCGTCCTCTCCTCTCCCCTCCTTCTCCTCCCCTCATCTGGCTCCTCCGCAGCGCAATAACTTCATGCATATCATCCACCTTTAGGTGGCACGGACCATACGAAGTAGAAACTAAAAAAAAACGCTTCTCATATCCATAACTATTACATATTTAGCATCAGGCCCTCTAGATTAGCTTATCCCTAGATAGGTAACTGGGTTATTTTTGTCACCCCACGTGTACTTTGGGGCCCCTTATTTCGCTTAGCTATGGGAGAGTCGCAACTTGAACATACCTCCCTCAGCAAGTTCTACAAACACTGAAGCTACTGATTAGAAGGGGTAACTCCTTCAGCATTGCGTGTGTCTGACAACGAAAACATGTTTTTCGCTGGGTGGAAAAAACCATACCCAGGTTACCATCTAGGTTAAGTTACTTACTTCTCGTATAACGTATGATGGTCAATAATACTATGAAATTACCCAACCAACCACTCCTCTCAATTGGTAGAGTGGTGGTTTGTTTCCCCCCCCCCCCCCCCCTTGTGAGGAGGTATTGTTCGCTCATCATAGGGGAAGCGTAGAATGTTTATATATATGAAATTTATAATATAAATGGTATTAATTAAGGTAACTTAAGTAAAGAATAGTATTGGATATGATACAATGACCATTCGCAGTGGTATTAACCAATTGCAACTATATTATCACCTTTTAACATTAGCACGACTGACTATTAGTCGTCGTCATAATATTTGCTCCTATCTACGTGGAGACGTTAGCTATGTATTTGTGGCGGTACGCTCGCCACCTGCTTGGAAATTTAGTACACTTTTAGATCGCTCGCGGGAGTACACATTTCTTGCGTATCTCTCATATTATAAATGAAGAAAGTTGTATATACACTTTTGTATATAATATAAGTGTAACATCATAGGACCTGTGTACATTCACACAGTGGTATTCGGCGCCGCGTCTATTAGCTGATAGCGTCCCTGACCGCACTCAGTGATTATATCGCCGCGTCCGTGTTGGTTTGATAAACCCGCCTGACGCGTAACAAAATCACATCAGCTCCGGCCCTTCACACCATTCCGGTCTGATCATGACCATGCCCACTCCGGCCGCCTGAACATTGCAGTAGTGATAAGCCTTCAACTCAATTCAACCCTCCTATCCTCCGATAAGTATCTTATTTGTACTGCGGGGTTTTTTGTCGGGATTAGATAGACCAAGTGTTTTCTGAAGGTATGAGTATATTATTAAATTAATTAAATGTTTGTTGACGATAAAATTTCCCATTGTTTTCCTGAGTCTTATAATCTCAGGGTCGTGAGTTTCACCTCACCCCGGGGGCACAAATGTGGAAATTATATGTCACAAACATTTAATTAATTGATGTTCTTACGCTTCAGAAACCCTTTGTCTATCTCATCCGGGCTACTCTAACTCATCTCTCTCATCATCACACTACCAATTGAGAGGGTGGTTGGTGGATAATTTTCATAGATACTTTATAGCTATCGTAGTAATTTTATTGTATTTTTGTCCTCTCTCTCTCTCTCTCTCCTATCCGATCTCATCTCGTCTCTCTCTCGATCTCGTCCTCTCTCTCGCTCCGACCGCCGCTCAATCTCTGCCTCTCTCTCTTCCTCTCTCCGTCTCTCTCTCTCTCTCCATCTCCTTCTTTGTATATATCTATCTATATATTATTATATATATATATATATATATATTATTATTTATATATAATCTAGGTATATTAATATATATATATATATTATACATATATATATATATATAGAATTATATATAGATATATATATAATATATATATATATATATTATATTATATATATATATATGGATATATATATTATATATATATATATAAGAGATATAAATATATATACTATATATATATATATATTATATATATATTATATATATATATATATATATATATATATATATATATATATATATATATAGTAATATACGGGTACGCCGTAGGTCCAATGAAAAAGTGTATATACATTATTTCGAATTTGGCAGGGTTTTTTATCTTAGTACCATTGAATTTGTAAGGGTGGTTTGTCCGATTCAAACTTTTTGGTTTGGGGAGCACTTCTTTTGCTATGCAAAAATGACTTTTATATTTATATGCAGAACATAGCTTAAAAGTGGCGATTTTGCATAGTAAAGAATTGCTCAAATGCAAAATGGAATAGATAAAATCGTCTTAGAAATTCCATTTTACATAGAATTGGCATGCCAAGTTGAGAAAAAGAATTTGTGTTAGTACGGTCGTGTGACCCTAACCAGCCTCCGTGGTGGCAGTGGCTAGCGTGCCTGGCTATGAATCGCGGGGCACCTGGTTCGATCCCGGGCCAGGGCAAGTCGGTGACCAGCCTACCCACGGTGCACTGTTCTTCCTTCCTTTCGGGGTTGATAAATGGGTACCTGGGGGTAACCTGGGGGCAGATAACTTTGGTAACCCGGTAGTCACACTGAGCCCTGTGTCCCTGGTAACGGGTTCTCACCTACCAGCAGCTCTAAGGGCTATGCCGACGAGATAGAGGCCACCGCATGCCACGCCGCAGCTTAGCGTATGCTCCCATCTTTACCCTTTACCTACCCAGGGTACCAAATAGTTGGATTGTGTTACGATGGGAGGAGGACAAGACCAAGGCGATGGTGTCCGACAAGCTATGGGAGAACTGCACCCAGGTTGATCAGGGAGGAGCATGTGTCAGTGACGAGGAGCCATCTGGAAGGTACCTTTGGCACTTTGTCCCAGAGGACCCGGTTCCACCTGAAAACCGCTTTAAGAGGGCTCGGGCTCTTATGATCTGCTGGGAATACGACTCCACCCCCTCACCGATCGACTGCAAGGGTGACTCAACTGGGGGCCAACACGGGGGGGGAAGGGTGGTACCACGCCCTTTTGGAGAAGATGCGGGGACGCAAGTTTTCTGGAGAAAATGCGTGTTGCCACAAACGATTCCCCCTGCGCCACCTTTATCACCACCATCGCGGGCCACCTCATTGACACGGTTTTTCAGGGGGCCCAAAAGTGTGCATCTGCTGCCCCAGCGTGAATGAGATGCAGTAAAAACGCAGAGTTCAGAGGAGTGCCAGGCGGTGAAATCTCACGGAGATACCGGAGTATATCCTGGTAACATGTCCACACCAGCAGGTCTCCTACCACGGGTGGCTGTGAAGCGGGCGTTCCCCCTTCTCCGAGCTCGGAGATCAGTTGGAAAAGGTGTCCTACTCCAGGGATGGCTCCCACAGCCCACCCCGCTCGTGTACATGTGGACCGAAAGCTGGACTGCTGGCAAAGTCCTGAACACCCGGAAACCCTAGTCAATACTGCCTGCGGTGACTTTAAAACTTCTACTACGACATCAAGGTTCACCACAGACTAAGGGCCGCCCCCAAGCCATCTTACGCAGCTCAGATGTGAGGTGGCCCAAAAGGGTCCAAACAGCTGTGCCTTCTACTGGGGACGGGAGCATGGTTTGCACACTCAAAATGTTTTCCCCTCCGCTGATTGGGAGTCAGAGGGGAGGGCCCAGGTTCGCCGTGACCCAAATTTTAAGCTGAGGGTGGCAAAGGGGGGAAAGGGGGGACCCCCCAAAGTGTAAACCCCTCGTCCCCCACACAAAAGTGAATTTTGCAGCCACCAGCTTTGCAGGACACTTCAGCGGGGCACCTTGCCAGGGGCACGAGCCGGATTCACATTTTTCACTGTCCCCGGGGACCCTTTTCCGGGAAAAACCCCTGGGGGCCCCTTTAAAAAGGTTTTCGGGGTTCTCTATCCACACTCAGAGCACCGAAAGAGTCTAAAGCAGTCGCCATCTTGACCCCCGGCACTCGAGGGAGTACCGGGAGGGGTAAAAAAAAAAAAGCGAGACGTCCCCCTCGGGCGACTACTAAGGCTCCTTGTAATCCCAGGGATGGTGAATGAAGTATTGATCATGGTGAGCGCGCCCGAAGGGATAAGGTAAAAATGACCATTTTTGTGTGCACAAACTCATTCCGGTCTCTCGGGACGCAAGAGGAAATACGGAGGAAGGACGGTAGACGATACATCATTACACGCAGGAAATTTTGGGTTTTTTGGTGACGTCAGGTTGGCATTTGACAGCAGGTTCTGTGACGGGGAAGGGATGCACATGCATGGTGAGTTACCCAGGGAAGAAAGGTTATTATGATAAGTGTTTAGTGCATGGGGACCCCAAAGGAAAAAAAGCCCATCTCTGCCTGAGTGCTGGGGGAAACATGTTGATTGTAAAAATGAGGAATTTCTACGGCGGTTTTAAAGGGAAACTGTAGGGAAGGGGTTTGGGACAGAGGTGGGTTCCCCTTGGGGTGGGGTGTCCTTCCCCAAAACGCTATGTTGCACTTTTGGTTTCCAGGGGCTATTGCTTTGAATTGCCCGGGTGGGACTTCATTTGAAAGCCCAAAGGTTTGGGCCTTTGTCGACAGTTGGGACCCTTTTTCGGGGATAAAAAACCTCTACCGCGGGGGCGGGGGGCCTTTTTGAGGAAAGGGTTTTAGATCTTGTCGATCCCTTTTAAAAGGGGGGTAGATGCCTGACGCTTTTTAAGATAGAGAATCCCGGGAATAGACACTAGGTCGGGTAAAGGGAAATTTTCGACACTAGGGGATTTTTTAGAAGGCAGGGAAATAAAATGATGTAAGAAGAAGGAGGGGGGGTTTAGTAAAGATAAAGGGAAAATGGACAAAAAGAAGAGATTTCTTGAAGGGCATATACAAATTGTAAGAAAATTTTTTAAACAAGATAGATTTCCCCGGGGGGGAATAAATAGTGTAGAGGATTTGAAAATAATAGCATTAACAGAAACTGGGTTTGGGTATGTCAGGAAAGGTATTTGATCCGGAAGTCGCGATAGCTGGGTATGGTTATTTTACAAGGCAAGTAGGCAGACGAGGTGCGGAGTTGCGTTTTATTAAAAGGGGTACATTGCAGTGTTTGTTAAAAATGTTATAAAAACAGATGACGCATAGGGTCTATGTGTAGAGGTTACGGAGGAACTGAGAAAATGGTTTTTGGGTGAGTGTTAGGCCTCCAAACTTATTAAAAAGGATTCGACCCCTATGGGGAAAAAATAAACAAGGGCCCCAAATATAATAGACTTGCGTGTGGAATTTTAATCTTTTGGAATAAGACCCATGGGATTTAATTATAGGAGACAGCGCGCAGATGATTGTTCAAAATTAAAACAGGAATTTTTTCCTTATACTAAGCCAAGCAATCAAGGAGCCTACTGAGGGGAAAATATTTTCTATTTATTACGGTCAATAGGGGTCTTTAGTTTCAGAGTGGAGGTTTGGGGGGAAGTTAGAATTTTAAGCTGATAAATTTTAAAACTCTCTATATAGAATTGTGCAAAATTATGACTTAAAAAACATGAAAATCTACCCGTTTAGTAGCCCATCCCTAAGCTTCTTTTTAAAATCGGGAAGTAAGGCAGATTTTACCTCTGAGGACCGTGAGAGGTTTGTGACCTCAAAGTATCAATATCTTGATGTTTGGCGTCATTGGTTAATGGTAAACATGTGTATGATTTACAAACCATGCATTTGTGTTCCATAAAAAGTGTCTACATATTCCACACAGCGTTGATAATTATTTACAGGTGTCTAGCTTTGACCTCTGAGGACAGTGCGAGGTCAATTACCTCAACATATCAAATATTGATGCCAATGAATGTAAACTGTGGTGGCTGGTACTAACACAATTGTTTTACATTGTGTGTTGCAGGATTCCTGCCTGATGATCGAAGCCAAGATACAAGCATCCCAGACCTGATCGTCACTATGGCAAAGCGTCATATCCTCATAGACCCAGCCCAGCCCTCTACGTCAAGCAATCAAGACCACCCCCAAGAACTAACTGGGAGCTTTGTATTCTTTGCCAAGCAGAGACAGATGAACCTTTGCAGTGCCCACTAAGATCAACCATGAAACCGAGTGGTAGTGGCTATGCATCATTGACAGAAGACCTCCTCAGTTCAAGGGACTTCGGCACATGCCAATGGACTCAACGTGAACAGACTGGATGATGGCGATGGCGTAGAAGCTAACCTTAAGGACACAAAGGGCTCAAAGGCACAAGAAATGTCGTTTAAAGTTTAACAAAAAAATGTTTGACCAGCAGAGCAGAGCAGAATCAGCTTCAGGACAGCAATCTAGTACCGGTACTCCAACCGTGCACACAAGATCAGCAGCCTCCCACAGGCTTCCACAGTCAACCGAGCCTATCTGTTTCTTCTGCAATAAGCCAGCTGGCACTGCAGACCTGCACGAAGCAGCTACAAAGGAAATTGACAAGAACGTTTGGAGATGTGCCACTGAATCGGGGGACACTGAACTGCTGGCCAAGCTGTCTGCAGGAGACATGATTGCCATCGAGGCATAATACCATCGCAACTGTCTCCGTGCATTATACAACAAAATCAGACCAACCGCACTCAAGACGAGGATGCGGATCGTCTGCATGGCATAGCCTTTGCTGAGCTGGTGGTATTCATGGAGGACATGCATGCAGATGAGGACAATGCCCCTGTATTTAAACTCTCGAGACGTGGCTAACCTCTACAAGACGCGACTGGAGCAGCTGGGTGCCACGGTAACCATAGAATACACACAACCAGACTGAAGGACAGACTTCTTTCTGTGCTTCCTAATCTGAGAGCCCATTCTCAGAGCCGAGAAACACTTCCTCTGTTTGAGAAAGATATAGGTCCCGCCCTGAAGAAGGCCTGTGCTCATGACAGTGATGCCATGCACCTAGTAAGAGCAGCACAGGTAGTACGTAGATAAATGTTTCAGACCAGGTTCACCTTTGCCGGTGCGTTCCACGCTGACTGCCAGAAAGATTATGTGACACCATCCCTCCTTGCTCTGGTGAACATGATCCTCGATGGGGCGAACATCAAGCACCAGACTAAGTTGGCCAACATAAGCACCACAACTGCTGCTCTTACAGTATCGCAGCTACTGGTGTTCAAAAGTGTAAAGCATGCACGCAGTGTGGAGTCAACCTCAGTGCGCCACAGCCGCGAGAGAGAAACCCCACTCCCCTCTATTGTCTCTCAAGATTCACGCTGTGACCAGGAGACCAGTGTGTATGATTGACACACTGTTCAGCCTAGGGATGAGTCTGTCATATGATAGATTACTACAGCTCACAGCAGACATTGCCAATGGTGTCTGCCAGCGCTTCAACATGGAAGAAGTTGTTTGCCCACCCAAGCTGCGCAAGGGACTGTTCACTACTGGGCTGTCGATAATATTGACCATAACCCCAGCTCTGCGACAGCCAAGGATTCCTTTCATGGCACAGGTATCTCCCTAATGCAACATCCATCACACACGAATGGCGGACTCGACCGTGGTGTAGTGGTGATTGGGCAAGACATCTCTTCCGCCAAGTCCCTGTAGCACCTCTGCCATCAGTGTACACAAGTGTGCCACCTGCTGCTATGAGGACGAAGCACTTAACTGCACTGGCTGTTCAACGTCCTGCAAGGCCTCCCGACCTCCTGGCTGCTGAAGCTGCCGTGAAAGAAGAGTATGGGTGGCTGAGGACAGTGAAGACAGCTCTAGAGAAGCAATCCATAGATGAATGGGTGTCATGGTCTGCCTACCATGCCGATGTCCAGCAAGCAGTCATCCCATCAGCCGCGATCAAGCACTGTTGCCTCTGTTCCTAGACAGCGCACACTCCACTCGGTGGCAATGATAAGACATTCCATGGCCATCGTCAAGGCAGCTATTCAGCACCTGAACCCTGGACAAGTACCTGTACTTGCCGCTGATCAGCCACTCTTTGCACTTGCCAAGGAAATACAGTGGACCTGGCCAGCCACACATGGAGAGATTACTTTGTGATCATATTCGGCGGTCTGCATATCGAGATGGGTGTGTTGAAGGTAAGTTCCATGATATACAGTAATAGCCAGTGTAGTACCTATGAGATACCAGTACATGTAGTAGTAACAGGACCAATGTTCTGTGCATGTGTATCTGGCAACTGAAATAGTAGGCTGAGTGTTGTGTACATTATGTCAGGCAGAGGCTAGTGTCGTACAATCTGAACATCATTAACATAATTTGTGTTGTGTTTTAGCTGCTGGGAGACTGGCTGGAGGGAAGCGGTTGGACGAAACGCCTGGTACAGGCCGACATTGCCAGCTCTGGAACAGCAGATTCCTTCATTCGAGCCAGCCATGTTACCAAGAACCGCCATGCACACCAAGTCACAGCTGCAACCCTCCACACACTACTCCATCAGGCATACAGTAAAGACTGCACACCGGATGATGGCAACACCACACAGCCAGATGATCAGGTCTTTGAGGAGTGGTGCACACAGCGAGCAAAGGCCATGTGTGCACTTTGACTACTGGCTCAAGACCCTGTCACTGGAGGTTTCTCTGTGCTGCTGTACATCCGATCACTTCGTGAAGGGAACTTTGAGCTCTATGTGCAATCCCTGACACAGATCATGCCCTGGATGTTCGCCTTAGATCACACTCACTATTCCAGGTGGCTTCTGTACACATCCGTGATATGATGAACCTCATTGACAAACACCCAGATGTCCTGGCAGAATACAAGTCTGGGAAGTTTGTGGTACACAAGACACAGCAACAAGTTCTCTGCCATGGCAATTGACGAATGTTATGAACAGAACAGCGCTGTGGTCAAAGGGTCTGGTGGAGCTATTGGACTGACAGGAAACCCTGGGCACTCAGACGCTGGATGGTGGCAGGGCCAGAAATAGCCAGGATCACTGCAGAGTTTGAAGAGCAAGCGACAAGAGGACATGGCGGTGCTCCCGACACTGTGCATCTTCACCATGACCAGAAACCTGGAGTGCAAGCAGCCTTTATGAAGGATGTCAGAGCACTTATAGCAGTGTTTGAAGAGATGGGGAATCCCTTCCTAGAGAACACTCAAGATCTGCTGGTCTTTGACACGAGAGACATCATGGACACCCCAGTGGCAGAAACTGTGAGGAAGATTGAGTCCCTTGGTGAGGAGCAGTACACGAAGTTTGTTGAAGAAAGACTGGAACTATGCACGAAGCCAGTTAGAGAAAACACTGCCCAAGAACAAGTTGCCACTCTTCAGTTGGCCACAGACCAAGACGCAGTAAAAGCAGCATATCCAACTCGCCGCAGTGAAGAGTGACTGTAGTCTCTTCTCGAGGCTGTATATTGCCTGCCAATCACGTGATGGGTACTGGACCAGTTCTTCTGCCACGAGAACCAGGCAGCCCCACCAGCATTATCAACAGGAGGAAAACTGCGCCTTGGAGTCAAAGCAGATCTACTACACTGCCTGAAATCAGACCAACCCGAAACCACAAGCGCACCTGGGGTTGATGCCACAATCCTTGACGGAGCAGCTATTGTTCAAATGCTCAATCCTGTAACGGCAAGACCTTTGAAGAGTATGTGAACACAGTCTTTGTTTCTTACAAATTTCTACACTCAACTCGAAAAGGTCAACAGACTCGACCTCGTCTGGGATGTATATCTACCTGACAGCCTGAAAGGCACGACCAGACAGAAGAGGGGCAAGGGGCGTCAGGAAGAGAGTGGATCCCTCTACCGTCATGCCTAAGAACTGGAAGGACTTCCTTCGTGTGGATCAAAACAAGACTGAGCTCTTTTTTTGTTTCCTGTCACGAGAGGCCATTCGTCTTCCAATAGCAGATGGCAAGGAAATGTATGCAACATGTGGAACTGAGGTCCTGTGCTCTCCTGCCAAGTCCGACTTGACCAGCCTCCCCATGTTCACACGAGGAGGCGGACACTCGCCTGCTTCTACATGTGGCAGATGCTGTGCAGAAGGGGATCAGAAATGTGGCCATACGCACTGTGGATACTGATGTTGTGGTACTGGCTGTGGCTTCATTCAACAACATCAATCCTGACGAGCTGTGGATAGCTCTTGGTACTGGATCCAGCTTCCAGTACATAGCTGTTCACCAACTGGCTGCGCCATGAACCCAAGACAATGCGCTACTCTCCCCATCTTCCATGCCCTCACGGGTGCGACACTGTGTCTTTTTTCGTCTGGCAGAGGGAAAAAGACTGCCTGGGAGACTTGGAAAGTGTTCCCACAGGTGACTGATGCCTTTGAAGAACTCTTACGCATGCCAAGTGATGTGAGTGAGGAGTCAATGTCACTGCTGGAGCGCTTCGTTGTGCTGGTGTATGACCGCACCAGTGACACCATGGAAGTGAACGATGGTAGGAAACAGCTCTTCGCACATAAGTCTAGGGCTCTAGAAAACATTCCCCAACGCAGGCAGCACTCCAGCAGCACATAAAGCGTGCATAAGAAACATAAGAAGAAACATAAGAAAATAAGGAAGCTACAAGAGCCGCGAGGCCTACACGTGGTAGTTCCTGTCCCCTAACACTACCTACATCCACCTTTCATCCCCATCATGAACCTGTCCAGCTCCTCTTTAAAGCTCCCTAATGACTCCGCACTAACTACCTGTCTACTGAGACCATTCCATTCATTCACCACCCTATTTGTGAACCAGTTTTCCCTATTTCCTTTCTAAATCTATGATTTTCCAGCTTGAATCCTTACTTCTTGTTCTATCCTGGTTAAAAGCCGTAAGAACTTATCCTACCTCTCCTTATTAAATCCCTTTATCCACTTAAAAACTTCTATCAGATCACCCCTTACTCTGCGTCTCTCGAGTGAGTGTAATTTTAATAGCTTCAATCTCCTCTCATAACTAAAATTACGCATCCCTTGTATCATTTTGGTCATCCTATCCCATTTTTGCATCTCTCCAGGGCAACTGCTGGAACCAAACTCTGGTCCTGAAGTTACCAATCCCATCTGGTTGGGGCTGGACAAACGAGGCCTCTGGGTGGCAGCCTCTTTGGACGACACTGCCAGCGGCATCAAAATCTTGCCACGAAACTGATCCACTGCACGGCTGCAAGAAGGGATGTACCGGCCGCTGCAAGTGCACCAAGGCTGCACTCAAGTGCACTGCATTATGTGCATGTTCGGGAGGACTGTTAGGTGCAATCAGACACCTTTATATTTATGCGTCTATGTGGATAATATGTGTGTATTACATTGTACCGGTATGTACTATATATGTGTCTGAGGTAACTGACCTCACTGTACTTTAAGCTTATAGACTATGTTCAGTGAACATTATAAATTAAGGTAAGCACAGATGATCTTACAACACGATTTCATGCAAGCTGTTCTGGACACCACAATAACCTAAATGTGTATTTCAATAAATTTGTTTTCTGAGGTCACTGACCTCATTTAAAGCACTTGTTCAGTCATGGTTGCATTCTGTGATTATGTATAAATAGGCTCTCCAGAGGATAAACGGACCAACACATGGCATCATACCTTTTTAATGATTCCCAAAACAGACAAACTGCACCAGAATCGTGAAAAAAATGACAATTTCAATGTAATTGAGGTCATTGACCTCTCACTAGCCTCAGAGGTCAAATCTGACTTACCTCCTGATCTGAAAATGAAACTTATTGTATTTACTAACACTGGTCAAAATTTCATACTTTAGTCATAATTTGCACAATTGTTATGATTATCTGCTGCACTAAATAGTGATCATTATAAAATCAGATTTTGTTTAAAATGGGAAGTTGGAAAATTAAGCGTCAACAAAGAAAGAATATCTAATTTCAGAAAGGCCAATTATGCAGGATTAAGAAAGCACCTGGAGGGATTAAAAAGGTGTGTGAAATGGAGGGGAAGAAAGGTTCCAAGGTTAATGCGGTCAAGGGCAGGGCGGTGAAAGCTGTAAAGGCAAAATTATGAAGGATTAGGAAGACACCTGGTGGAGATTAGCGTTGAAAGTGATGTCGGGGTGGGAGGGGGATTATAGCTTATTTGTAAAGAGTTTAATTGATGGACAGAAAAAAACATATTCCTTATAGGGAAATAAGGTCAAGAAATACTGACCCAAAATAGATGACCATTAGCTTAAAACCTAATATTGGTGTAAAAAGAAACATGTATTTAAGATTCAAGTTTGGTCAGGTGAGCAAAGAACAGTATAACGTGATGGCGAGGACAGTGAAGAAGTTAACTCGAGTAGCTAAGAACAATTATGAAATTAAAGTAGCAGGACAGGCGAAAAGTGACCCAAAGGGGTTCTCTCAGTTATATAAAACCAAGACAAGGGAATTATTGGGGCCTTTAAGGTCAGGACAGGGTGAGGTCTTAAATACGGATGAGGATATGTGTTAAAGTCTAAATGATTATTTCTTAAGTGTTTTTACTGAGGAGGATACACAGACGATACCTGATAGTGAACAAATGTTCAAAGGAAGCGATGAGGAGAAACTCAAAGATATTTTGATAACTAGGGAAATGGTGGAAGAGGGTATAGA
>JACEEZ010009266.1:46932-50186 GCA_016584305.1 Chionoecetes opilio | reverse complement strand
ATTTGAAAGAAAATAGCCACAAAATAACATACTGCCATTAATTAAAAAAAAAAAATCATAACAAGCAAAAAGACTTGTACTGTAGGGACCCCGCGGATACAAGAGAGGGTAGTGTAGCGGTCCCAATTTGGGGGGCCGCACACCTTCTAATTCCCCCAAAAGGTCGGCCGCCATATGCAAATTACCCTCAGGTCAGGCCTTGCTAGGGGTCCTGACTGGGCCCCAAGGTTGGGGGCCGCTACCTTAATTACCTCTAAATGTCGGCCGCGCCATATCCCTTAAATTTACCCTTCGGTCACGGCTTGCAAAGGGGTTCCCTCCGGGGGTTTAAACCCAAAATCCCCCTTTGTCCCCCCGGGGGGGGTTTGGGGGCGATTTTAAACTTGATAATTTTACTCACCCCATTTTTGAATGTCTACTTTGGATTTTCGATCTCGTATATTGAAATAGACCCAAATTTACCCCTCTCGTATCATGGGATTCTGAAAACCCAAATGCTCGTATAACGGGACCCCCCTTTTTGGGGAAAAATCTGTCGAGCCAAGGTCCTTGAGAGCCTCCTTATTTCAAAAAAAAAAATACACATTTGGTGAGAGCATCAAAATAAAATTATGTATCCTCATTACAAGAGAAAGAAAACAGATTAATGAAATTTGACACTATCTACTTATTTATGAGGGATATTTACAATTTTTGTTGCGTGAATAATATTTTTTTTTTTTTTTTTTATTAGGATACTACCCGAATACAAAGATTTTTTCAGGTCATTTTGGTAAAGTTTTCCCATAATTGAGGACCAAAATAAAAGATGCTTTTCCTGAAGGGTTCGATATGGTGGCCCATACTAAATTAACATTATTATTTCTAGTGCTGTGAATGGTTTCTTGTAAGTTGAAAATGGAAGTTCCCTTTCTGTTTGTAATACTTTAAAAATGTATAGTAGAAGAAAGCATTTTATGGATAGAGTAAAATTTAGAAGCTTGTGTTTTTGGAAATATATTGGCTGTAGAATCAAATTTACCCAAAAGAAATATGCATCTCAAAATTGGGGTGGTGTGTGTGTGTGTGTGGGGTGTGTGTGTGTGTGTGTGTGTGTGTGTGTGTGTGTGTGTGTGTGATTGTGTGTGATTGTGTGTGTTTGTGTGTGTGAGTGTGTGCTTGTGTGTGTGTGTGTGTGTGTGTGTGTGTGTGTGTGTGTTGTGTGTGTATGTCCTTGTGTGTGTTTGTGAGTGTATTGTGTGCATGTGGTTGTATGTGCCTGTGTGTGTGTGTGTGTGTGTGTGTGTGTATATGTGCATGTGTGTGTGTGTGTGAATGTGTGTGTGTGTGTGTGTGTGTGTGTGTGTGTGTGTGTGTGTGTGTGTGTGTGTGTGTGTGTGTGTGTGTGTGTGAGTGTGTGCTTGTGTGTGTGTGTGTGAGTGTATTGTGTGCATGTGGTTGTATGTGCCTGTGTGTGTGTGAGTGAGTGTGTGTGTGTGTGTGTATGTGTGCATGTGTGTGTGTGAATGTGTGCATGTGTGTGTGTGTGTGTGTGTGTGTGTGTGTGTGTGTGTGTGTGTGTGTGTGTGTGTGCAGTGATGTGAGTACTTTCAAATGTGTCCTTTCCTTGACACTCTTCGGATATGTCTCGTGCCCACGGTCTTGAATCTTTCGAATTTTCTGCCATTTGGCTTCGACTTCAATGTCTTACTCCTACTAAATTTATCTGTGCTGTATCTCTCACCTAACTTCTCGGACTTGTATGTAAAATTATTTCACTATTTAACATCGAAAGTGGAGCACATCTCTTGTCATTTTCCTTTAGCAGAAATTTCCATTGTTGGGGATTTCAATGTTCACCACCAGCATTGGCTATCATCTTCTTTCACTAACCAACCTGGTGAACAAGCCTTCAACTTTTCTATCCTCCAAGACCTAGAGCAGCTGGTGCAACACCCTACCCGTATTCCTGACCGACTTGGAGACACGCCCTACATTTGATCTTGTCCTAACTACTAACCCTTCTGCTAACTCTGTGAAATTATTCTCTCCGTTGGGTTCCTCCGATCACAATCTTATTTATGTAACCTGTCCTATCACTCCGGTGCCGCCTCGGGACCCACCTAAGCGGAGGTGCTTCTGGCATTTCAACTCAGCTAAGTGGGAAGACTTAAGGCAGTACTGCTCTGATTTTCCATGGAGTGATTACTGCTTCCATGTCAGAGACCCATCTCCTTGGGCAGAGCGCATAACTGAGGTCTCTGGCATGGAAGCGTAAATTCCACACACTTTCTCTAATCCTAAAGCCCGTCAACCTTGGTTTAACTTTGCCTGCTATCATGTTGTCCAAGGTAGAGAGGCGACTCACAGACGGTACCGTAATCATCCATCTCCTGAAACTCATGCCTTATATATTTCTACCCGGAATCATGCCAAACCTTTACTTCAACTTACCAAAAACTCCTTCATTCATAGAAAATGCCAAAATCTTTCTGAAAGAAATTCCTCTCGTGACTTCTGGCATCTAGCTAATAACATCTCTAACAATTGTTCATCTTCATCTTTCCCTCCTGTTTCTGCCCAGATGGCTCCACAGCTGTCTCATCCATTTCTAAAGCTGAACTCTTTGCTCAAACCTTTGCTGAAAATTCCGCTCTGGTTGATGAAGGGCTTGTTCTTTCTTCTCCTCCAACCTCTGACTATATTATGCCTGTTATTAAGATCCTTAGTATTATGTTTTATTTGCCCTTTCTGCCTAGACCCTCTGAATGCTTACGGCCCTGACGGAGTCCCTCTTATTGTTCTCAAAAACTGTGCTTCTGTGCTTGCACCCTGCCTGGTCAAACTTTTCCGTCCTTGTCTATCTACTTCCACCTTTCCTCTTGCTGGAAGTTTGCTCACATCCAACCTGTTCCTAAGAAGGGTGACCGTTCTACTCCTTTAAGCTACCGTGCTATAGTTTTGACTTCCTGCCTTTCTAAAGCGTTTGAATCTATACTGTATAAGAAGATTTTTAAGCATCTATCTGCTCACAATCTTCTATCTGATCGTCAGTACGATTTCTGTAAAGGGCGATCTAATTGCGATCTTCTAGCTTTCCTAACTGAATCTTGGTCATCTTCCTTTAAGGGTTTCGATGACACTTTTGCTGTTACCCTTGACCCATCAAAAGCTTTCGATAGTCTGGCACAAATCTTAAATTTCCAAACTACCCCCATTCGGTTTCTATCCTTTTCTCTGTACCTTCATCCTAAGTTTCCTTTCAAACCGTTCTA
>JACEEZ010009266.1:34432-36932 GCA_016584305.1 Chionoecetes opilio | reverse complement strand
AGGGTCTTGGAGGGAAGGGGGAGTGTATGGGGGCAGATGAGAGGGAAGGAGGGAGGAATAGGTGTGTATAGGGGAAGATGGGGGGCTAGGGGGACGAGGGAGGTGTGTATAGAGGAAGATTAGGGGGATGGGGGGAAGAGGGAGGTGTGTATAGACGAAGGTTAGGGGGATGGGGGAAGAAGGGGAGGTTTATATAAGACTAGCTGCTTACCGTATAACGAGTCTCCTAATATGATGGCGATTAGTGTTGATCATTAAGGGAGTAATTACGTACGATGCTAATACTGTTTTGGAAAATACTTGGAAAGATTGTTTATTAGTTAAGGATCCTTTTTGCCAGTCTTCGTCATGTTAAGTGATCTCATCTCGTCAAGCTTATGATTATGATGATAATGATGATGATAATGATGATGATAGTGAGGATGATAATGATGATGTGTTATTTTATAGGGCTGTATTAACATGTCGGGGTTGGTGCATTACACAAACAAGTCCAAAAACCAGCAGCACCGCCATCAAGACCACCAGCACCACCACCACCACCTCGGTCGGGTCCGTCGATTATTCCGTTGTTTCCGCTTCTCTCCATTTTTATGTTTTATGTTCCTTTCTTGTTAAGCTCAGAATGATGTGATGCGCACGAGAACGTCCTTAAAAAAAAGGTTATTATTAGTTTTTCAAACTTTTATTTGCACTATAGCATCTTGCGGGAAGCGAATGGGGTGCTAACAACACGCATTATTAGTATTATCATTCTCTCTCTCTCTCTCTCTCTCTCTCTCTCTCTCTCTCTCTCTCTCTCTCTCTCTCTCTCTCTCTCTCTCTCTCTCTCTCTCTCTCTCTCTCCTCTCCTCTCTCTCTCTCTCCTCTCCTCTCTTCTCTCTCTCTCTCTCTCTCTCTCTCTCTCTCTCTTCTCTCTCTCTCTCTCTCTCTCTCTCTCTCTCTCTCTTCTCTCTCTCTCTCTCTCTCTCTCTCTCTCTCTCTCTCTCCTCTCTCTCTCTCTCTCTCTCTCTCTCTCTCTCTCTCTCTCTCTCTCTTCTCTCTCTCTCTCTCTCTCTCTCTCTCTCTCTCTCTCTCTCTATCTCTCCTCTCCTCTCTCTCTCTCTCTCTCTCTCTCTCTTCTCTCTCCTCTCTCTCTCTCTCTCTCTCTCTCTCTCTCTCTCTCTCTCTCTCTCTCTCTCTCCTCTCTCTCTCTCTCTCTCCTCTCTTCTCTCTCTCTCTCTCTCTCTCTCTCTCTCTCTCTCTCTCTCTCTCTCTCTCTCTCTCTCTCTCTCTCTCTTCTCTCTCTCTCTCTCTCTCTCTCTCTCTCTCTCTCTCTCTCTCTCTCTCTCTCTCTCTCCTCTCTCTCTCTCTCTCTCTCTCTCTCTCTCTGATCTCTCTCTCTCTCTCTCTCTCTCTCTCTCTCTCTCCTCTCTCTCTCTCTCTCTCTCTTCTCTCTCTCTCTCTCTCTCTCTCTCTCTCTCTCTCTCTCTCTCTCTCTCTCTCTCTCTCTCTCTCTCTCTCTCTCTCTCTCTCTCTCTCTCTCTCTCTCTCTCTCTTCTCTCTTCTCTCTCTCTCTCTCTCTCTCTCTCTCTCTCTCTCTCTCTCTCTCTCTCTCCTCTCTCCTCTCTCTCTCGTCTCTCTCTCTCTCTCTCTCTCTTCTCTCTCTCTCTCTCTCTCTCTCTCTCTCTCTCTCTCTCTCTCTCTCTCACTCTCACTGCTCACTCTCACTCTCACTCTACTCTCTCTCTCTCTCCATCATTAGTTACGCAGTCTTTCTTGGCTTGGCCTCGTCGTTCTGCTCTCTGCTCCAATTCAATTTTCCTATCATTTTCTCCTCCACCTCCTTTCTTCTCCTCCTCCTCTCCATCTCCGTCCTCTCGCCTCCTTCTGCTCTCTCCTCTCACATTCCTCCTCTCTCTCCTCCACCTCTTCCTCCTCCCCTCCTCCTCCGTTGAGCCTACAAGGGATAATAGTATCCTAGATTAGTTTCACTACGACATGATCTGATGATTACTGCGATATAGGTGAACGCTCTAGCAAACAGCGATCAGTTAATCAGTGCGGCCATCATTGCAACTGTAGACATCACAGAAATCGGTATATAGTTCCCAATAAATAAAGCGGATTTCACCGAAGATCAGCATTGGGTACTAGCGAAGTTGATGGGAGTGAACTACTAAACGGTAATAATGCGGAAAACATGTGTAATGTATACAAATATAAACTCGAATCGGTTTGTTCCAATAAAAACATGTTCCAGGTAGGAAAATCTGCATAACATAAACAGACCCGTTGATTGGATGACTAATGAGATCACAAATCATGGCAGAAAAGCGCCGTAGCGTATTAAAAGTTTACAAGCGATCAAGCGGACGGGGTTGGAAAAATTACATGTAGAAAACGGTCTGAATAAATAAGACAAAGGGATGTATGAGAAAAAATCATGGAAAAGGCCAACCGAAAAGTTTTACAAGCGATTCGAATTAAGAAAAAACGTAAAACAGTTGCAAGGGTTTCT
>JACEEZ010009266.1:0-32041 GCA_016584305.1 Chionoecetes opilio | reverse complement strand
TACAATAAAAGATTAATGTGTAGGGTGGATTGGGCCTAATGTGTCCCTCTTGATAGGCGGTAACTTGCATCTGCCCAGAAGTATATCATGAGTGGTAAGGTGGTATTGGCTATCGTGTCGAGCGGGGCAAGTAAGTTAAAAAGGTTTTAAAGTCCAAGGGATTCGAGTAAGACTTTTAAAAAATATATAATATTATATATATATGTACACTTGTGAATTTTTTTACAATACTAATGTCACACGGGTCTTTACTAGCGGCCATTGAAACTAATGTCTAATAGACAGGGCCAGAAACAATTAATATCGTGACAAGTACTCACTCACTCACAATGATGAGTAACACACTCGACTCACATGGATTCGAAGCTTAGGAGCGCCAGGTATCGCGCCCCCCCCTCTTCTGACTTTCAGGCCCTCCATGCAAGGGGTCTTTAAATTCCCAAAAAATCTACTTGTATGTTCTCTTCAATGCTAGTGTGTACAATCCTGAAATCTGCTGTTATCTACTGGTCTTTTGTTAGTGCATGTTATACTTGACACTTGCTGTGATAAATGTTTCTTTGTAATGCCAAATCTGGCTAGCAAGGGGAAATTTTTGCATAAACTTACAGCGTTAAATGCATGTACAGTAGTTTATTTATCTACTTTTCTGACGCCTGTTACCAAAACCCCCCTAGGGGATGGCCGCAACAGTCTCCTTTATTCTTGTCCTTACATTCCCCTTTTGCATGCTCTAACCCTCTCATTCTCCTCTCATCCATTTCTTCCAATTTCATGTAGTACAATGTTACATTTCACCAGTTTTTTTCCTGGTGGAAAAAGAATCCCAGTTATAAAATAAAATATAAATAAAAAGCACACTTTTTAACCTTAAAGAGTAAAGTTCATATATTTTTGTAAATATGGAAAACAAAATTTTAAAAAGGAGGTATGCAGTAGTCAAATAAAAAAACTATAGTTCCCCCTTAAATTATCTACGTTTCTCTATCATATCCTGGGGTTCGACATAGATGGCAGCACCATACGGTTTGAAACTTACTGTGGAGACGGATTTTCCTTGTTCTCTAGCTTCCTTGGGGGCACCAGTCTCCTCGTCCCGTGTGCAGGTCGCCCTAGGCAGAGACGCTGGTGCGTCGAGTTTCCGCCCCCTGGTGCGGTGACGCCTCCTCATCCTTGCGAGCCCCGTGGTGGCTCAGTGTCTATGTGACACCCTGGGAGACATCGGGCGTGCAATCATTTAAGCGCCATTCTTCCTGCTTCGGTCTTCACGTCTCTCTGCTGCGGCCTTGTGGATTTGTGCTACTGAGATTTACTGTCATTAAATATAAAAATATACTTTTCTATCATTCTCACCACCAACCACTGTGTAGCGAACTTGACACTGACGTTACTTCTCTTGCTCCAGCAAGAAATTTCTTGCCGGTCGGGCAAGCATCTTCTCAGGATGATTGAACAGCAAGCGAAATTGAGCAAGCGATATGTTTTCTGTTGCAGGATAAATTTTTCTTGCTCCCCCGCAGAAAACGCCTTATTAATTAATAAAAATTAGTCGGTGTCTCTGAAAACAACCGCGAAGCCCTCGTCCATTATTACCAAAAGAGGTAAAAAAATAAGTATACTAAAAGGGTACTCGTAAAGAGGTGAGGTCTCTCTTGATGGTACTCGGGGATATTTTACTGAGAAAATGGAACAATTATCCTTTTCATAAACAAATACTACTGTCAGCTGCTGAATTTACGCAGGTGATACAAATGTCAGAGGAGGAGGAGGAGGAGGTGTTATGGATGATGAAGAGGAGGAGGAAGAGGTGTTATGGAAGAGGAGGAGGAGGTAACCAGGGCGAGCCGCTTGACTGACGGAATAATGTTGTCGCGTGGAGCTCGCTGGCACTTCAATTTTCTTTCCCGTATGTTGTGTGTGTGTGTGGTGTTGTGTATATTTTATTGGTTCTACTTTGGTTCTACTAAGTTTAGCCTCAATACTGATTATCATATTTCCAAACGAGACACAAATAACAAAACATTAAGAAAGTACAAGAACCAAGTGCAAAAAAAATGTAAATAATACACCAAAGCAATGATATTTTCAACATCTTGATACTCTCCTCCTGAGAGATCCTACATAACAAATTGGAATGTCGACTAATAAATATGTTAAAATTAAATTAAACAATCAGTCATATGGAAGCCAGAACAATAACACAATTCAGCGTCTGTACCGATGACAACACTGGGAGTCACCCTTCAATAACACATAAAGTAACTTGTAGGTTTTTGGTTCTTTCATATTTATCAACGATGCTTCCTCTTCTTTCCTTTATTTCTCCCCCTCCTTCTCCTACAGCCTTTTCCTATTCCTCCAAACCTGTCATTTTTCTCAGTTCCTACTTGCTTCCTCTCTCCTCCTCCTTCTAACTTGTCACGATGCCTCCTCTTCCTGCTTTCATATCTCCTTCAGATATTCCATCCTCCTCCTCCCTCCTCCTCCTCCTCCTCCTCTGGGTCACGTTCCGTTTCCGCAAATACTAATCAAAGTAACGTAATCAAGCGCTCTGTTACAGTGGACCCTAGACACCCTGCCTGTAAACCCTCACGCAAGGTTACCAAAACTACTAAGGAACTTAAATTACTCTACACAAATGCCAGAAGCATTATTTTAAAGCGTAACGAATTATTAGCATACGTTGTTGCCGAAACGCCAGATATCGTTAGTATCACTGAGAGTTGGGCTCAACACAAAAGATAAACACTTATTAGCTGAAATAGCCATTCCAGGCTATAAGACATTCCTAAATTGTCGCACGCATAAAGCAGGTGGAGGTGTCATTCTTTACATCAAAGATAATTTGCAAGCAATCGAAATCGATAAAGTAAATCAAGATCATTATGACTCAGTCTACGCAAAGATTAAGCTAAACGGTAAATTCCTAACTATTGGGAAAATATATCGTCCTCGCAAATCAAATGCTGAAGTCGATTGCCTCCTCTATGACGAGATAAAGTCAGTTGTCAACAATAATAACGATACAAGTATATGTGGAGATTTTAACCTACCTCGTATAAACTGGAATAATAATTCTGCTGATAGAGAAGGTATGCGATTGCTTGATATGGTAAACGAAGTATATTTAAATCAGGTGGTCCGTGAGCCTACAAGGGATAATAGTATCCTAGATTTAGTTTTCACTACCGACATTGATCTGATTGATTACTGCGATATAGGTGAACGTCTAGCAAACAGAGATTACAGGTTAATCAGATGCGGCATAAATTGCAATGTAGACATCACAGAAAATCGGTTATTAGTTCCCAATTATAATAAAGCGGATTTCACGAAGATCAGCAGGGTACTAAGCGAAGTTGATTGGATTGACCTACTAAACGGTAATAATGCGGAAAACATGTGTAATGTATTCACAAATAAACTCCGATCGGTGGTTGAAAAACATGTTCCCATGGTAGGAAAACGTCTGAATAACATAAACAGACCCAGTTGGATGACTAATGAGATTCAACAAATTATTGGCAGAAAGCGCCGAGCGTATAAAGTTTACAAGCGATCAAATGCGGAGGGCGATTATAGAGAATACAATGACGTAAAACGACGATGCAAGGGATTAATTAAGACTAAAAAGCGCGAGTATGAAGAAAAAATTGCAAAGGAATCCAAATCAAACCCGAAAAGGTTCTTTCAATACGTTCGAAGTAAGAAAAACGTCAAAACTAGTATTGGGCCACTGAAAGATAAAAATAACATCTTGGTAAATGATAATAAGAGCATGGCAGTCGTACTCAATGCTTACTTTAATGCGGTATTTATTAAAGAAGACGAAGCTCCATTACCAGAACCAGTAAACATGTATGCGGGACTCGAAAGTGATAGATTGGAATTGGAGAGATAACAGTAGATGAAGTATCAAAGTATTTGCAGAAACTTGACCCAGCAAAATCCGTGGGGGTGGACGAAATTTCGCCGCGACTACTTCGCGAATGTCACAGTCAACTTTCGCTTCCACTAAAGATTATCCTCATAAATCGCTAATGGACAAAAATGTTCCTAGTATGTGGAATTAGCTAATGTTACACCGATATTCAAGAAAGGGAGTAAGAGCCTTGCAAGTAATTATCGCCCAATTAGCCTAACGTCTGTGAACGTCTAAATATTGCGGGATAAAATAGTGTCTTTTCTCGATGAAAATAACTCAATATTAAACTCGCAGCATGGATTTCGAAATAAGAGATCCTGCTTAACAAACCTACTGGATTTTTTTAATGTCATTTATTCAAACTGGGACGCTAAAATTCCCTCGGATGTAATATACCTTGATTTTCAGAAAGCCTTCGATACAGTTCCCCATAAGGACTTTGACCCAAGCTAAGGGCAATGGCTTGGGAGAGCAACTATGTTCATGGATTGGCGATTGGCTTTCAAATCGTAAACAACGGGTAGTAATAAATGGTGAAACATCTGATTGGTTAGATGTTACTAGTGGGGTGCCTCAGGGCTCGGTCTTGGGTCCCACTCTTTTTCTGATATATATCAACGATCTGGACTGCGGACTTGTATCTAAAATATCGAAATTTGCAGACGACACCAAATTAGGCGGTAAAGCATATACTAGAGAAAACTGCGAACTCATACAAAGTGACCTCGACAAACTATCAGACTGGAGTGATAAATGGCAATTAAAATTCAATTCCGTAAATGTAAAGTAATGCATATAGGCAACGATAACCTCAAATATAACTATCAAATGCAAAATAAATCGTTAACTGAAGTACAGCAAGAAAAGGATTTAGGTGTCATCATCAGTAATGATCTTAAAACCAGTCCGCATTGCCTAGCTGCAGTAAAAGGCGAATATGATGTTGGGCTTTATTAAACGCAATTTTGAACACAAAACTCCGAAAGTAATGACACAATTATACACGTCCTTGGTTAGGCCACACTTGGAATATGCCGTCCAATTCTGGTCGCCCTGTTTCGTAAAAGACCAAGCCAAATTGGAATCAGTGCAAAGAAGAGCAACCAAACAAATTCCATCTCTGCGAAATTCATCTTATGAAGAGAGACTGCGGAAACTTAATATGTGTTCCTTAAAGGATCGTAGAATCCGTGGGGACTTGATAGAAACCTTTAAGATCCTAAAAGGATTTGATGTCATTAATCAAGAGAACCTATTCGAGCTTTCAACTCGTTGCATCACTGATCTCCGTAAAAATTATTTCAATGTGAGAGTCGTTGATCGATGGAACAAGTTACCAGCAAATGTTGTCGAAGCCAGCACAATAACTACATTTAAAAACAGACTTGACGCGCACTGTAAAGTAAATGGGTATTGATAGTGCCCTGCGAATTCATATTTAGTCCCCCGGATCGATTAGTTGTAGTGGTAGTGGTAGTTGTAGTTAGTATATTTCATACCCTATTTTTCTGCACTACTTCCGTGTTCCTATCTTCTTTTAAGGACATGGTATCCTTTTCCAACTGTTTTCTTACAAGTAGTTGATAGTTAGTAGTATGTAGTTCAGCAGATACCCTCGTCATGGACCAATAGGTCTCCTGGTGTCTGTTATTCCTATGTAATCCTCCTCCTCCTCCTCCTCCTCCTCTTCCTCCTCCTCCTCCTCTTCCTCCTCCTCCTCCTCCTCCGTCACCATCGTTCAGGCCACAGCCGCGGCATCGACCGTCATAAGCTATAATTCCCTTCCCTTCGACAGATACGTGGTGAGTGGAGGGACAGATAGTGAGGCAAAACCCATCACGGGCCTGTCACTGCCTCCAATTTCTCCCTTCCTCACCTCCCTCTCCTCCTCCCTTCAGCTCCGTCACATGCTTCTCCCATTCGCCACCAGATCAATTATAATTGATCTGGAGGCGAAAGGGAGAAGCATGTGACGGAGCTGAAGGGAGGAGGAGAGGGAGGTGAGGAAGGGAGGAATTGGAGGCAGTGACAGGCCCGTGATGGGTTTTGCCTCACTATCTGTCCCTCCACTCACCACCTATCTGTCGAAGGGAAGGGAATTATAGCTTATGATAGCAAATCTAGGATAAATAATTATTTATCCTAGCGTATCTTTAGTATAGTTTTTACCCGGTACTTTTTTTTAGCTTTGCATATATTTTTATATATCATCATTATTACATATATATGCACAGTACACCGCGGACACGACTGTAATGGTGACAGCAGTGAAGACGGAACTGGCACCACTGACTCCCATAAGCCATGTCACACCAACGGCAACAATATGGTCGACATGGTAGTAATATAGGAGGATAAAAACGCTACATAAAGCCCCGTCCACACGAGCATACAGTGTTTGCAGACACAAGTGACGAATTTTTTCGGCGACGGGCTCGCCGCCTCTGTCTGCAGACAAACCAGACAAGTGTTCGGGACGCAGTTTAAGCACCGTTCACATCGTCACGACTCTCGACGGCGAGCTGTCACGACTTGCTGAGTCATGCTGTGTCGGCACCGGTCGTCATGTGGGTCGGCGTCAGGCCCAGACCATCGCCGTCGGGTCGTGGGTGTACTGAAGCGGCGCGCGGGGGCTCCCGACTGTGTGGTGCATACTCTATACCAGTGGTTCTTAACCTGGGCTCGACCGAACCCCAGTACTCCTGGAGCCAATGGGGGTTTTCATGTTTGAGAGGCCCCGAGATCACTCAACCTGATTTATATAGAGGACCACCTGGGGCATAATATTAACAAGGGTAGCTCATCTGAAACCTGGCAATAATCTCATAAATCACGGATTTGTCAAAATTGTGCTTGCCGGAAATGACCCTCCGAATGACGGGTGAGCCTCCTTTCGATCGCCATAGCACCTAAACAAAGACACTTACGGAAATGAATTACCACTCAAAAGAAAGCTTAACTTATCCGCTATAAGATTTAGCATCAGTGGAGTTGAGTAGACAATCAACGATTTCAGTAGGATCGTAAATACAAAAATATATCAAAAATTTTGACAAATCTAGGGTTGTAATACAAAATAAATAAAATTAAATATATGGAGTAACAAATCCCATTGTTTATTAGTCTGTATTAGTTTATTACACCTTGGAGAATTTTTTAAACTACCAAACAGAATAATGTAGGCCCATGTGAACATTTTGGGTTAAACTAAAATAAATTATTAATTTACTAAAACCTGAGGTAAATACCATTACACTTTCTCTGAAGATTAAGACATGAGAAGTACAAACAGAAAAGTCTCTCTTATCTTGGCTTCCTTTTTGAAGGAAAAGTAGGTTTTTAAGGGCAGTAGTGATGAATAAGGATGGTCTTGGTGACCAAATTGGAAAATGTTTATGTCCACTCTCTTAAGTACAAAAGGAAAAATCTAACTCGATTCTACACTGACAAACTGAATGAATGAATCTTACAATAGTTTGTTTGTTTGTTTGTTTGTTTGTTCGTAACAGTAAAAGGATGTAGTATAAATTGGAATATTGTTCCATTGTACGAAAATGATGAGTCCAATTTTCACGAGGCGTGTGGGCTGGGGTCACTTAGTACATAATCATCCAGCACCTATCCTTTATCTAACTAGCTGGATTATTACATCCTTTGTCAGAACCTTGGTAGCTGCAGTTCTGATAACAAATTACTTCATATTGTCTACAAACACACCGCTTAGTGGCACAGGACGTGCATTTACATGGCATGACTTTTTGGAGAGATATATTTGTAACAAAGCTGAGATACGTCTTCGACACTATTCATGGGACCAACCTCATGACATTTACATCTTTGAAACCCGAGAAGAGTAAAAGTAAAATGAGTGAAAGACAAAGCAAGAAGAAACTGGCAGATTAAAAAAATCTTTGACATCGCCCGGGTACGAGACTATGACATGCGTTATTTACTTGGCTTTGACTTGGTTGAGAATATCTGCCTGTTTGATGGGGATGGGTTTATGAAGAAACATAACAAAAGTCACCTGTGTACCGATTTAGAGAAACATTTTAACAAACCAGACTACGTACAACCAACAAAGTGGACGCCACTTAATACAGCACACATCATATTCATATTGATATTCATATTCATATTCATACACATCATCATCACATTAATGTCATGGGAGACCTACGCCGCATGTGTTTATCAAAGGTGGAGACATTTGGAGAACTTTGCTCTCAGTTCCTAGATGCCACATATGGAATTTGCAGGGACTCAGAGCGCATTGACTTTGTCTTTGACACATATGTGGATGGCTCATTTAAAGAAAATGACAGGATCAGGAGATGTAGCTGTAATTCAATCGATCTGAATGAAGTGAACGCAGAGATACAGTGAATATGGACTCCTTCTGGCATCGGCCACAAAAAAAACCCAAAGTACAAGGGCTACTTCGAAACTTTATCAAAAGAAACCCAAAACCAATGAAAAATGTTGTGGTCAGCTCGATGGGTCTCTCCAATGATAGTGAACCATGCAAGGCATATAAATAAATGGGTTTGCAGCTGTTCCTAAATTAGATCTCAGCATAGAAGCTGATGTGGGGAAATCATCCCCCATGCTCTCCATGAGTATGTAGTGGGGCTAAAGATAGTTGTGCTGTCTAATGATACAGGTGTCATGGTCATTGGGTTAAATTACTGGGACTCCTAAAGAGCCATGTTTAAGGGCATGTGGATTAGAGCTGGTGTGGGAAATACTTCCAGTATATACCTCTTCATATCCTGGCTGAGAGGTTAGGCACGGAAACTTGCAAAATACTTGTAGGACTGCATCATCTCACAAGGTTTTGTGATTCAAACAAGCAAATTCGCACAAAAGCACTGGACTGAAAGCCAATCCGTGTCACTACCTCCAAAAATTTGGAAAACACCAACCCTTAGATTGACTTTCCATTGATAAAAGATTTTTGGTTAATGTGTACAAGTCTGGAAACACAATGCAAAACAATGGATGATTAAGATATCAGCCCCTTCCAACACAGCAACCCAAGACTATCCATGACCTACCCCCAGCAGTCATTTTACCAAGGGGCATATTCTCAGGGCATTTTATGGGGCGCACATGCAACTACACGTCTGGAGAAAGTGTACCTTTTATCCAAGGAATTTTTGGCTACAGCGTGGTTGATGGCATCTTTGAGCCGGAACGATGTCAGTCTTACTTTCCAGATGACTTCCCCCAATGCCATTAAATGCACGTCCTGTGCCCTAAGCGATGTGTTTGTAGACAATTTTAACGAATTTGTTATCAGTACTGCAGCTGCCAAGCTTTTGACAAGGGATGTAATAATCTAGCTAGTTAGATAAAGGAGTAGGTGCTGGATGATTATGTATTTAAATGACCCAGTCCACACTCCTCGTGGAAAATTGGAAGAGAGAGAGAGAGAGAGAGAGAGAGAGAGGAGAGGAGAGAGAGAGAGAGGGGAGAGAGAGGAGGAGAGAGAGAGAGGAGAGAGAGAGAGAGAGAGAGAGAGAGAGAGAGAGAGGAGAGAGGAGAGAGAGAAAGAGAGAGAGAGGAGAGGAGAGGGGAGAAAAGAGAGAGAGAGAGGAGAGCGGAAAAGCGGAATTTTTGAGATATTTATTGAGATTATTGTTATTAATATTATTATTATTATTATAGTATTTAGTAGTAGTAGTAGTAGAAGTAGTAGTAGTAGTAGTATAGTATCGTCTCATCATCATCCACTATAAATAGAGCAGTATCTTTAGTGCAGTATCTTTAGTCTGCTGGCGATTGTTATCACCATGTAGTTATTTTTGTTCAATTAGTAATTTTGGTAAGCACACACGTTTTTGTGGCCGGTCAAGATGGGCAAAGTATGTGGACGCGGTCGGTGAAGGGGCTTGCAATATCCGGTGTCAGTCGCAGCACGGGGGGGAAACCCATTCACTGCATGACGGACCGGGTGGTTGCCGTCGTGATGCGACTGCCGGCGACTGTCGCCGCATGACAGCAACCAAATATTGCCGGGTTAAATTCGTATTAGTTCTCGACTGCCCGCCACTATCGCCGCCATCGCGGACTAGTCTCGACTAGTCGCCTAACTACGGCAAACCCCGAGCCAACCACGGCCGATTTTGGAGCTTCAGTCCGCCGAAAATCGGCTGGGAGTCCCCCACCGACTGGATGACACGCAAGTCGTGACCGGTCGCCGGGTGCGAGTCGTGGAGATGTGAACGTATTGTTGTTAAAAAAAAATACGCGAGACACTTTTTCTGGGCCAGTGTCTGATGGGGGCTGGGCCAGACCACGATTCTACATAAATTTCGTATCTACATAGCTTTAAGCCGAGCTTCTGGTGGTCATGCTAGCTTTCATATTTGTGTCCTGCTTGATAATGTATGGTCTTATTTAAAAAAATTTGTAGAGGAGAGTATGGGAAGTATTGGAACCCATTCTCAGGTAACTGGTGATCTTTTTTTATTTTCCTCTTGCAGTTCGCGTAGTATGGTCACATCACTTCCCACTCTTTCCTTTCAATAACCACTGCTTGCACCATGTTTCCTATGTTAGTTTTGTTTTTGATTTTTGTTCACACACAAGGATATCATATGCTGCATAGTGCTATGCGCTTCCTATCTTTCCTGCGACACACCAATTAAACGTACCGCTAACTGCACCCGTTACGTCGTCAGCCAATCCCGGCACTCTGCTCCACTAGAGTAAACCTCTATAAGAGAGTTGTGACAACTCGGATTTATGGGCGCCATCTTGCTGCAAGGGCCTTTCCGTTTAGTCTAGACCCGGGGAAGCTCTCAAGGCATGACCCCGCAGTATAAATCATCGATACATGTATAGGATATGTTACTGTGTATCTTTTGGAAATGTTAGTTCTATAAATGTCACATAAAACACGTAAAACCCATTAAATAAATGCCAGTATGAGGACTCTGAAGAAATATGCATGAACTTAAAAATTCATTTCAACTCGTCGCCATTCAAAACTTTCTCAGACAGCTTATAACATCGGGCATATCAATAGAAGCGGAATTTATTAGCTTTGCATTGATATATTTAGTTTTCTAAAAAATGAATTAGCACCATGCATAAATAGCGTTAACTAATAATCGCCTATATGCTCTCTCTATGCTCTCTCTCTCTCTCTCTCTCTCTCTCTCTCTCTCTCTCTCTCTTCTCTCTCTCTCTCTCCCTCTCTCTCTCTCTCTCTCTCTCTCTTCTCTCTCTCTCTCTCTCTCTCTCTCTCTCTCTCTCTCATCTTTCTCTCTCTCTCGCAGCATATATATATATATATAATATATATTATATATATATATATATTATATATATATATAGATATATAATATATATAATATATATATATATAATATATATATATATATATAAATATATATATATATATATATATATATATATATATATTATATATATATATATATATATATATATATATATATATAATAGTATATATATATATATTATAATATTATATATAATATATATATATATATATATATATATATATATATACAGGGTGAGAAAGGAAAATTAACACGACGAAGGGAACTTAGACGAATTTTTTTTATTTTTATAAATAGAAAGAGATAAAGGTGAACGATGAGGAAGAGGAGAATAGAAGAAAGTATTTCTCTCTCTCTCTCTCTCTCTCTTCTCTCTCTTCTCTCTCTCTCTCTTTCTCTCTCTCTCTCTCTCTCTCTCTCTCTCTCTCTCTCTCTCTCTTCTCTCTCTTCTCTCTCTCTCTCTTCTTGATCTCTCTCTCTCTCTCAGGACCCAAATCAGCGCTGACAGCACTTGTCAATCACCTTTACGGGGCGGGGCGGGGCGGGTAAGGACATGGTGACAAAAATACAAAGGAACTACCAAACAGTAACAAACACTAAGGTCCAAAGGAGGATTTTTGCGGAAACCTTTTCAAGAACACACATAATGTATAGCCTACCAGGAAGCAGTGTAGGTTATGGGATGTCAGGGAAATCTTATTGAAAGGTGAAATGAAAAAAGAAAGAATATATAACTAATTAATATTCCATAAATTTATCCCACGGACTGATGCCATATCAATGCGGCGGTGAAAAATAAGAATTTTTTTTTTATTTACTTCTCTAAATTTTCAACACTATTACAGTTAAAAAATGCGCGCAGAGACTTTTTAAAAAAATTCACACGATTAAAACACTTATCAAAGAAAATTTTTTTGGGGTTGTTTTTGAAGGGTTAGCATGATTAAAATTTTGTATTCCTGTGATTTGTCGGTCGTTTGTAAATAGCCCTATACTTTTTGTTCCCAAAAATCTTCTAAATATAAAAAATTGTTGCATCTAGGTCACAACCCCATTTCGTGTTTGTTTTGCTGGGGCAATTTTGTTATTTGAGTCTTAATCAAAATAGAAGGGTTTCCAAAAATCTAGATAATATTGTTTTGAAATTTCAGAAATGAATATTTTAGTAATCAGAAAGTTTTTTTAATGTAATCAGCAAAAAAACTGAACTACACACCACAAACAACCACACACACACACACCCACACACCACACACCACGCACCCACACACACAATCAACATACCCACACACCCATTACCGAGCGTGATCAGGGGATAACGTGCTGGTTCCCATTCTGGGTGGGCGGTTCAAAATCCTCGCCCCCCCCGGGGATTTTTGGAAAAATTTCGGGGGTTACTGTCCCCCTTGAGCAAGGGATGGGGGTGTTTTGGTGGGGGTCCCAGCTTCCCCAAAGATGGGTAAAAAGGGGGGGTAATTTTTACACTAGGACCGAAATTCTTACACAATGGGAGTGTGTTTCGTTCACCTTAAATAATTCTAAGAAACATTTCACCAAAACTTCCGTCGCAATCATATTTGGGGAATGTTTTGTTTTATGGGAAGGGTGTATTGGATTGACAATTTTCTAATCTGACCTTAGTCACATCAATAACCCAAAACCCCAACCCCACCCCTTTAAAGGTTTACCGTTCAAAGGAATATTTTTTAAAAAAATTTTTTTTGTATTTTAGCTTTTTTTTCATTCATACCTTAAAATTTGTAAATCTGCCATAAAAAAAAGCCCTACGCCATCAAAATTTTTTTTTTTTTTAACAGTTTAAAGGGCCCAGCCGATAGGATCGCCTGGCTGGACTTTAAATCCAGTAATTTTCTTCATAATGCGTTTTGAATGAATTTGAGAAATTTTTGCATTTTATAGTGTCTATCCTTTCACAAAAACTTTTCTTTTTCCCTTTTTGAGCAAAGTTTTAAAACAGAAATAAATACAAAAAAAGACCTCCTCCACATCCTTTTGTTTTTTTTGCTGGATTTTATTGTTATCATCAGTTGGATGAGCAAGAGGTCTGAATTATACAAAAGAGGTTGGCAAGTATTTAAAGAGCAGGGAAGCAAAAAAAAGCGCCATGGGGTTGAAGGAATCTCGCCAAGGCAAATTTTTAATTTTGTACCGGGAAAAGGGACATTTATTTTTTCCTTACTTTTTATACTTATGTACCCAGCTCGCGTGGCGGGTCGGTGGGCAAGACCATGGGGGAAAAAAAAACCCCTCGATATTTATCAAACATCATGACATGAGTTATACACAGTTATATTTTCATACGCACCAAAACACACACACCACACACCAACACACACACACACAAAAAAAAAAAAAAAACTTGCTAGAAAACCAGGAGGGACGTAGGGTATGATAACCCTTTACCTCTCTCTCTCTCTCTCTCTCTTCTCTCTCTCTCTCCTCCTTCCTCTCTTCCTTTCTCTCTCTCCAGTATCGTTAAAGCTTTCTTACTTATAATCAAAAATCAAATTATTACATACTTTAAATTTATTTTTACTTTAAAAACTTGCCTAATTAAAACACTACAGTATATTATATTTCGGGCCCAAAAAAATACAATAAAATTTTCAATAGGCACATAGAGGTTTTTAACTTCCTATTGCAACTATTCGATATTTTGAAGAAAAAAATATTTTAAAAAACCCTTAAGTTGAGGGGAAAGACTTTTGTACGTGAAAAAAAGAAAATTAAAGAAAAAAATAAATATGATAAAAGAAACACGCTACTCTGGTGCGAAACTATAATTAGGTATAGTTTACTGTAATTTTTATACATTCATGTATCCTAAAGTTCGTGAAATGATGGTATGTTCATTTTTCCCAAAATCTCTGGGAGTATGATAAAACCCTGTAAATAGTACAAAATTTTTAGTGTTGGGGGGAACCTCGGTGCATTGTCTCGGCACACCCATGCAGTCGCTTTCGCCAGCCGCCCGCCCAACACACACAACACACAACATTTTTATCGCCAGCAGTTTCACCTTAGTGCCACATTTAGTTTTTCCACGATCGATTCATACCACCTTGCAACACTATATTACGTACCACCAATTGTTACGTTGTAGGAACTGAACAAGGCTATATTGCCTTCTAATCAGAGATGAATGTCTGTCAAGGCCAACAGCAGCTCACTAAGGTATGGTCAGACCATGCCTTAGTTTTCAGCGCCTTTAGCGGTGCCACTAAGGGCTAAATGCAGGAATGCTCGTAAAATCCCGGCAGGTGTATATGCCCGACCGTCGTACCTCCACCGGTGGGATATACAAGAATTGTACCCAAAAGCCCGGCCAGGGGGAGATCTTTGAAACACAAGCGAGTCCAAGACAGCATCAGTATTTTTACTGGTTTATTTCATATCTAAAAAGATTTTTCTTGTGTAATTTATCATTTCTGCCATTAAAATAATAGCTTAGTTAGTTTTCCGCCACTTGTCTGAGGCGTTGGTGTAGAAAAAATGGGCCCAAAGTGATGCTTGCGAGTACATTTGAACGGCCCGCCAGTACTGTTTCCACAGAATGTCTGACCTACACCTCCAGCCGCCGCCCGGCTTCTTCATAAGTTTAAAACACCCCTATATAAGGCCTCCTGGACCTGATTTTACCTTTAAATTATGACACGTGTGCATTCACAAGGTATGCATGTTACTCTCGGTTGTGTTAAAACTCACCTGAAAAGGTCTGGGAAAAAATAGGATGGAATAAGGGCAGAGCGGTATGCAGGTGGGATATGCGAGGTGAACGCAATCAGCTGACTCAAAGCTCGACGCGTTGCGTTGTCCTCTGTTGATTCTTGCTTACCGCGCCTCGATGCAACGGGTCGAAACAATTTTTTGGCATTGGCCCTAAGGGCGGCATTCTCGTCTGAGCATAGCGGTGGAGGGCAGTTTGCCTTACCACAGGCGCCCTAGTGGATAGGACGCCCTAGCTCGCTCTCAGCATCTGGCCTTGCCGGGGTGAAACTTTGGTATTTGTTCAGACTGGTGAAGATTGGGGCCAGTGTTTTTTAGCTGTGTGATGGAGGGGAATATGTGTTGGCTGTGGAGGGGGGTGTGTGCAGAATGCAGGAAGGAGGGGAAAACATGATTATATGAGGATTGAAGGAAGGAAGGAGTGTGTTTGGCGGCCGGCGTCTCTGGCCGCCGCAGTCGCCGCTACTCAGAGCTCGCACCGCGCAGGGCTTTGATTCCTGGGATTATTTCCCATTTTCTACCTCTCCTTCATTTCTTTCTTTTTACCGTAGTTTCCCTTTCATTTTTGACACAGGATTTTCAGGATATTTTCTAGGCGCCTTATATTTTCAAGGATAATTTCGCTGCCTTATGTTCTTTACGGCGTGACATTATTAATGTGGCATTATAATAAGATAATGAGAGCAAAATGAAATCGTGCACGTATAAAAAAATATTTTTTTCACCTTTTTTTATTCAACTCCTTATCCTGTAATTTTGCTTGCACTATATTTTTTACTCACAGTCTCGGAATCAGCACAGTTTTTCCCATTATCATGGTATGTGGCACGTCCCAATGCAAAATATGTAGGTGGTCAAAACCTGCGATGAACGTCAAACTTGTGACAAAACAGATTTTCGGCGGGCCGCGGGGCGAGCATTGCATCCCTGCCTTAGAAGATGGTGTGTGGGAGGGAGGAACAAAAATTCTTGTCTCAGCTGAGAAGTGTTTAAGCCTTGTGATTGGTCGAAGCTGCCTAAAGAGCGCTCAGACAGGCAGCGTAATTGGGTAGTAGGATTCTCGGACCACGCCCACGCCTAGGGCGTTGAAGGTGTAAGGCAGGGCAAAAGTGCCTCAAATATCGACTGTACATAGGCCTGAGCCGGTGCCTTAGCCGGGCCGTTACAAAAGCGCCTGAAGACGGGTAAGGCGCTCTTTTCGCCTTACCTCTAAGGCACTTCTCAGCATCTCCCCGCGCGCCACACACTCCTGCCCGCTGCCATTACCAACACACTTGCCTTACCTTATGGTTCCATCCTTGGCTGCTCCACGCAATCCGGCGGTGATGGCGATGAGGAGGAGTGTTTAAGGAATCCTGGCACCGTGACACGAGGGAATTATAATCCTGGAGACGCAAACAACACACGTAAAACTGATGGTTTTTCGGTTCGAGGGTTGAACGTCTACACCCCGCGGCTACGTGACCTTGACTGAGGGCCTGACGCCGCCTGAGGCTGGCGGCTCGCGCACTGCGCAGTGATGGATGAAGCAATCCGTGTTCTGACGACGTTTTCTTCGTTCATACGTGTAACCCATTGATAAATTGACTCAACAGTAGTTATTATAAAGCATTTGTGTTCTTAAGTTATCTTTATTCATCTGAAAGTCATTGTGATTTGGTTACACGACTAGAAATACAAGAAGAAGCTAGTTTTGGTGGCGGAAGAAGAGTGCCTTGCGGCCAACGGACGGTGGGGGCCACAGAGGGATGCAAAAATTACAGCTTCATTTTCTGTTAACAATATTTCCTCTCTATAATATATTGAAATGTATTTATCTAGTATATGTGAACAATGACACCATAGAATAGGCTACGTGGGAACATCTGTTATAGCCTATGTGACTATATGTTTAGGTATTAAAGCTTATTAACGTGTGAGTAATTCTTCATTTCTTTATACAGAAGCAATTTCAAGGAATGTTTTCTCTACTTTTATCCATTTCTATCATTCATTCTCAAACATCACTGCGTTACTGGTGATCAGACCACCAACCAACAACCAACACCACCGACAACCAACAGTTGGTGGTGTTACCACCAACAGTTGGTGGTGTTACCACCAACACTACGTAACATTATCATAATACGATGAGGAGGGGAGGAATAGCGAATACTTAGAAGTAACGAGAACAGGGTGTTAAGGATATGGAGTGAAAATTTGTATAAGAAGGGAGAAGAGTAAAGAGAGGAAGGGAGGAGGGAAGGAAGGTTTGAGTGAAAGGGAAGCGTGATCCACAGGGGACTGCAGGCAAACATTCTTACACCCTCGTCAGATGATGAGAGGCAACGCCTTAATTATTGCCTGCAGTAGTTATTTAATGAGTAATGGTTGAATAAATACACTGGACTTTTTTGTTGGATATATCAGTTAAAGTTTTATTGGCGTCATACAAACCCTACAACAGTATTTATATATATTTTTTTTAATCACGGCGAAATACAAACTACTCTCTCTCTCTCTCACACACACACAGACACACACACATATATGTAAACATATTATTCACACTACTACTTAATAAACTAGACGAAAAAGAGTATGTATAGTTTCTCCTACCAAAGAAATGCAAAGGTGAAAAATAATCTAGCAATTTTTGTTCTTCTTATACATACAAATATATATACGCGCTTCTGTTCTAGCCAGTTTTTTGTTTTTTTTCTTCCTTCCAAAGGCTTCCATTCACGAAAAAAGGGAAAGAAGTTAAATAACACGTAAGAGAGAAAAAATGAGGATGTGGTCTCTCCTTAAATATAATGAGTTTTCTATTTTGTCTGTTTAGCAGGTCAGTGTGTGATGAAGGCAAACTATTTAATTATATGACTATGTTTGTAGATGTAAGATAATGGTACCGCCCAGATAAAGTGAATTTTGAGGATTATTTAAAAAAACAGACTATAGTCGATTACTTTTTTACCCTTTTTGGTACTTATAATGGACGATAGCTGCGCGATCGCTTCCGCCATTACCACTTACTTTTTATATATTATTTTTTGTTCAGTATACTGTGCAGTATTAATCCATTTCCGCGTTACTTTCAAAACTTATATATTGAAGAAATGATATCGTTGTCTAATAGCGCATACACACACCCCTCCTCATCCGGAGGCCCCCCACCCTTTAGGAGGTTAGGTAAGATTCGATTAGGTTAACTATCTCGACGGGGGGTTCAGGGTGTCTGAGCTCCCCCCCCCACCCCCCCTTGTTAGGTTAGGGTAATAATCTTCCCGGCAGGGCGGGGTGCATATTATCCAAGTCTGGAAAGGATCGCCTTCTCCGATGTGAAAGATGTGGTTGAGGTAAAAGGAGGGAAGGAAAGGGGGGGTTGCAAGTCAAACCCCCAGAAGTCCCACTGACGCGGGGCTGAGGGTGAAGGGTGATGTTGGGGGGTGGGGCAAATACTGCCGTGAATGATGGGGGGGGGGGGGGAGGGGCGCAGAGCATTTCGTATATGCACTTTTGTTATTCACGTATGAGTTCAATAGTCCAAAACACGACCAATACACCACAACAGTAATGCCCTCAAGAGTCCAACTAAAGTGAAGTAAAAAATTTGGTACATGTATATATATATATATAGTTATGTATGTGTATATATATATATATATATATATATATGTATATATATGTATATGCTTCTTCGATTCATACATTATCATAGGAGGAGGAAGAGGTGGAGGACGAGGGTATATAAGGATCCCGCTGGTGATATAATGGAAGGAGGAAGAAGCAGAGAGGTGCCGTGTCCTGCTGTGTCCACCCATCTTCGTGTTATCTCCAAGGGCTTCCAGCTTCTACCTACAAAACACTACGTAAACCTCATTTTTGGGACAACATAAATCGAAAATAGTTATGTTCGGTGCACTAATGATATTTTTCTCACCACCATTCACTTACTATAAGTTTATATTTATGGACCCATACTACTTTTTCACTTCCCTCCCATCCTATCCTCCTTCCCCCAAACCCATTTTACACTCCTAATTTTCTCTCGTTACAACCATGGGCTCCTGTCTTCCTGGAACGCAATTTGGAGTCGCACTGATAAAAAGACAGAAATAAATCCGGCAATTAGTGGAATCACTGGGAAGCTCTAAGCCACGACCGCTCTTTCGGGCAAGACAATTTTCCCGGCACGGCGGCCTCTCGTTCCCTCGGGTCTGTGAATAGCGTCGTGCACATTCCATTCAGCTCCTCGGCTCCACGCTATTGTGGACACGTGTATGTTTGTCTTCTGTCTCTCCGTCTTCGTGTCCCTGCACCACTGCACCAGCGGGAGAGTAAGGAAAGGAAGGGAAGGGAAGGGAAGGGAAGGGAAGGGAAATGGAAAGGGAAAGATAAATTTGGTCAGGGTGAGCGACAACTGGAAGAACGCGTTAAGAATGTAGATTCGTATATACTATTTTGTTTGTTAAGAGTTTGTTAGCTTCTCTTTAACGCATTCACAAATCATTATTTCACATTTGAGCAATAAAGACGAGTTACAAGCTCGTGTCCACCTCACCACACACACACACACACACACACACACACACACACAACACACACACACACACACACACACACACACACTGCTGTGTGTGGTACTTAGTGTACTCCGTAGTGTAGGGGTAGCACGCTCGGTTCACAACCGAGAAGTCCCGGGTTCGATCCCCGGGCGGAGCGGAAACATATGGGCTGTTTCCATAAAACCCGAGCCCCTGTCCACCCAGCAGTGAATGGGTACCGGGTGTTAGCCGGGGTTTGTGACTTGCTCTTCGGGGTGGTGGCTTCGGCCAACATAAAGCACTAAGGATGAATGATAAAAAATGTTGATAAGGAGACGGGGCCATACGAGCGTCGCTCTGGCCCTGTAAAATACAACTAGATGAATACAACTAGATGAATACACACACACACACACACACACACACACACACACACACACACACACACACACATACACACACACAAACACACACTCACACGGGCGACTGGCGGCAGGTACGTACACGTCAGCGCCCCTGCAAGTCGCCCTTCGTGTGATGCAAAGGTTCCTTGGTTCATGGTGGAGGCAGTGGACGTCCCTCGGGGTTCCGGCACTTCAACACAACAACACAGGATCGGCTGCTGTCACTCGGCCGCGCCACCGAGGGCGATCCGTTTTCTTTGCCATATTCCCTCCAGAGGCGACAAACCGTTTTCTTTCACTCCCTTCAGAGGCGACAAACTGTTTTTCTTTCACTCCCTTCGGAGGCGACAAACCGTTTTCTTTCACTCCCTTCGGAGGCGACAAACCGTTTTCTTCCACTCCCTTCGGAGGCGACAAACCGTTTTCTTTCACTCCCTTCGGAGGCGACAAACCGTTTTCTTTCACTCCTTTCGGAGGCGACAAACCGTTTTCTTTCACTCCCTTCGGAGGCGACAAACCATTTTCTTTCATTTCCTTCGGAGGAGACAAACCATTTTCTTTCATTTCCTTCGGAGGCGACAAAACGTTTTCTTTCACTCCTTTCGGAGGCGACAAACGTTTTCTTCACTTCCTTCGGAGGTGACAAACCATTTTCTTTCACTTCCTTCGGAGGAGACAAACCATTTTCTTTCATTCCTTCGGAGGTGACAAACCGTTTTCTTTCACTTCCTTCGGAGGCGACAAACCATTTTCTTTCATTTCCTTCGGAGGAGACAAAACCGTTTTCTTTCACTTCTTTCGGAGGCGACAAACCGTTTTCTTTCACTTCCCTCGGAGGCGACAAACCGTTTTCTTTTACTCCCTTCAGAGGCAACAAACCAATTTCTTTCACCCTCTTCAGATGCAACAAACCGTTTTCTTTCACTCCCTTCGGAGGCGACAAACCGTTTTCTTTTACTCGCTTCAGAGGCAACAAACCAATTTATTTCACTCTCTTCAGATGCAACAAACCGTTTTCTTTCACTCCCTTCAGAGGCAACAAACCGTTTTCTTTCACTCCCTTCGCAGGCGACAAACCGTTTTCTTTCACTCCCTTCAGGGCGACAAACCGTTTTCTTTCACTCTCTTCAGAGGACGCAAACACTACACACCATTTCTTCAGCCCATCGGTTCGTCTTCCATCCTTCACTGCGTTATATAGAAAAAACACACACAAGGTCATTTACCGTGAGATATTTCGGCCACACACAACCCCACACACGCAGCAACGGCTCCTTCCTGGGTGGCGTCTCACCAGGTGGAGGTGTCCCGCGCTGAGTTATGGGCTTCTAACAATGCATTCCGGCACCGCAATCACCCATTTGCCCGACACGTCACTGCGCCTTGTCCAAACACATTTTTTCACACTAAAATAAACCTAATACTCAATACACATGCTACTTCAGGAGGGGCGAGGCGGTGCGGTCCAGTCTAGTTATGTCAGGTCAAATCCACGACCTTTGATCCCTATCCATACGGGGCTGATGCCCCTACAGTGACCCCTGGCTCGTGACCTTAGTTGACCCCGGAGATCATCTGTGGGTGTTGACGAGCGTGGTGAGGAAGGAGAGGAGCACCACGAGGGTGAGGGAGCAGAGGTCCTTCCTGCTGGAGCCGTGCATGGCCTGAGGGTGCTCGCCTGCGAGAGGGAGAAGCAAACATGAAACACTAATCATCGTGTGACCAAAGGAGAAGTATGAAAGACGTGAGCGGAGAAGAGATGAAGAAGCGAGGAAGAAATAAAGAAAATAGATGCAGACAAAAGGCCACATACCAAGAACATAACGAGATAAAACTATTTCCACGCTCCTCTGAAGAAGCCGAGCGTGAAGGAATGAGACGGCGGTGAGGAGAGACAAGGGATGAACATAAGAACATAATAAAATAATGAAGCTACAAAAAGCCGTGAGACCTACACGTGGTAGTTCCTGTTACATAACACTACCTACATCCACTATTCATCCCCTTCCATGAATGTATCTAACCTCCCTTTAAAGCTCTCTAATAATCAGCACTAACTACTTGTCGACTGAGTCCATTCCAATCATTTACCACCCTATTTGTGAACCAGTTTCCCTTATTTCTTTTTTAAATCTACGTTTTTTCCAGGTTGAATCCGTTACTTCTTGTTCTACCTTAGTTAATAGCCGTAAGAACTTTTCCTACCTCTCCTTTATTAAATCCTTTTAAATCCACTTAAAAATTTATATAAGATCGCCCCTTACTCTGCGTCTCTCGAGTGAGTGTAATTTTAAATAGCTTAAATCTCTGCTTATACTAAGTTACGCATCTCTTGAATATTTTGGTCACCCTTCTCTGCACTGATTCTAACAAGGCTATATCCATCCGTATATGGAGACTAAAACTGAACCGCACAGTCTAGGTGAGGTCTGACTAGAGTCAAATAAAGCTTTAGAATAACTTCCGCACTTCTACTTTTAAACACTTCTGGTAATGAATCGTAACACTCTATTAGCTCTATTTCTAGCCTCATTACATTTTTTTCCTAGGTCGGAGGTCTGAGCTCACCCCCACTCCAAGATCTTTCCTCACCTTCTGATTTTTTTCAGCGATACATTGCGTATGGTGTATCTATTACCAGTTTTTTCCTACAACATTCAAAACGCTGCACTTATCAATATTAAATTCCATCTGCCATCTGACTGCCCACTCTTTAAAGTTTATCTAAGTCCCCCTGCAATATGTTTTCATACATCAGACTGTGATCCAATAATCCTACCTACCTTAGTATCATCAGCAACTTGTTGATATCACTGCTAATCTCACTATTCAAATCGTTGATGTAAAGAAAAAATAGTAATGGTATCAAAACATACCTTTGTGGAACTCCACTTGTCACCTGTCCCCATTCAGATTTTGAACCATTAATTGTAACCCTTTGCTGCCTATCCTTACCCAAAGCTTGATCCAACGAAAAACCCTTTCCCCATCTATCCCATGACCCTTAACCTTATTTAAGAGTCGTTCGTGTGGTACCTTGTCAAATGCCTTACTAAAGTCGGGGTATATTATATCATAACCCTTTTATCATTATCTGCCGTCTCATAAATTTTTTCTATGAAAAACTAATATATTGGTGAGCCATGACCTACCCTTGCTGAATCCATGTTGGGAATCATTGATAAACTATGTTTCCAAAATGCATGATAATGTTTTTTGCAATAATATATTCCAATAATTTTACCTGCCACTGACGTTAAACTAACGGGTCGATAATTTGACTTTATGGATGGAGTGTGATGGCAAAATAACATAATGATGTAATGTGATGAGAAGATTCAAAGACACGTGAATAAAATTATAATGAGTGACAGTGAGTGAGTTGCAGAGAGACAGAAAGAGAGAGAGAGAGAGTGAGTGCAAGATGAAACAGCAACGTGAGTGGCTGGAAAAAAATAGTCGAACAATAACAGCTTCAAACCCCGAGTGGGAGATAAAATTAATCCTAACTTCTACTGGAGAGCGAGAACAACCCCCAGCAAAAACCCGGGCCCTTTTAAACCCGGTAAAAAAAATGTTGTAGCAAATGCAGTAATTCTGTTAAAAATGGGACGTTGAATGAGAGGCTGTAGGTGGAGCCAAATGTGAGGGGATGAGAGTGTAATGATTGAGATGGGAGAGGGAGAGAAAGATGAGGAAGAAGAAAAAAGGAGGGGGGTGGGAAAGAGATGAATGATTAGATGAATGCAAAAAAATTATGGTGATATTACGGGGAAAAAGAGAGAGAGAGAGAGAGAGAGAGAGAGAGGGGAGAGAGAGAAAAGAGAGAGAGAGAGAGAGAGAGAGGAGAGGGGAGAGAGAAAAGAGAGAGAGAGAGAGAGAGAGAGAGAGAGAGAGAGAGAGAGAGAGAGAGAGAAGGAGAGAGAGAAGAGAGAGAGAGAGAGAGGGGAGAGAGAGAGAGAGAGAGAGAAAAAAGAGAGAAAGACAAGAGAGTATGACAAACAAGTAAAACAAATCAAGAAAATTAATTTTTAAATTAATCGAAAAGAATATATGGATTAACACACCATAATAGTCTTCCTAGCCCTTACTTTCCTTCTCTTCCTCCTTCCTCTCCTCCTCCTTCTCCTAAGTCACCAAGACAAGCAAAAATTCAGAAAAAAGACCAATATTTCGAACACACCACACACACACACACACACACACACACACACACACCCCACACACACACACACACACACACACACACACACACACACACACACACACACACACACACACACACCCCACACACACACCCCACACACACACACACACACATTTAATGCAAGAAGTATTCAGGACTTCAAAGGCAAACTGGATAATAGTAGATTTGGAGACGGGACAGTACGAGCATAGCTCTTTTCCTATATGTTTTCCCAAATAGGTAAAAAACAACTAGGTAAATACCACCACACACCACACCACACCACACACACACACACACCACACACACACACACACACACACACCACACACAACACACCACAACACACACACACACACACCCCACACACACACACACACACACACAACACACCCACATAACACACACCACAAAAAACACACACACACACCCCACACACACCACACACACACACACCACACACACACACAACAACACAACACACACACAAAACGCACACACTAACCAAAGGTGCAACTTTGCACCTTTAAGGTGCAAAATGATGTCACATATTTTTCAAATTTTGAGTGTGCACAGTTGCACCCCTAAGGGGGGGGTTGCACCTCAAGAGGTGCACTTATATACACTTATGGGTGCAACTTTGTACCCTTAAAGGTGCAGAAGCTGTGACATAATTTTGCCTTTTTAAATGTGCAAATTTGCACCTTTTTTTCTAGGTGTGCACACACACACACACACACACATTCATGAGTCGGGATCGAGGGCCTTAAAGAGAACAGAATAAAAAGTACATCTTGTCTGGCTTCCAGGATGGAGGTATTTGCTGATGGATAGAAAAAGAGAAAAACAGTAAATATAAACGAAACTATCTTACTGATGGGAAAATAGAATGAGAACAAAGTTGTAACAGTCTCGATGGATTTTTTTTTTTTCTTCATAGGGTGTGGTTCTCTTGCCATTTCCAATGCAGCCAAACTTAATCAAACCAGAAACCAACGAATCTAAAAAGAGAAATTGAATAATACAATAATAGCACTGCTCTAAAATCTATGTCTATAAATATAATTGTAATATAATTCGTCCTCTTACTACTACTATAGTAGTAGTACTCTACTACTACTACTACTACTACTACCACCTCCACATCTACTACTACTGCCACTACTAATACACCTCCACTACTACCTCTACTACTCCTACTAATACCACCTCCACCACTACTACTACTGTCACTTCTAATACCACCTCCACTACTATTACTACTACTAATTCTCATACCACCTCCACCACTACTATTACAACCACTAGTAATACCACCTCCACTACTACTACTACTACTACTATACTACGAATAATAATAATAATAATAATAATAATAATAAATACCACCTCCACCCACAGTATATACTACTACTGCCACTACAATATATTTAAATTTAAACTTAAACAGTATTTATATAATTTACAAAGTCAAGTTCTTATAGATTGAAAATAAAAAATACAGTAAATTTGTGCTCCTGAAATTTAGGTACTTTTTTATATAAAAAAACATGTTTTCACTGAGTTTATATTTTGTATGTTAATCTTATTTGAAATTATTGCCGTCATCGTATTCGCATTTAGATTATGTTAACTGATTTTATGTCTGCTAAGGAGCTCATGCTCAGCAGACTAATGCCTATAAAATGTGTATATATTTTTTTTATGTGTATATATTTGTTTTGGCAATAAACTCTATAAACTCTATAAACTACTATTACTACTACTTCTAATACCACCTCCACCACTACTACAACTACTACTGCTACTACTAATGCCACCTCCACTACTCCACTACTTTTTTTACATCACAAAAGACCGGCCAAGGACAACGCAAAGAGGTAACAAATGCCCGCTTAGTTGCCAGTCCCTATAAAGGAGAGGGTAAGAAATTATAATAAGGGGGAATGGGCCAATTTAAAGTTCGGGAGGTGTCTCATTGCTCCTCTCTTGAAAATGTTTAAGTCGTAACGAGGAGGGAAAATATAAACAGAAAGAAAGTTCTACAGAGTTTACCAGTGAAGGGGATGAAAGACTACTGGAAAGATACTAGTTAATTCTTACATTAGGGAGATGGACAGAATAGGTAGAGATTGAGTAGAAAGTCTTGTGCAGCGAGCCAGCGGGAGGGGGGGAGGCATTCAGTTAGCAACTTCAGAAGAGCAGTGAGCATGAAAATAACGGTAGAAGATAACAAGAGAAGCAACATTGCGGCGGTGATTTAAAGATTGAAGACAGTCAGTCAGATGAGGGGAGTTGATGACACGAAAAGCTTTTGACTCAGTTCTGTTTAGGAGAGCTGTATGAGTGGATCCTCCCCAAACATGAGAAACATACTCCATACATAGTAGGATAAGGCCCCTGTATAGAAAAAGCAACTGGAAGGGAGAAAAATGGACGCAGACGCCACAGGACGCCTAACTCCATAGAAGAGCTTTTAGCAAGAGATGAGCTGTGAGATTCCAATTCATTTTTTTAGTAAATGATACTCCTGGTATGTTCATTGTAGAAGAGGGGGGACAGTTGAGTGTCGTTTAAAGAAGAGTGGATAGTTGTCTGGAAGGCTATGTCGAGTTGATACGTGAAGAAATATGGTTTTTGAGGCATACTAAATAATACATGTAATAAACTATAGGAGTAGCCGTGTGTCTGTCTGTCTGTTTGTCTGTTTTGTGTAGCCGAAACTGTAAATTCAATTTTGATGAGAGTAGGCTTAGAAAATCACAAATAAATCGTAGGTGGTAAGAGGCTTAGCCTCATGCCGATTGAATATTTGAAGGGGGGTTTTGGGCTAAAAACACTTTTCAGTGATTAGATTACAAGAAATACTCTGCAGTAACGTCTTGCCGTATTTCACAAACTCCGTAGACTCATGGACTTTAACTTTTTTGTGCGTGTGTGGTGTGTGGTTGGAATCACACGGAACACAAAGGGTTGGAATCACACGGAACATATAGGGTTGGAATCACACGGAACACATATGATTGGAATCACACGGAACACAATGAGTTGGAATCACACGGAACACAAAGGGTTGGAATCACACGGGACGTGGTCTACCCCGTGGCACTTTGACCATTGACCAACGACAGCAACACGATACAAACATCAATACAGGATCCGAAGGCCCACAAGCACTTGTCTAATATACTATAGGAGTAGCCGTGTGTCTGTCTGTCTCTCTGTCTGTCTGGTCTGTCTGTTTTGGGTAGCCGAAACTGTAAATTCAATTTTCATGAGAATAGAGTAGAACAATCGCAAATAAATCGTAGGTGGTAAGCGGCTTGGTCCCATGTCGATTGAATAATTTTGAAGGGGGGGTTTGGGCTAAAAACACTGTTAGGAGAATTATATTACAGGAAACTCTGCGGTAACGTCTTGCCTCATTCCACAAACTCACTAGACTATTGGATTTACCGTTTGTGTGCGTGTGAGTGTGTGTGTTGGAATCACACGGAACACAAAGGGTTGGAATCACACGGAACGTGGTCTACTCCGAGGCACTTTGACCAGTGACCAACGACAGCAACAACACGATTGGAGTTTGCAATCACATGTTGTCTAATATATACTACTACTACAAACATCAATACATGGGTCCGAAGGGCCCACAAGCACTTGTTTATCTTATATACTATAGGAGTAGCCGTGTGTCTGAGTGTGTGTGTGTCTGTCTGTCTGTCTGTCTGTCTGTTTTGGGTAGCCGAAACTGTAAATTCATTTTGATGCGAGTAGACTAAAAAAATCACAAATAAGTCGTACGCGTAAGCGGCTTGGTTTCATGTCGTTTGAATAATTTTGAAGGAGGGTTTTAGGCTAAAAACAATTTAGGAGTATTATATTACAGGAAAAAACCTCTGCGTTAACGTCCTGCCGCATTCCACAAACTTAGTAGACTCATGGACGTTTGTGTGCGTTTGTGAGTGTGTGTGTGTGCTGAAATCACACGGAACACCAAGGGTTGGAATCACACGGAACGTGGTCTACCCCGAGGCACTTTGACCAGTGACCAACGACAGCAACAACACGATTAGAGTTTGCAATCACATGTTGTCTATTATACGTATACTATTACAAACATCAATACATGGGTCCGAAGGGCCACAAGCAATTGTAATATACTATAGGAGTAGCCGTGTGGCTGTGTGTGTGTGTGTCTGTTTTGGGTAGCCGAAACTGTAAATTCAATATCGATGCGAGTAGGCTCAAAAAATCTCAAATAAATCGTGGGTGGTAAGCGGCCTGGTCACATGTCGATTGAATAATTTTGAAGGGGGTTTTGTGCTAAAAACACTTTTATGTATATTAGATTACAGGATAAACTCTGCGGAAACGTCTTGCCGCATTCCACAAACTCAGTAGACTCATGGACTTAACTTTTGTGTGGTGTGTGAGTGTGTGTTTAGAATCACACGGAACACAAAGGGTTGGAATCACACGGAACGTGGTCTACCCCGAGGCACTTTGACCAGTGACCAACGACAGAAACAACACGATTGGAGTTTGCAATCACATGTTGTTGTCTAATATACGTATGCTACTACTACAAAACATTAATACATGGGGCCTAAGGGCCCACAAGCACTTAAGAAAGAACATAATAACATAAGAAAATAAGGAAGCTACAAGAGGCCGCGAGGCATACACGTGGTAGTTCCTGTCACCTAACACTACCTACATCCACCTTCCACCCCCATCCATGAACCTATCCAGCTCCTCTTTAAAGCTCCCTAATGACTCTGCACTAACTACCTGTCTACTGAGACCATTCCATTCATTCACCACCTATTTGTGAACCAGTTTTTCCCTATTTCCTTTATAAATCTGCGCTTTTCCAGCTTGAATCTGTTACTTCTTGTTCTACCCTGGTAGAACTTGTCTAATATACATATATACTTGTCTAATATACTATAGGAGTAGCCGTGTGTCTGTGTGTGTGTGTCTGTCTGTCTGTCTGTTTGGGTAGCCGAAACTGTAAATTTAATTATGATGAGAGTATTTAGGCCAAAAAATCGCAAATAAATCGTAGGGATAAGCGGCCTGGTCCCATGTCGATTGAGTCATTTTGATTGGTGTTTATGGGCTAAAAACACTTTAGGAGTAATAAATTACAGGAAAACCTCTGCGGTAACGCCTTGCCGCATTCCACAAAATTCAGTAGACTCATGGACGTTTGTGTGCGTGTGTGAGTGTTGGTATCACACGGAACACAAAGGGTTGGAATCACACGGAACGGGGTCTACCCCGAGGCAACTTTGACCAGTTACCAACGACAGCAACAACACGATTGGAGTTTGCAATCATATGTTGTCTAATATATACTACTACAAACATTAATACATGGGTCCGAAGGGCCCACACGCACTTGTAATGTACTATAGGAGTTGCCGTGTGTCTGTCTGTCTGTTTTGGGTAGCCTAAACTGTAAATTCAATTTTGATGAGAGTAGACTAAACAATCTCAAATAAATCGTAGGTGGTAAGTGGCTTGGTCCATGTCGATTGAATCATTTTGAAGGGGGGTTTTGGGCTAAAAAACACTTTTAGGAGTATTAGATTACAGGAAGAAAACTCTGTTTTAACGCTTTGCCGCATTTCACTAACTCCGTAGACTCATGGACTTACTGTTTTTTGTGTGAGTGTGTGTGTGTGTGTGTCAGTGTTGTAGTCAAGACCAGACCCTCCGAGACCAAGACCAAGACCAAGTCCAGACCCTTTGAGACCAAGATCATGACCAGACCTTCGAGACCAAGACCAGCCCTCCGAGACCAAGACCAAGACTTTCCGAGATTAAGACCAAGACCAAGACCAGACCCTCCGAAACAGACCAAGACCAAGAACAGGCATATGAAAATATTTTTATATAAATATGACTATTATCTGAATGTTTTTGTTCCGTACTGCGTAAATACTAAATAGCATTGTCCTGTCTTGTTTGTAAGGAATGGGTTTAATTTTTTCTTCTCATAATAAACCTTTGAATATAACGTATCTAATAAAATTTTCCATATAGTCTCAGGGATCAAATGCAAAAATTATTAAAATGCCAAATTAAAAATGACGTCGTGCCAGCCTTGTCTGTGATGCTTTGCTTGCAGAAAGTACAAACTGCTGTGTGCTTCTGGTTTCCGTGTTTAAAAAAAAAAAAACTACTTGTGGTCCTTGAACGCAAATTTGATAACTGCTGAAGATACCGACAGATTACTCATTCCGGTGTGCGAACGGAAACTAAGCGAAACTAGTCCAGTAGCCTACACCTCACTGTCCGACGTCCTATATCACTGCCAGAACAGAGTTGCCAGTCCTGCCAATTGTTGTATTTCTTGCCAGAGAAATCAAATCAGACTCACCAAATTTTGGAATTTGCCAGAAATATTCGCCAATTAAATTTCTTTTACTTATGATGAAAATGAAAAATGCCAAAAAAGTAGAGTGAATGCCAAATATTTGTGCCATATTTTGTGGTTTGTGCACCTGACAACCCTGCTGCCAGATGTGCTCGATGTAACGACTAACGAGCTCTGGTAGAAGGGGGGTAAGGGTAACGTATAAGGGAGGAAATATATTTACAAAATTTAATATATGTGAACAACTGAACATATAGGTCAAATATTTCTGCTTTCATTGCTTCGTTGGCATGAAGAAACAAACATAGGAAAATAGCAATTTGCGTGGTTACGTTTTCCAAGCGAGCTAGCTAAACCCAGTGGCGTAGCTAAGGGAGGGGGCGGAGGGGGGCTGTTTGAAATCGCCCCCCGGGACCCCAAGAGAGGGGGGCCCCCAAATGCATCACTCAATCAAACAAATCTCCTGTGATCCTCTACAAACTTGACTTAAACTCCTGGGGTGTGTTTAATTTGATCTGTATCTTTTAAGTACCATCATAGGTGTTTTAATTCGGATTAAAAAGGATTTATGGGCATTGAAAGAAGTCTCAGAAAGTATCAAAATGCACCAAAATATGTTCATTTTCCAAAAATTTCCCGAACCACCCAGCTTGCTGCCCCCCCCCCCAACACCTGCAAACTTTAGAAAGGGCCCCTCCAGGAAGTAAAACCCCGGGCCCCAAATGTCAAGCTACGCCCCTGGCTAAACTGTGGTGTACGTGTACGAAGGGTGCGGGGATTGCATAGGTCTACACATCTATGAAGTACACAGAGGTGAACAGAGCTGCAAACATGCGTGCGTGCAAACGGAGATTATCACTGCGAGAATGGCCACGTCATGCATGTTTCTCTTGACTCGCACGCACTCTATCAGCACTCGCAGGGTTCAGCTCATGCATCATCACCCTATAGACAGTACAAACGTTGTATGGCACGCCGTGAATCGAAACAGCCATGATTTTTCTCGGTGTATGATAATAAATTCCAAAACTCCCCACGTCGCGATGCACTTTTTAATCCTGATCTCGACCATGATCTCGAGCCAAACTCCGAGACCAGAAGCTTCGAGACCAAGATCAAGACCAAGACCACATCAGACGAGACCAAGATCAAGACCAAGACCACATCAAACATGGTCTCTTACCGGTCTCGAGACCAAGACCAGTCTCGAGACCTACAACAATGGTGTGTGTGTGTGTGTGTGTGTGTGTGTGTGTGTGTGGTGTGTGTGGTGTGTGTGTGTGTGTGTTGTGTGTGTGTGTGTGTGTGTGTGTGCGTGTGTGCGTGCGTGTGTCTGTGTGTGTGTGTGTGTGTGTGGTGTGTGTGTGTGTGTGTGTGTGTGTGTGTGTGTGTGTGTGTGTGTATGTGCGTGCGCACTTACAGGACAGGCGGGGGGGCTGGGTGAGGCAGGCTACGGGGGGGTGATAGATGGTCTACCCCGCAGGCACATTGACCAGTGACCAGTAGATATACATACATAACATCAATACTGGGACGAAGGGCTCACAAGCACTGTCTA
>JACEEZ010009265.1:2500-7500 GCA_016584305.1 Chionoecetes opilio | reverse complement strand
GAGGGAAAAAAGAAGGGGGGGGGAAAAGGGGGGGGGGAAAAAGGGGGGGGGGAAAAAAAAAAACCCTCCAAAAAACCAAAAGGGAAACCAAAAAAAAAAAGGGGGGGGGGAAAGGGGGGTTTTTTGGGGGGGGGGGGGGGGGAAAGAAAAAAAAGGGGGGGGGGGGGGGGCCCCGGGGAGGATCCCCTTTTTTGGGGGGGGGAAAAAGGGGGGGGGGGGGGGGGCCGGGGGGGGGAAAAGGGGGGGGAAAAAGGGGGGGAGGGGGGGGGGGAAAAGGGTAAAAAGGGGGGGGGGGGGGGGGGGTTTTTTTGGGGGGGGGGTTTTTTTTTTTTGGGGGGGGCCCCCAAAAAAAAAAGAGGGGGGGGTTAAAATTATTTAAATTTTATTTTATTTTCACTAAAAGGGTTATCATTACATTTCCAAAAAAATAATATAAGATAAAAAACAATAAAATTTAAAAATCACATCCCAAAAAAGGGTGTAAAATCCTAAAAAAATGCTAAAAGGAAAAAGACATTGCTAAAATTATGGTGGTATATAATTGATCTGTTTATTTAAAAGGAGGCTGGAATTTTATTTTTTAAATGTGGAAAGGGTAGCAGCATCATGATATTAAGTGGCGGTTGTTCCATTTTTTTGGGCCCCTTAACACCATATTCTAGCACCCGCTTTTTTTTTGTTTTGGGTACATATAAACAATTTTGTTTTTGGGTTTCTGCTTTTTTTTATTTTACAAACAGTAGGAAGTTTCTTGAACATGAGGATAAAATCGTGTAATACCTTAAAGAAGTGGAATGGGGTCCAATAAAGTTTTTTTCCTTTTTTTATCCCCCCTAGTTTTTTAATATAGGCGTTACATGGTCGTTTTTTTTTTACACCACTGGCTCCCTTGGGTGCAAAGTTTGTAATTTTTTTTACTCATTAAGTTAGATTTGTCTCCCCCATACCCGAATAAGTGTTGATTATGCAGTACTAATGACTGACCGCAATTATTCGGGAGGGTTTGTCAAGTTTGTCACTTACATGGTTTTATGAAATTAGGTACCAAACAACTTTTTTTTGTACCTCATTGATTGTTTGTCGAAAAGCAAAACGATCAAATACCTACTTTGGTATACAATGACCTACACAAAATTTTTTTAACTGTTTGTTTGGGGTGATGGTATCCCTCATCTTTTTTTTGGTGACGGCTTTGGAAGGGACATGTGACAAAAGTGCCTATTTCAAAAAAAATACACTGCGTTTTGCTTGAGTAAAGCTTTAAAACCCATTATAAAAATATTTTTTGACACTTTTTGGGGTTTTTCTTCATTTTTTCAAATGAGACATGTAATTTCATCTACATTCTGGTATTTAAATTGAGTGTCATCAGCATAGGGGTTTATTGTGCTGTCCTTGACATTTTCAGCTCGTCATTTACAAAGATATTAAATGGAGGACCCAAAATTGCCCCTTGTGGGACCCCAAAACAGTTTTGGTTTATTTGAAATAATTTCTTTTATGCGAACAGATTGGTTGTTCCTAAAAATAGTGTCAAACCAGTAGGAATCAATTTTTGATTTAAGGCTTTTATTTATAAGAATCATGTATTAACCTTCGAAAGCTTTTGAAGCCCCAAAACAGAGGCCCCAAGATATTTTTCTGTGGCCATGGTTTTATTTCACGGTAAGGACAGTAAGAACGTCTCAATGGATAACCGGGGCCTAAAACCATGGGTATTTGAAAAAAGTTTCTGACTTTAGGTGGTGTATTAGCTGGTTTACAATTATTTTTCTAATATTTTGATACCCATAGAAAAAGAAAAATAGTCAAAAGACCCGTTATCAGCTCCCCATTAAAAAAAATTTGGCACCACTATGGCATGTTTCCAGGCGTCAGGGAAAACACCGTAACTATGGGGTGTTGATATACTTTTTACAATAATGCTATTACATACAATGATCCCTAACAAGTTTCAAGGTATAGCATCCGAGCCAACAGAGTTGATCATTAATCTTTAAAGTCAAAATTACATTTTTTTACGAAAACAGGTTGAGGTCTAAAATAGTAAGTGTCCATAAAAACAGTTTTTGGATTTGCGGTGTGGGGCACGTTTTCACCCAAAATACATTGTGTTTTTTATAAGTATTTTTTTTTTTTACTTTGCAAAGTAGGTATTAAATTCTTCTTTTTTATTTTCTAGTTTATCAAAAAAAGATCATTAGATTTACATTTTTGTTAGGAAAAATTTTCCCGAATGAGTTTCCAGATGGGGCAGTATTTCCTTACAGTTTTAAAATTGGTTTTTGAAAGTGAGACTGAGCTTTGGCGAATGAGGTATGACAAATTTTTTTCTCTCTTTTAACTTTTCCTTGTAGGTTGTATTCTGAAAATCAGCTTTTAATTTACTCTGAAATTGTTTCTGATCTGAATAGCTGACGTATGCTATCATCATCCATGGAGCAAAAAGTCTCGAATTACTTATTAACAATTGGAGCACATTGTCTAACTTTTTAAAAAAAAACAAGTAAAAAGTTTCACTTGCTCATTTACTCGCATTAAAAAATTTTGCGCTATATGTGAGTTCCATTAATTAAGAAAAGGTCTTGACGGTAGTTTCCTAGGTGACAAAATGTTTTTAAAAATAGGTTGGCGTTTGGGTTTACTCTGTCAACTTTTTCATAAAAGGTATGGGCGGGCGATTCTTGTGGAACAAATCATGTGTAGAATTATTCAGGGTTTGAGTTATAATAAAAATTTGGAGAGGCTGAGTTGGAGTAATTCAGTGGGTTTTTCTATTTATTTGAGTCAGTTTGTTTTTCAATTTAAACTGCTTAAATTATTATCTTTTCGAGTAAATTTCATTGAAAACACCCGGAAAAAAAGGTTTTTTGACACTTATTAGCTTAAAAACATCTTTTGTAAACAAAAGATACTGCTAAAACTTTTTGGGTGCCGGTACTACAACCCATAATAATAGAGGTAATTTTCGGCATTGCACGAATCCCAAAAATCCTCAATGCCAATGGTCTAGTGATTATAAAATTATTTTGGGGTTTTATTTTAGTATCTGCTTACAATATAATGCACCCGCCACGTCCATTTTACATCTAAAACCTTATAATTTTGATACATTAATATATTTTTGGCGGTGGAATGGCCAGGTTTCCGAACACATAAAAAATCTAATTTCTTTTAAATTTAAAAATTTTTCTTCATCAAGAAAGGATAAAAAGAGATTGGCTTATATGTTCAAGATAGGGGGTCCTTTTTTTTAGTAGAACTACCCGGGAGAGTCTTCTTGCCCTGCCCCCATGTAGAGAATACCTATACATAAGCGACTTTATGACTAGAGACTGAAGTACACATTTTAATTTTTGGGTAAATCACAAGAGGATCGTTTTTTGATTAAATCCCGCAAGTAAAACCTATTTCGCAAAGGTTTTATTGGTCTTTGGGAGAATAGTTTTGTTGTCTTTGTTTGGATTGTTTAATAAGTTTTGTGTAATCGTCAAACCCATTATTTTGGGGGGATATTAGGTTTCAAAAGTTGGCTGACTACGGTCACCTGCCATTCCCTTGGTGGTGTGGGGAGTAATTTTTATTGGGGAGTAAAGTTGGCCGCACGACCCCTTTTCCCAGGGATCTGGGGTCTGATGGTTTTGTGAAGCCTGCCCTATCTGAGGGCCTTCAGGCGGGGTTGGTCTTTCTTTTCTGTAACTGTGATTTTCAATTACTATGGGAAATACAGTAATCCTTCGTTTTTTGTGTTGGTTTGTGTGGGCCCTTGGGGTGGGAAAGCTACATGTGTTGTTTTTTAATTCATCCATTTTTACATTGTTTAAAAGAGGGGATTGTTTAGTAATAGACTGAAAAAAAAACGATACCAGCCTGTTCAGAGTGGATCCCCGGGAGTCCTTCCAGTCATAAACCCGTGTCCACTTCACCTGACCCCCCTGAAGGGAAACAGTATTTAAAAATAGTTATACAGTTGGTTCACACCACATTTGGGTTTTGTTTAAATCTCCAATTTCGCCCGGGTGTCTGAGACAAAAAATTGGTGCGGTGAATACTGTAATCATATTCTTTTTTCTATCTTTTAGTTTATAACTAGAGAACTAAGTTGTCAAATATGTTTCAGGGGAGGTTTTTAAATTTATCGTGAACCCCCAGTAAATGACACTTTTGGGAGGAACCCCAATCAAAATTTTTTTAGCTACCCACCCTAAGATGTCAAAATTTGATCTCCCAATAGTTATAATTGAAAAAAATTCTTTTGTACATCCCAGACCTTGGCCGCGTCCGTTTTGTCTTCCCAAAAGAAGAGCCTTGAAGAAATTTTTAAGTGATGTCCTCCTTCTTTTAGTTTGGGCTTGTTTGTCACAATTGGTTTTCAAGGGTTTTGTAATCTTGTTTAAGCTGATCAAAATATTTAGAACGGTCTTCACTTCGTGTTTACAATTTAATTTTTATGTCTTTTTTTTTAAATTTTTTTTTGATTTTTTCTTTTAAATCTAATGTTATTCTGATTTTAGCTGCATTATCTTTTGGTGGATCAGCGTTTTTGAGTGTAGAATGGCTGGAGAGTTTGTTGTTGACTACATTAGCTTGTTGGCTAGAGGGAAGGGGTGAAGGGGAGGGGGGGGAAGTGGAGGGCAGGATGAGAGTGGGGGGAGAGGAGGGGGGGGAAAAAGTGTGGAAAGGGAGACGGTGAGGGGGGAAGAGGGAAGTGGAGGGGTCCGATGTGGAGTGGGTGGAGGGGGGGGAACAAAGGTACGGTGGTTTTTTTAAGAACGCGGGGGAAGTGTTTGGTTTTTAAAATTTTTTCAATTAATTTTTTTTTTGGGACCCAGATTCTATTGACTCCAAGTTCCGGGAATGTTTTTGTAGTTCGTTTCGTGAAATCGTTAAGGAAAACCCACGTTGGTTTCGTAGAAAGGGCTCTCTCGTTGTACACGCGGTGCTTCGGATTCACTCATTTTGAGAGACAGGTACGAGACTATGTAGTGGATAGATTTAAT
>JACEEZ010009264.1:27500-50565 GCA_016584305.1 Chionoecetes opilio | reverse complement strand
GGTTTCCCCCGGGGTGTGCGCTCTCCTAAAGGTACAGATGCATTGCCCTTTGTGACAAGAGGGACACTGGAAGTGTTTTCCGTTTCCTCTCGTCCTTCAGCTTTGTCTTCCGTTATTCTTTTCTTACATTTTTCTGTCTCTGTGATCCCTGATTCCTCATATCAAACAATAAATCATTTTGTTGATCAGTGAATTCTCCTCCTCCCCTCCTCCTCACTCCTCCTCTAGCTCCATCGTCTTCATCCTCCTCCTCTTAGTCCTGTTTTCGTGGTCCCTCCGTCGGTGTGTATATGTAAACCTTTCGAAAACTCATTCAGAAATACCATGCGGGGAAGAAAAGTTCAATGACATGCTTAAGAATGAACAATGTGTCAAGAATGTAGTTGAAATATGGATCGTTCACTTTGTCTTTCTTGTGTGTGTCTCTCTCGCATTTTCATCTATTTCTCTAATAACCATATACGCTGGCCCATGTTTATGTTACTACTATTCATAAATTCTCCTCCATATTTGATTGTGTAACGCCTCTTCTCTCTGCTTGCTCATCTATCTCTGAGTGTCTTATCATATAGTTGCTCCATTGTCTGCCCTCGTTTTTTACAGTCAGTCTGTAATTTCTGTAATTTCTCATTCTCTTGTGTTATTTGTCTACATTGGATTTCCGTCTGTCTCCCGGCCTTTTCCATCTGTCCCTTAGTGTTTGTGAATGTTTTCGTTTGTTGCCACCATGAACGGTATTCCCTTCTCAATCCGTCTCTGACTCTATGTCCTCGTGTATCAGACCCTCAATGCCGATACGTTTATGTTCAGTGGTTCCGTTTCATCATGGAGCCACCATTAATCATAATTGCGTATTGGCTCTTGGTAAATATTGCAGATGGTTTGCAGTCATGAGTGCTGTCAGGAAATACCATGAATCTAAACTGATAACCGCGAGAATATGTACCGTCAATAACACTATAGTCGCCAGTCACTCGCCACTGCACTAATGTCGCCAGGCGCCATATATTACGAATTTTAGCATCACTACAGACTTGTATGTGCCACTGAAGATATGTAGTGATGTACATAATATAAACTACAGTGCATGACTCTTCAGTGGCACATACAAGTTTGTAATGATTTTCAAATTCGTAATATATGACGCCTGGCGACAATAGTGGAGTGGCGAGTGACTGGCGACTATAGTGTTAGTGACGGTAATAAGGGGAGAAAGAAAGAACAAATTATGCATACAGAATGATATTAATTATTGCATTGTTTGCGTGCGTCAATCATTCAGGTTTTTACTGAGTTGATAAGATTAGCTTCATTATTATTTTTATTTTCTTATTGAACCTCCGTTGCATGGTTTGTGCGCTTTCTCACACCCTCCATTTTGATACTTTCAGAAAGAAGAGAGAGCGCGTGAGTCTGGGAAGAAACTCGAGGAGAAAGGTGAGTCAATTCGTCCATTTAATTTAACCCCTTTACGCCCAGTTTCCCTTTTTTTGTTTAGAAACTCTGTTATTGTCATAAAACAACAAAAAAATTACTAAAAAAACCCAAATTAGCTAATGGACGGATATTAAAAACAGGTCATTCTATATAATATTGTGAGTTCTTTAAAAATGGGCAAATGGTGGTTTTTTTTTCAATGAAAATTACTTTTCGGGGCCCTCAGGGATTTAAGGTAATTTTATTTTTAAACTTTTTTTTTTGGTTTTTCCTTTTGAAAGACATAAGCTTCAATGTATGTTGTTCCCCCTTTTTGAGGTTAGAAAGAAAATAAGTACTGCGATTTTCATCCCTTGGAAGTAATGATGACTGAATAATATTATAAGTACTGATGTTTATTTTAACAAGTTAATGAGGGTGGGGTTTGAAGTGTGTGTACGTATGGTTGTGTTTGTGAGGTGGTATCAGTCATGGTTTTATCTGCTTGTCATGCAATCTTCTCTCTCTTCTCTCTCTCTCTCTCCTCTTTTCCCCTTCTCTCTCCCTCTCCTCTCTCTCTCTCTCTCTCTTTACCTCCTCCTCTCTCTCTTTCTCTCTTCTCTCTTTTTCTTCTCTTTCTCTCCTCTCTCTGACTTTTCATGAGGTTTTTCCCTTATTTGCAAGCTAATTCCTATACACTCGTAATCAAACCCCTCTTCTTTTCCCCTTCTTCGTTCAACATTCCGTCACACGCCCCCCCCTTTTCCTTCCCCTCCCTATCCATGCTATACCCCCTTTATGTATCTCTTTCCTTTCCATTTATATTTTTGTCATTGAGTACGCCTTACCCACCCCTCCCCCCCTCCTCTTCTTTCCTATTCTTCTTCTCTTGGTCATTCTAATATTTTTACCTTATGTTCCCGCCCGATGAAGTCTTTGGTAATAATAAGTTCACTTTTTTATCAGGTTCTATTTTCATCCTTTTAACTTTTGAGATGTTTGATAGCGGCGGGGAGGGATGTGGTTGGGTCTTTGGGGAAGGCAGCCGGCGATAATTTTTTTGTAATCATGTCGCGACGAATTAAATCTTTAGAATTTGTTAAATTTGAGGTGAAAAATTCTTGTTTGAGGAGGTTTATACTGTGCTGCAAGGGTATTCAAATATTGTGCTTCTTTCATGGTTTGTTTTTTGGTTTGCTTTGGGGTAAAATTTAAAAACTTTATAAGAAATTTTTATTTATCTGAACATTTTTAATGATAAAAGGTTGGTGTCTGTTTTTTGTTTGATCTTGCTGAGGAACTGGATTCGGTGACACTTTTGTCATGCACAACCTTCCCCCTTTTTTTTTTTTCATCTGTGGAGTTTTTTTCAGTTACTTAAAGTTTTTGCCAAAATTTAAGTGATCAGTATCGTTTCCATTGTCCTCATTTCTTCCTACACTAGAGTAATTGGCTCCAAACAGCTTTGGCCGCCAATTCAAAATTTACGATTCATTTAGTGGATGGTGAGGGTATTTGGTTGGGTGTGTTTGTTTGCGTTTTTTTGTGTGTGTTGTGTTGTGTGGTTTTTGTGTGGTGTGGTGTGTTGGGGGTGTGTGTTGGGGGTGTTTTGTGTGGTGTGGTGTGTGTGTGTGGTGTGGTGTGTTTTGGCGTGTGTTTGTGTGTGTGTGTGAGGTAGTGTTGTGTTTGTTGTGTGTTGTGGTTGTGTTTTTTGTGTGTGTATGTGTTTGTGTTTTGTGCGTGTGTTGTTTTTGTGTGTGTTTTGGGGGTGTGTTTTGGTGTGAGTGGAGTGTGGTGTGGGGTGTTGTGGTGTGTTGGTGTGTGTGTTGTGTTTTGGGGTGTGTGTGTGTTGCAGGGGGTTGGGGGACTAGTAAAAAAGAGATCAATATATATTCTCTTTAAGAGACCCGCGTAAGAAAAACCCAACGTTTGTCAGTATACAGCTTTTTTAAAAAAGGAAAACTTAAAAAAAAAAAAAAAAACATTTATTTTAAAATTTTTGGGGGCAGGCATGTTTTACCATTATTTTTGCGATCGAATGTGGGAAAATTGTTGTTTCTAGTCTTTTTATTTTTGCAAAAAAACAAATTTCCAAAAATTCAAAGCAGGCCCCAAAAATGAATATAAAAAAAAAAAAATAAAAGTCGTTTTAAAGGGGTCACAAATTTTCCTTTTTCATCAAACTACTACTTTCAGTCGTACAAGAGTTTAAATTTTTTGGTGTCGTCGTGAATACACCACCACCATGACCCCCACCCCCCCATAAACACCACAACCCCCCCACCCCACCATCAACACCACCACCCCACACCACCACCACCACCCCACCACCACCCCCCCACCCCCCACCACCCACCACCATCCCCAAACCCCCCCCCAAACAACAACCCCAACCACCACCAAACCCACCCCAACCCACACCACCACCAGCACCACCATCACCATCCCCCCACCACCTTCACGACCACCCCCACCCCTTCACGACCACCCCCACACAAACACAACCACCCCCCCAAACCATCACCTTTACCACCACCCCCCATCACCCCCCACCACCACCACCACCACCCCCACCACCACCCCCCCCCCCCAAACCCCCACCAAGCCCTCCTTAATAATCGATCATTGAAAAAGGGCCTAAAGTCCCGTTCTGCACGTTACATTGATGGTTTGCCTTGGGGGGTGAAATGACGTGAAATATCTGAACACCGCTTCGTCATTGGCTTTATAAAACCCCACTGAGGGGCTCTTACATCATTGCGAATACGTGCAGTACATATATTGTTTCTATAATTTTTTTTATTTGTATCTGCCCATTTTTAATTAAAAAAAAATAGTTACTCCTTTATGTTTTGAAAAGCCTTTTTAAATTGAGCCAGGTGGACCTTAAGCTGAGACATGAAAAAAAAAAAACTAGTCATAGCTAAACATTAAGCGCCCCAATTTTGAGCATTAAGCGAGCCCAGAGGACAGCTGACCACAGAGGGACCTAAGACTGACCCCACAGAAGGCCATTAAGCTGACCCACGAGGGTCCAAGACGGAAACCAAGAAGACCAATACACTGAGCCACAGGGGGGCTGTTAAACTAACCCCATTGAGGGTCATTAAGCTGAACCCCTGATTTTTTAAAAAGCTGGATACATTTCCCGTTGATAAGGGTAATGCAAAAAAGAAAACAAGGGGTGACACTGACGATCAAGTCTGCTCCATCACCTGAAGGGGGAAAAGGCGATAAGGTGTTTTCCCGCGGCATCGGTCGTCCCCCCCTTTTTTATTAGAGATAATGTGTTGATAATGGAATTTGGGGACGACAATGACGATATAATGATAATGAAATGAGGGTTGATAAAATTAAAACACTATAGTGATGTAGAAAATAATGATCCGATAATTAATGATAAATTAAAGATGATAATAAAATTACAATGATAATGAAATGAAAAATGTAGAAATAATTTTAAAAAGTGATTTGAAAAAATGATATAAGTATAATAGCAATAGAAATTACAATTTATTAAAAAATAAAAATTATTTTAATTTGTCATGAAGTAATGATAAGAGGGTAAAATGATGGTAGAAATGGGGAGTTTTTTCAGTTGGACAGACAGACATTCTGGAAATATTCGATTATTTCATCGTTATTATTTTCATTTTTATTATTTTTATTTTTAATTTTTTCATTATTTATTATTATTATTATTTTGTTATTTTTTATTTTTATTATTTTTTATTATTATTATTAATTTTATATTTTAATTATTATTATAAATATAATTTTTATTAATATTCATTTTATTATTTAATTATTACATTATTGTCATTATCATCACTTTTTAAACTAAATACTATTGCTATCATCATTCTGTGATAATGAATGCAAAAGGTTTCTTTTCTAATTTTAGTTCCACTTATTGTTTTATCAAAAAGATTTATTTATTTATCATTTTATTATTCCCCGGGCAATAGCCCATTTTTTTTTATATAATTATTTTGATATTACAATTTTTATTTTCATTTATTTTGTTGTTATTTTCTGTCATTATAATGTTTTTATATTTTTGTTATTTTGTATTAATATTTTTACAATTACATTTTTTTTGGGTAGGCCAGTGTGTAAAGTTAGGGTATAGTATTTTTATAAAATAGTGAGCAGAGGTACCACAACCAACACCCTAAGTAGGGCGCCCCAATTGTGAATTTTTTACCAATGATAAGAATGTAACAAAAACTCCCCCTCTGCGTGCAGACACAGTGAAAGGATACCCCAAAGCCTAAGAACTTCAAAGGTTCCCGAGTCGTCCCTCCCTGGTCATGGCGACTGGGACAAACCCCCCAATGGGTCTGAGTGACCATTACATTGGGCTGAGGAACAGCGATGGCAAGAAAGGGGCAACTTCATCATTTATACCTTTGGGAAGATTGGGGAAACCTGCACGAAGTACGAATTCACTGCGAGCCGGACCCCCCGGGAACAAGAGTGGCCCGGGTCAGGGGCGAAGCACAGACCAAGGAGGAAGTAAATTATTGTGTTCCAATTTCTATTTAAAGGGGTGTTGTGTGTGGGTGTGTGTGTGTGTGTGTGTTTGTGTGTGTGTTGGTGTTGTGTTTTGTGTGTGTGGGTGTGTGGGGTGTGTTGTGTGTGTATGTGTTTGTGTGTGTGGTGTTTTGTGTGTGTGTGTTGGTTTGTGTGTGTTGTTGTGTGTGTTTTGTTGTGTATGTGTGGTGTGTTTTTGTGTGTGTGTGTGTGGTGTGTGTGTGTGTGTGTGGTTTGTGTGATGGGGTGTGGGTGTGTGGGTTTGTGTTGGGTGTGTGGTTGTGTTGTGTGTGATGTGTGGTGTGTGTGTTTTGTGTGTGTGTGTGTGTGTGTTTGTGTTGTGTGGTGTGTTTTGTTGTGGTGTGTGTGTGGTGTGTGTTGTGGTTGGTGTTGTGTAATGTGGGTGTGTGTTGTGTGTGTGTGTGTGTGTGTGTGTGTGGTGTTGTGGGGTGGGTGTGTGGGGTTGTGGTGTGTGTGTGTTGTGTGTGTGTGTGTGTTTTTATGTGTGGTGTGTGGGTGTGTTAGTATTTTCTTCCGAATCAAAAATTTCATACTTATTTTACAAAAAATCATGATATTCTAACGCATACTTCGGTTACCCCCAAACTAAATATAACAACCAAGATCGGGGAAACCGGGACCCGACGGGTTTGTCACGCCGGACTAGAACCCTCCTGAGGAGAGACAAGGAGAGGTTGTCAGGGTTTTGCTGAGGATGTCGAGGGTCTTTTTAACGCAAAGACCTCCCACCCGCCCACCGAGCCCCGAAAGCTCCGTTCCAAGTCTCCTTCTCGGGCGGGCATTCGAACAGCAGATGGGCCCTCGTGTCGGAAAAATGGGTGGCGATAGCTCTTTTTGGGGGGAGTACTTTGGGCAGTTTTTCCGGTGGACCTCCAAAGAGCAGTTCACACCCCTGGGTTACACTCAGTGGATGCCATCTCCATTTTACGAACCGGGACCCTCTCTTGACGAAGTCAGAGGGCTGTAGCAAAGTTGAAGGGTGGAAAAGGGGTGGTGTTTGAAACAGGGGAGCTCCTTTAAAGCGGGGGGGGTGAGGCCATGATCCGGGATTCATGCGTCCTGACTGCCGTGTGGCAACCAGGTACAATTTCCCGACTGGGAAAGGGGGCTGGTCGTCCCTATTTGGAAAAGGGGGAAAAAAGGGGCCGTCAGGACGCAAAAATTAACCCCGGTATTACATGCTCAGCGTACCAGGAAGGGCTTTCCCATATTGCTGACCCGAATTAGCAATTTGGGGAAGCATCAGAACCTCGCAGTTGGGGTTTACCCTGTAAGTCAACAACGGACCCTTTTCCCGGTTCGTGTCCGGTGGAAAAGCCGACGGAGTTTCGACAGGGGGTCTTGCAGCCTATGTTTATCTCAGAAGGCTTTGACCAGTGCATGTGAGTCACTTGGGATTTCTGCGACTTCGAGGGATTCCGGGAGGACTATTTGGGTTTTATAAATGGTCGTATTCTGGGATGAAGTGCTGTGAAGTGTGGGGCAGGTGTATCCAGTTTTTCCTGTGAAAAGGGGTGAGGCAAGGGTGCGTCCTTGCCCCATCACTTTTCAACGCTTGTATGGATGGGTATTGGACAAGGTTTAGGGCAAAGGGTTTTGGAGCATCCCCTCGGCAACACCAAGATCAGATCTTTTTTGCCGATGATCAGTAATCTTTGCTGAGTACTGGAGGTCCTGGTGATGGTCTCGAGGGGCTGCAGAGGAGGCAAAGCCTTTGGGACTGAAGGGCTCCTGGTCAAGACCAAAGGTCCAGGGGTTTTTGGGGACTTTCAGATGAAGCCCGACAGTCTTCATGCGTTTTGGCGAGGAATTGAGATCTTGGGGAAATTTTTCATACCTTTTGGGGGCAGTCCCTAATGACGGGGGTCACGTCAAGAAGCCTTACGGGGTTGGCATATCCCCACGGTGTTAGGACTCGCTCAGCGGGGGTATTTGGCGTTTTTCGGTACCTGTGCGGAGGACAAAAATCGGTCTTCAAATCGCTTGTGATCCCTGTCTACTTATGGTTGTGAGACATGGGCCTAAATAGTGATTGAAGGAACGAACAATGCTTTGGTAAAAGTGTTTCGCCCGAATCTGGGGGGTCGCGGGATGAAAAACTGTCAAATCAGCGATTGCCCGGAGACTGAATCGAGGCCTATTTTCCTGCATAGTCCGTCAGCGCCCAATTTGGCTATATGGGGGTGGCACGCTACCCTGAAACCCAAACTTCCCCTCGGGTTGTATCGTAAGAGGGCAAACCGGGTGGAGGAGGCCAAAAGGGGGGGCCCACAAGGCACGGGGTGGGGAAGTTGATGTTTTTGTCAAGAGCGCTTGGTATGGGGGAAAGGGGCCGCATGGGAACTAGCACGTGGTTACCCCCAGGAGTGGTGTCGTATGGGTGGGCGAGGCGACCGCGCCCCCCGGCGTATGCCCCCAATGATTGAGTGATTGATCAGCTCCGTTCAATCACAACACACTATGTCAAAACAATGCATTGACCAACTACAGCGAGTATGTTGCCCACAGTTCCTCCTGAGGCCACGAGACCTTCATGTTGAGGAGTATACACCCACGATACGGTGACGTTAAACTGGCGGTGGGAACATCCTGTCCAGCGACAAGTGTGACATCGATCCCCTACAGGTTAAGTACTTTGAGGAGACTCCGCACCGGCTTGATGCTTTGGCGTCTGAAACAGCACTGAACGTAGACCGCTAATTGTTAACCGAGCCATGCGTACAACCTTCAGCGTGTCGCCTCTACCTCAGAGGGGGAGGCCCGGCCGCCACCGTGGAACGAACACAATAGATCGTAAGTACGGGTCGTGGAAAACATTGATGTGATGACTTTTTGTCGCATCAAGTCTTTATATGACAAGCTCTTGTGCTCCCCCCCCCCATTGATATTATTTACGTGCTCAGTTCTGGGGTTCATATCCTCCTAAGCTACCAGGACGTCTACTGCTCTTTTCAGCCTTCGGCCGCCCAAGGATCTCCGCGCCGAAGGAATACAAGTTCGTCTGCCATTAATGTCATCTGTCTTCACCTTCGAGGAGCCTTTATACTACGAAGTGACGGCGCCCCCCTGTACATGTACAGTAAGAAGATGTCAACGACCTTATGTATGTGATTGAGGACGAGAACCTATAAGCCGTGTCAGCGCTGTTTCATCCACCGTCACCACATCCATTTACAGTGTGGTGGAAAAGTTCTCAGCGAGTATTTCGGAGAGACTGATTTTGCACGGTAAGGTATATCATCGAATGTGAAAACGACAGATTAGGAGAGAGAGAGAGAGAGGAGAGAGATACCGAGAGGAGCGGAGAGAGAGAGAGAGACGAGAGAGAGAGAGAGAGAGAGAATAGAGAAGAGAAGCGAGAGAGAGAGAGAGTAGAGAGAGCGAGAGAGAGAGAGATTTATCATATAATGAAACTAAATTAATTAGCAAACTAAAAATTTTCCATCCTTTGAACAGCTCCACGCCGCCGAAAAAACTGTCATGTCGAGGTACAAAAAGATGTATATGGCGCGGAGGTGGGAGCGCGCCTATAGCAGAAAACTTATTTGGTTTCTGGGGCATTTAACAACGTGATGTGACAAGTAAAAGTATGGCGAAATTTTAGAGGAAGAAGCGATAGCATTAAACACAACCGAGCTCCCTCCCACACTGTGAAGAACCCAACTGCCATACCATGAGTACAACCTTCTCCACATCGCCGCCTCTAATTAAGGCATCTTCGGCACCCCACCCGCCTGCCCGCAGTAATTCCCTCGACGTCCCGTGAGTATCCTTTGACACTCCTGCCATAGCCTGCAGTGTAGGTGTTCCCTACATTGGATTCATGTTTATTATACAACCAACACAAACCATTCAGAAGACAGGACTTGTGTAGCTTTGTTATGTTCTTGTGGTCCCAGAGGTTATGCGTGTTAATATTGTTCTCTTGTGGACAGCGCGACCCACCGGTGAATGTGTACCACTGCATCACCGGGAACATGGCGTGGTGCGGTCACGTGGCGAAAGTCCTGAGTAGGAAATGGAGAAATTCTGACGTATACGGAATTTTACGAATGACGCAACAAAACTCTATTAAGAGGTGAGCGGAGAACGTTCACAGCGCCACATCACTACGATAGAGCCGTGTCCATATTGGTGGTACATCTGGGTGCGGCTCTTACCACGCTGGCTGGGGGACAGTCCCGGTATCACGAACGTCTCAGTCCGGGGGACATTGGTGAGTTAACGTTCATTAAATGTTTTTGTATGTAAGACCAGATAAATTTTTTCTTCAAATATTAACTTTTGTCTGATTGTATTGTTTGAAGAACAGTGGGCGACCACGAGTAGGGTGTTTAAATTGTGAAGGATGGAGTAAACTCTAGAATGTATAGATAACACAATATAGAATGCAAAGTTGCGAGTTTGTTAATCAGTGTTTTATTGTCCTACACTTTACATACGCATAGCAGGCATATCTGTAGGAAAGTTATAGGGGCTTTTTTTCACGTTTTTGCCCGAGAACTGAACTGCACCATGCTTAACCGAGGTGCAGTGTGTTGAAGCCTATCCAGAGACTGCCCAGGGACGGCAATACAACCTGAGTGGGAGGTACGGTGCTCTGGTCTGACACCTTGACAGGTACACATTGTTCCCAGGCTTTTCATACATGTGTTTACATCCGTGCCTTCCACAGTTTAAAGACATTAAAGGTCTTTAACTCGTGGTGGGGGGGGGGGAAAACTTTTTTACGCCTGCGCACTCTGTATCCAGGCACTGACAGTCGCCGTACGCAAGAACCGTCAAGGGGCCTCGGAACCTAAACTCCCAAATACGAGTACTGGTGTTCTTTTTTATTAAATTGATTATTTATGATTTTGTTTGTGGTTGTCATGGTTTCCGTAACCTGGTTCAAGCATGAGGTACCGTCGTACTGCCTTTGCTGCAGACTAATGATACAACGCTGGCATGGAGTTATGACGAGATTTGTTACAATCATCCCTCGACTCCTTCACCACATATACCGTTGAGCTCAGTGTTGGGCAGAAATCCGATGAAACCATAACCTGCGATATCTCCCTAACAACTTCGCATGGCAGGTCGGTTGGGGTTTTACCGCAGAAATCATGTGTCTTCTGTCGCGAAGGTTCAAATTGGAGTACAGACTCTGGCTTTGCAATATAGAATTATAACGCTTAGGTTCTATTGACTAGAATTGTGGTGTTTCGGTCAGCTCCTGGACCCGCCGTCGTTGGAAGAGCTACAAACCGATGAGCTTGCATCAACGTTACTTGTCAAGAACCCGTTGGAGAAGATGGCGTTATCAGTGCTTTATCATGTGAAGTGGAAAGGACTGGATAGGAGAACATCATAGAATCAACCACAGACTCTCTAACACATTTTGTTTTTCCCATCAAATAAATGGAACCGATCGTGTGGCTGGGGAGGGTGGAATGTGACGGTGAGGGCGAACAGACCAAGAATCGTGGAGATTTTATGGCCAGGAATCTCAGCCAAGAAGTTGTTTTCCGTTCAACTACCGGTAAATGCTTAAAACATGACTCTTTATGGTATTTTATGTTCAAGTTGTAGATATTGAGACAATACCTTGATAGATTATGAGAAACAAAGGATCTGTAAAAAAAAAGCTAAAGTACTGTTTGTGCATCGGTGTGTTACTGGCATGTAAGTCTTTCCTCTTCCTTCCTTTCCGTCCTTCCTTCCTCTTCTCCGGCAACCTTGACGTGCGATGCCTAAGAGCCTGGCGTGGTAGACCTCACCTGGAGTTACGGACTCACAATGTCTGTTTTTTTTGTTTTGGAATCACACTCTTTCAAAACGTGACGTGGACCTTTGCGTCCCTTTGGTCCCTGAGATAAAGGTGGGACGCTCCTCTGCTGTGTTATTGTTTCTATTTCATCAGATATATTATTATGGTATTCTTGTGACATTTAATTCGAATGATATTGAGGGAGAAGTTCACATTTGACATGAAACGATTTAATCTGAGAATACGTTACCGAAAAATTTGATTCTAAACGTCAGAGGTAAAAAGGCAGGAAAGCTCTGGTTCAAGGATGGTATGCACGCATCAATTTTTGGACGTTATACACCTAGTCCCGAGCGAGGGGTAAACTTACTTGAGTGAATTAAGGTTCATTTCGACTTTATGAACGTTGGCGGGCAAAAATACCTCTGCCAGTGTGCGAGCGCTGTCTCCGTACTCTATGTGTCGGTGAGATCCACTGGGACAATGCTCCGCAGAACCTCTTTGCACGGGGTCGTACCACCAGGACGGTATGATCATGCCTGGAAGTATTATTTTTAGCGATAAAGGTTTTATAAAATGGTGGCAGGAACACCAAACATCCTAAGCTAGAGGTATAAAAATCTCTAGTATACGTTCCAGCCAGATATTTTGTGTATATCTGAGGTCTAAATTTCATCTTATGTGATAGAAGAGTATGTCTGCGTCCAGGCTAAGTAAAAATTTTACTGTCATTCTACTCATGTAAATATGTTTTTTTGCCGATCATGTGACTTTTTTTTTTTGTTTTTATTTTTCACATCCAAGGACTGGCCAGGGCACAACATGAAATGGGTATACACAAAGCCCGCTTAGTTGCCATTCCCTATAAAGAAGACAGTACGAGAATAAATCAAAAGAGTGCTGCAGCCAATTTTGTTCAGGAATTTTCAACCGACAATACGTCAAACGTTGTTATACTCCATTCTTTACCAAGGGAATGCGAATACGTTTGGGTTTGGTTTTCATGTATTCGTATAAGAGATGTCAGTTTTATAGAAATTAATGGTTTATGATCAATTTCAGCGATGTACGCCCCACTTTTCTGCGTTCTCCTTTATAGGATGGTAAGGCTGAGTCTATTTTGGTCCTGCTTCCCGCAATGTCCTGCACCACGAGGAGATTATAAATGCACTCCCATTCTTTTTGTGTGCATGCATGGTCCTATGTGGATGAGTCTTTCCTTCTCTCTTATTCGTCTATTCCTGGTTTTTTTTTACTCGTGTGTGTCTATGTGTATATCTGTGTGTGGGGTGTGTGGTCCTGTGTGTGTAGTGTGTGTGTGTATGGTATTCATACTTCTAATTGTATTCCTATTTGTATCTTTCATGGCCTGAGCAACGCTCTGCTTTGGCCCGTCCATCTATAACAACATTTATTTTTATCATTCATCTTAGTGTTTAGTGTTGGCCGAAGCCACAACCCCGGAGGGGGGTCCACACACCCCTGGCTAACACCCGTACCCATTCACTTGCTGGTGGACATGGGCTCGGCTTTTTAAGAGACCGCCCGTCTTTCTTCGCTCCGCCCGGGGATCCAACCGGGGACTTCTCGTTGTTGAGCCGAGGCGTGCTAAACCCGTACACTACTGGATCCCCGTAGTTGTGTGGTTGTGTGTGTGTGTGTGTTATGTCTGTGTGTGTGTGTGTGTGTGTTCGTGGTGTGTGTGGTAGTTGTTGTGGTGTGGTGTGTGTGTGTTTGTGTGTGTGTGTGTGGTGTGTGTGTGTGTGTGGGGATGTGTGTGTGTGTGTGTTTGTGTAATTCACTCGTGACGGATGTCCACGCGAACGGACTCGTGATCCCCAGTTTCACCCTCTTGGAGTCGAGTCCCGTTTTACTGGACAGTATGTCGCCGTTTACCCCATAAACCACGCTCCGGTTAGGTTACGTTAGGTTACTGTTAGTAAGGGTACGTCCCCTAGTCATACATAGTAAACTTTGTGGGGAATCACATGAGGGTATTTTCGAGAAATCCTATAGTTAGGTTTCGGAGCTTACAAGCCACACAGCGTCTCACTTGGAAACCCATCCTCACATAGAGTTGGGGAATATGCCTCCTGGATCGGGCTTAGATCTTTTATTGACTGATCTATATGTAATAGACTGTTGCTATGCTTGTTGGACCATCACACACCACACACCACATACCCCATGCTCAATGAGACAGTAACCGCCCCGAATTTGTCAGTGAAAAGTCCCGTGTGGTGGCGAGCAGGATTTGAACCGGCTAAACACAACACACGAGACCAATGCCGGTCCAACGCTCTATCCATTTGAACCATCACATGGCCGTGTTTGTGGGTGTAAGTACAGTAAGTAAGTACGTAGGTAACGTTTTATTGGCTCCCTAACTAACGCAATGATTGTAATATCTATAATTTCATAAACTCTACACGGTCCGTCGAGCGAAGCTCCATGACGGAACATGTATTTTTACTGAATCGTTAGCGGGCGGTTGAAAGAAACTTAAGTACTAGCCTAAATATTTTTGTCTAAATAAAGTTACATACTATAAAATTTATCGAAACTGAGGATAACTACATTCGATAATGACACGGCTAATATATGAATTACAGTCTCGTAGCATATACACATAATTGCAATTGACAATAATATTAATAATATAAAATGAAAATAATAATAATGATATAAAAAAAATAATAAAATGTGTGTGTCATGTGTGTGTGTGTGTGTGTGTGTGTGGGTGTGTGTATGTGTGTTGTGTGGGTGTGTGTGTGTGTGTGTTTGTGTGTGTGTGTATATAGTGGTGTGTGCTTTATGATGTCATGGTTTGCAAGCTATGGTAAATTATTCCATAAATGTAAATACTATGTAAACAACGTGAATACTATCACGCATATTTACATGTTTTTATATGGTGGTCAGATATTACTGTTTTGAGGGAAAACGATGCTCCCTTTCACTTCAATTACTCAAAAATGAAATATAATCACCAGAAAAAAATGTGGTTCCTACGTGCATGATAAAAACTGATGGTTGTTTAGATCACCTCATCGGAGCGTATATTCTTTTGTCATATGATTAGTTAGATAAATAGTTAAATTGTCTATAGTTACTATAACTCTAATCTTCATTAATAATCATTCTTTCCTCCCCACAGAGTCAAGATCCCAGGGAATATAGTCCACCAAATGCAGTAACGACACTAATTCTGTGCTCGGTCACGTGGTCCCGCCCTGAGGCAGTGCGCGGAGAGCTTGCGGTGGATCTCAAGTGGACTTTGGTGATGAATTTTATCGACGACTTATATGAAATTCCACAAGCCGAAGCCAAGATGAGACGATTTTTCGATCTCGGAACTTTCGCGATCGGAGACATATCGGTTGTGTTTGGTTAGAGCGGCATCAGATCCAAGTATTGCCGTATAGTTTCTGGTGATGGTCGAGTGAATAATGAAGTGTTTTGGTGATTGAGGTTACCTGTTATATTTTTTGAAGTGCATACCCCCATTTAAAACGCTTAAACCAATCGTTGTTTAGTCCGATTACTCCAATCCAAAGAAGGTTGAAGCGTAGTGTCTCTGCAGTGTATGGTACTCAGGATGATGTAGGAGTGTTATTGGTATGGTCTGGCAGAAAGTTCTACATGCAATCTTCATCCCCTCAGCTTTCTTCTGTTAGGCAAAGAACGGAAAAGGGCGATGGGAAGGAAGGCACATGTGCTTTCTGTGACGACAGCGGATGCTCCACCAGCATTCTCCCTCGGCCTCATTCTTGGACTCTCCAATAGGGGACTGTCCTGCTGATGCCCTCGCTCGCTGTTGCGGGTATAGCTTTCATGCCAAGAAAACCAAGACAATATACCACCTAGTCTGCCCCGTTCATAGCCCGACGTCCATCGTGATTTGACAAATAACCTGTGAAGTAATGTTTATGCTGCACCAGGGGTGGGTGGGGGGTTTACGTCCGTTAAGGAGACAGCTCAAGAGTGTGGCGGCGCACTCTCGTTGCTATCCTTCATGTGTCTTGATTAGGTCTGTCTGCGTTGATCAAGTTATAGGTAGTTGATAGATATGAGAGATAACTAGGGCCCTGCATGCTCAGTACCTATGCACAGCCAACGGGAAGGACAGAGAATAGTATGAGGCATTCCTATGATCTGAAACTCGTGAGAAATGCAGTGTTCGCTGGCAGTTTTAACACTCAAACGGTTGGTCTAACTGTGTTTTGGCTCCATGCGACTAATATTTTCAATAAATAAATTTCGCGATAAACATTGAGGCCCGCATCTGATCCAAAAATATAGTTCTTTCTTGTTCCTACTACTAATTATATGGATGACATGCATTACGATGGAACGTTTCTAGAATCGCTATTTAATGCAATTACTCCCTCGAGACAAAGCTTAATATATTTTGACATGTATTTGTGGCATTAATTAAATTTGGGCGATGTTCGACACTGTTTCTAGACGTACTGCTGACATCTGGCAAACGCTTGTCCAAATACACTAAGCAATGCCTTGGAAAAACGAAGCAATAAGGAATGCCGAAATCGCTTGTTGCATGCGACCCAAAAATTGTGTTTAAACAGTGTTTATAATGTGGCGGAGGCGACACGCCGCAGCGGGTGTGGTGGGGGAGAGATTGTGGCGGGAGATTGAATCAAACCATTGCCACTTCACGCCGTCGAATCATTGCACTTCCAGCTTTCTATCTTGATTGTACACATAATAACAGGAAAATAATAACTGCCTAGGTATAGATCACTTCTAAACTTCGTTATTGACTATATAAGATCATAGAGTAAGACTTTATCTCGCCTCCTCACACTATAACCTCTTATGTTATTTGGTTATATACAATGTTTTACAGAATCAGGCACCTTACAATAACTGACAGAAAAATCGTTCTTAATATTACATACTTGTGTGTTTCAAGGGCAGTGAGGAATAGCCCATATTTTTCTTTCAAGTTGACCAGACTTTTCACCAAATTTGTGAGTTAAGACACACTTCCAGCGACCACTGGCATTTCGGAGTTGCAGCTCTCTCTAATTGACGTGATATAAATCCTTTGAGGTTATAAGGGCCTGAAAAGTCCAATGCTTCATCATCACAAGACTGGTGATGTTGACCTTCATTCGCTCTTCCTACAGGTATAACAAGCAACACCAAAGTGCAGAAGTCAGCGATTCCAGGGCAAGAACGGAACAGTCGATTTTGGAACGAGGTGAATAAAGAGCTGTAACCACGACAACGACAAGGCAGGAGGAGCTTGGAGGAGATTGTAGTGCGACGATATGATACATAACGGAAACATACCGGGCCAGGACCAAGAGTGCAATTTCTTTGAGGTCTCTGGAGATATACGTTTATCGCAGCAGGGTGTCTAATAGTCTGCCCAAGCGATCAGCGTATAATAGGCACAGGCAGTCCCAGGTTAGTCAACATGGGATAGAGGACTTTGAAGAGTACAACAGACGCTCCTCCCCAACACGGGCGATCACCGCCATATATCGGAGCGTAGGGATGCACAGCAACCGTCTATTGTTCCCCATAGGATGGGTCAAGCCGAACTTCGGAGAATACGGCAGGCGCCCATCGCAGCAAGCAGATCTCGCAGTAAGGCCCTAATATGAAGAAATACGGAAACGTCCTTTCTCAACAAATAGACCTTGGTAGTGAACTAGAGCACAAGGAGTTTGACCAAGGCGTCCGTCCCAACCCAAAATAGATGTTGGGGTATTCTGTCCTACCGCCCAGCCGTCAGCAGCCAGCCCCGCAGTCACATAGGGCTATGATACATTAGAAACGCCCCACCCAGCAGAGCTGCATCGCAGCTCAGCACTATTGAATAGAGCTGCATGAAGAACCCGTCCAACATTCTAATGATGAACATTCTATAGGAATTAAAGAATAAAAAAGTAAGTTGAGCGAATGGACGGATAGAAGAGGAGACCAACAATACGAGGAAAGGAAGCCTTGATTTGATGAGGTCTCTTTTTGTAATGTGTAGATTGTCCACTCTGGTCGCCCTTCCCCCCGTCTCCACCTCTCTCTCTCTCTCCTTCTCTTCTCTCTCTATCTTTCCGTCTCTCTCTGCTCTCTCTCTCCTCTCTCCTCTGTCTCTCCTCCTCCTCTCTCTCTCTCGAGCTCTCTCCTCTCTCACTCTCTCTCTCTCTCCATCTTATATATATATTATTTATAATATATATATCATATATTATATAATATATATATATATATATATATTATACTATATATATATATATAGATATTTACAATGTTAACATATAGTACGACTCTATATATATATACCTCTACATCTATATCTGTATATCTCTATATATTCTATATATACATAACTATAATGTGTGCAATTATATACATTAATCAAATATATTAACTCTCCTATATCTAATAATATCTATCTAGATATTCATCATATATTATATATATATAGTATATATATTATAGCTTATATATATTATATTATACCGTTATGTCTATATATACATATAAAACAAGCAAGCGAGCATCAACAGCCTAACAAATAGGTAATATATGTTACATTATATGTATAGATATGTATATATACATACCTACTCTATATGTATATATATATTTATTAACTATATATATATATATATACATTATATATCCATAGCTACATGTATATATAGTCTATATATATATATATGTATATATATATATATAATAATATATATATACATCATAATACTATATACTAATATATGTATGGTCGCTATTACTATCGATTATATATACGTATCTATATATTACTATATATAATATATATATATATAATGCTATATATAATATATATATATATATATATAATATAATAATATATATATCTATATATATAATATACTAATAATGAGGATTTGTGATAAATATATATATTTCTCACATGTCGCCAATATTGACCTCCCAGACACTCTGATGGTAGGCACTGGGTAAAGTTCATTTGAATGATATCGGTAATGCCTCCGCTCGTGGTGGCCATGGGCAGTATCTTGTAGTCTAGTGCGCCTGTGTAATGATAGCTGCATGCCGCCCCTGTGTCCTCCGATGCACTCGCCGTCGCAGTATAATTAATGGTTACCACATGGGTGACTTTGGCACCCCCTTGTGGAGTCGAACCATCGCACAGTGAGCCACACGCCCACTTACAGGCGCTAACCATTCTGTCACCACCCTCCCCTTGTATGTGTGTGGGTGTGTGTGTGTGTGTGTGTGTGTGTGTTGGTGTGTTGTGTGTGTGTGTGATAGTGTGTGTGTGGTGTGTGTGTGTGTGTGTGTGTGTATAAGTGGCAGTGTGTGGGTGTGTTCTGTTGTTTGGTCTGTTGTGTATGTGTTCCACAGCCACCTGTCTTATCCCCATGCCAATCTGGACTTTGCGATCAACTTTTAGCCGTCCTGTCAATAGCTTTGACCGATCTTAGGTAATGCTGGGACTCGCACACAACACACATCACCCCATCCCCTTGCTCAAATTGACAGATAACTGCCCAATATTTTTCAGTGAAAAATTCCGGGACACATGCGGGAATCGAACGTCCGACCGACAGACGGCTGATTTGCGTTCTATACATAGCACTTGACCATGTAAACGGTTGGTGTTCGTGTCTGTGTTTAGAGGGGGGTTGTTATGTGTGTGTGTGTTGTACTCACCCATGGCCTGTCATACGCAGGCACCAGTGAATCTCTGCTATTACCCTACCGGAAGGAGCTTGCAGCTCATAGAGACCGATCTCTTAAGAGGGGACGTTATACACCACACATAACGCCATTTCCTTACTCAAGTGGAGATCGTAACTGCCTGCATTGTCTGCAAGAAACATATACGAGCCTTGAGCACATGCTGCTGCTCTGCTGCTCCACATCCTTCACATCATGATCATCGTCATCTCATAAGCACCAACCAACCTCTAAGCACCACCATCACCACCATCATAGTCTTCCTCCTCCCCTAAAGTATGGCTTTTGATCTTACTCCGGTGTTATATTGTACGTTCCCTGGATTGATTAGTGCTAGTGGTCTTTTCAGTTAGCAATCTTTCTATCCTCTCATCTTCACTACGAAACTTCCATGTTCCTTTCCTTCTCTAGGGGCATGTATCTTTTTTCAACTGTTTTCTCTTACTGCAGTTGAACAGTTAGTAGTATGTAGTTCAGCGGATACCCGCGTTTATAAGACCAATATGTCTCCTGGTATCTGTCTTTCTTGTATTCCTATGTATACTTCCCCTCGATCCATCCGCGCTCCTTTTTCGCCTCTTTCCTTCTCCTCCTCCTCCTAAATTATAAACCTCCTGATCTTCATGAAACCCTTACTCGCTCATGCAAGAACTCGCTTGAGTGTTTACTTATCATTTATATACATGAAATGTCAATACATATCCATTATGTTCTTCAACCTTTCCCTATCATCTCCATGGCCAGTTTTTTTTTTTTGATGTTGCCTAGGTATGGTTTGGTTTCTATTTTTCCTGCCGGCCTGGGTTGATGGGAGTATGGCAAGGGGAGAAACTTTGCTTTCCCATTTGCTGCTAAATAACATACTAATTACTATTACTATTATACAATCCAATACTAATCTACTAGATTATTACTGGGGATGTATAGTTGTTATTGAATTATGATAAATAAATTGGCCACTCTGAATAATAATAATACTCCAACCCTGACATACATAAAGTGGTATAAATGTTTTTCAGTGCAAAGGAGACGCGGCATAACTAGACATCTTTCAGATGTTTTTGTCTTGAATTTTGTTTTTCCAAAAATAACATACTATATTCAAAAAATATCATAATTTCATCTCTGCACACTATAATACTCTCCGGAATCAATAGAAAACATTTGTATCTTCCTCCTCATCCTCCTTCATAGAAAACATTTATATCTTCTCCGCCACTCCTCCTCCTCCTCTCCTCCTCCTCCTCCTCCTCCTCCTCCTCCTCCTCCTCCTTCCTCCTCCTCCTCCGCCTCCTCCTCCATTCCTCCTCCTCCTAAAAGCCGTTGGAGATTACATATGGTGAAGGTCCAAACTGTTTTAATGTCACTGCATCTCACACGGCATATGGCGATGAATCGGGGCTCCATCCACATTGCAATTGGTTGTCTGGTGCTGGGACGCCATGGACGGTTGGTTTGGATCTTGCTAAGAATAGTGACCAGTGTCTGAGGTTATTTGTAATGCTTTAGAATTTGCACGTCTGCGTGTGGTTGGACTGCACGTGCCTGTTCTATGTAATGTTATTAATATAGATATATTATAGAGCTTATACACTATATATATTCTAATATAATATATTATATATATATATATTATATAATATTTTATAATATTATATACTATATATACTATATAGATCTATATATATCTATATATATATATATATATTACTAATATTATTATATAGATTCTATATAATCAACTATATATTTCGTACATGTTGTCTCCTTCTACTGCCCCATTCTTTGTCCTCTAGAATTGTATTGTGATAATTTGTCATGGCATTGCATTGCCTTCTTTAAGGGATTTGTATCTCTCTCTCCTCGCCTTCTCTCTCTCTCAATCTTCTCTCTCTTCCCACTCTCTCTCTCTCTCTCTCCTCTCCTGCCTTCTCTCTCTCGCTCCACCTCATCTCTACCTCTCTCTCCTCTCATCTCATCGATCGTCCTCTCCTTCTCTCTCTCTCTCTCGCTCGCTCTCGCTCTCTCTCTCTCCCTCCTCTCTCTCACTCCTTCTCTCTCCTCTCTCCTCTCTCGTCTCTCTCTCTCTCTCTCTCACCTTCTCTCTCTCTCTCTCTTCTCTCCTCTCTTTCCCTCTCTCTCTCTCTCTTTCTCCTCGCATCATCTCTCTCTCTCTCTGTATATATATATATATATTATATATATATTTCTATATTATATAGATATATATATCTATCTATATATACTTATAATATATATATATAATATACTATAATTCCACTAGTTTATTTATTAGTTATATACAATTCTTTTTTCTTGGCATCAAGATATCTTTCAAATTATCATTATCATTATCGTCGATCATTATTAATGATATTATCATCCATTTATCAATATGTTATTAATATCATTGTTATTGATATGTAGTAGATCCGTCCATACATCTGCTGCTGCTGCTGCTGCTATTCTGTTGAGTATTATGATAATGATAGTGATAGTGTAAGTATACACTTATATGATTAAGTAATATGCTATTGATAGTAATAACAATAATGAGAATGGGAATTGGCTTGAAATGTGAATAGCTAGCAAGGTTAACTTTCTAGTAATGCCAGCGAAGACGTTTATTAACCTAAGCTGACTTTGCCCTACAGCTGGTAGTCACTACAGGGTCTATATCTACTGTGCATCCTGTCCTCCGTGTCCTTCTCAATTGTGTCCTCAAACTGGGTCACACTTTAATACCCCTATCACCTCTCTACCGTCAACCAACACTATAAGTCGCCAACTGCAACTAATGTACGTCAGGAAGCCATATATTTAACATTTTAGCATCACTACAGATTTGTATGTGCCACTAGAATGAGTAGCAGTGCACAGAATTGTTTTATTGTCCGTAAATTTATGTATTCAGTGGAACAACATACAAAATCTGTAATGATGCTAAAATTCGTATATTTGCGACTGGCGACATTTGGTGCAGTGGCGACTACAGTGTTGTTGACGGTATAGTCCCATACCAATCAGGTCCAGTTTGCGTAGTGTTTGATGATAAACAGTTCCAATGTACATGGTAGCAACGTGACTCCTAATATTCAGACAAATGGTGACCGCAAATTGTAAGTGCTAATAACTTATTTTTATTTATTCATATTATGCAAAAGGATGGTTAAGCAAAATAATACAAAACGAAAATATAAGGGAAACGACCCACCACACAAGCATTTATAACTGAAATCCTTTACCAGGACTTGTTTTGTGATAATGAACCATAGTCAGTCTAAGGTCAATATATTCTGTGTACACTTAATACTTTATAACATAAAAAAACGAGAAAAACCGGAAACTACTCCAGCTCATTCCGTAGGTTTAAATAGCATACGTTATAAATACTTTGAGGTTTAGGCCTGAAGTTCCTGCTTCATCATCACAAATGTGATGTGCCTTCATCGCTCTTCCTACAGGTATAACAAGCAACACCAAAGTGCAGCAAGTCAGCGATTCCAGGGCAAGAACGGAACAGTCGATTTTGGAACGAATAAAGAGCTGTACCACGACAACGACAAGGCAAGGAGGAGCTTGGAGGAGATTGTAGGCGACGATATGATACATAACGGAAAC
>JACEEZ010009264.1:5000-22500 GCA_016584305.1 Chionoecetes opilio | reverse complement strand
CTGGTGATTACAGGGTCTATACGCGTGCGATCCTGTCTCCGTGACTCTCAAATTGTTCCTCAAATGGATGCACACTTTATACCCCTATCACCTCTTCTACCGTCAACAACACTATAGTCGCCACTGCACTAATGTCGTCAGGAGCCATATATTACGAATTTTAGCATCACTACAGATTTGTATGTGCCACTGAAGAGGCATGCACAGAACTGTTTATAATGTACCAGTAATTTATGTACTTCAGTGGCACATACAAATCTGTAATGATGCTAAAATTCGTAATATATTGCGACTGGCGACATTTGTGCAGTGGCGACTACAGTGTTGTTGACGGTAGAGTCCCAGCCCAAATTCAGTCAGTTTGCGAGTGTTGATGATAAACAGTTCCAATGTAGCAAGTAGCAACGTGACTCACTAATATTAAAAGAAAAAAGTGGTGACGAAATTTAAGTGACTAAATAACTTATTATTTATTTATTCATAATTAGGAAAAAGATGGCTAAGCAAAAAAATACAAAACGAAAATATGAAAAGGGAAACGAAAACGCATTTAACTGAATCATTTCCAGGACTTGTTTTGTGATATGAACATAGTCAGTCATTAGGTATGTATGTACACTTAAATACTTATAAATAAAAAAACGAGAAAAAACCGAAACTACTCCAGCTCATCCGTAGGTTTAAATAGTAGTTATAGTCTATTTTTTTTAAAGAGTCGAAAATTTCATTCTATCTTAAGGTCTCATGCTTAAAATTATACCTATGTCTACCTGATAATATGGTTAACTATGATAAAATACAGCTGAAATTTAGAAGAAGCGTCGTATTCAGTTAGATATAGCTTAAAATGGGAAGTTGGAAAATTAAGTGGCAATAAGCATCGCATACCTAATTTCAGAAAGGCCAATTATGCAGGATTAAGAAGACACCTGGAGGTTATTAATAAGAGGTGTGGGATGGAGGGGAAGAAATTTTCCCAGAATAAGGACAGGCCGATGACAGCTGGAAAGGTCAATTATGAAGGATTAGGAATGCACCTGGATAAGTAATTGGCGCGATTAGATATGGATGTGAGGTCATGGCTGAGGAGGTAATTAGAGCGGTTAGACAAGGAAGTGAGGTCAGGGCTGAGGAGGTAATTAGAGAGGTTAGAAATGGATGTGAGGATGGGGCTGAGGAGGATTATACCTCATTTGTAAGGCATATAATTGACGGACAGAAAAGAAATATTCCTTATAGGGAAATAAGGTCCAGAAAGAGTGATCCTAAATGGATGACCACCAATTTAAAACACAACATTGGAGTAAAAAGAAACATTTATTTAAGGTTCAAGGTAGGATTGGTAAACAAAGAACAGTATAACGTGATGGCAAGGACAGTGAAGAAATTAACTCGAGTTGCTAAGAACAATTATGAGATTAAAGTAGCAGGACAGGCGAAAAGGGACCCAAAGGGGTTCTATCAGGTATATAAAACAAAGACAAGGGAATTAGTTGGACCGATAAGGTCAGGACAGGGTGAGGTCTTAAATACAGATGAGGATATGTGTAAGAGTCTAAATGATTATTTCCTAAGTGTTTTTACGGAGGAGGATACACAGACGATACCTGATAGTGAACAGATGTTCAAAGGAAGCGATGAGGAGAAACTCATATATATTGTGATAACTAGGGAAATGGTGGATGAGGGTATAGATAAAATGAAAAAATTTAAATCGCCAGGACCAGATGAAGTGTATCCCAGGGTATTAAAGGAATGCAAGGAAGTTGTTAGTGAGTCGTTAGTGCACATTTTTAGGAAATCGGTTGAGATAGGCGATGTGCCATTACTGTGGAGGAAAGGAAATGTTGTTCCCATATTTAAGAAGGGAGACAGAGGACTAACGTCAAATTATAGACCCGTAAGTCTAACATCAGTGGTGGGTAAATTATTGGAATCTATTATTGCAAAAAACATTAGAGAGCACTTAGATAAACATAGTTTGATCAATGATTCACAACATGGATTCACCAAGGGTAGGTCATGTCTCACCAATTTATTGAGTTTTTATAGGAAAGTTTATGAGACGGCAGATAATGATAAGGATTATGATATATTATATCAGGACTTTAGTAAGGCATTTGACAAAGTACCACACGAGCGACTCTTAAATAAGGTTAGGGCTCATGGAATAGATGGGAAGGTTCTTCATTGGATCAGAGCTTGGCTAAGTAATAGGCAACAAAGGGTTACAATTAATGGTTCTAAATCTGAATGGAGACTGGTGACAAGTGGAGTTCCACAAGGGTCTGTTTTGGGTCCATTACTATTTTTGATTTACATCAACGACTTGGATAGTGGGATTAGCAGTGATATCAGCAAGTTTGCTGATGATACTAAGTTAGGTAGGATTATTGGATCACAGTCTGATGTAAACATATTGCAGGGAGACTTAGATAAACTTAACGAGTGGGCAGTTAGATGGCAGATGGAATTTAATATTGATAAATGCAGCGTTATGAATGTTGGTAGAAAAAACCCTGGTAATAGATACACCATAAGCAATGTATCGCTGAAAAGATCAGAAGGTGAAAAAGATCTTGGAGTGAGGGTGAGCCCAGACCTCCGACCTAGGAAACAATGTATTGAGGCCAGACATAGAGCTAATAGAGTATTAGATTCTTTAAACAGAATTTAAAATAGAATGCGGAAGTTATTCTCAAAGCTTTATTGCTCTATCAGCTCACCTAGACAAATGCGGTTCAGTTTTGGTCTCCATATTACAGGATGGATTAAGCCTTGTTAGAAACAGGCGAGAAGGTTTGACCAAAAATGATACAAGGATGCGTAACCTTAGTTATGAAAAAAGATTGAAGTTATTAAAAAATTACACTCACTCGAGAGACGAAAGAGTAGAGGCGATTTGATAGAAGTATTTAATTTGGATAAAGGATTTAATAAAGTAGAGGTAAAAAAGTTCTTACGGCTTTTAACCGGTAGAACAAGAAGTAACGGATTAAAGCGGGAAAAAGCGTAGATTTAGAAAGGAATAGGGAAAACTGTTCCCCAAATAGGGTGGGATGAATGGAATGGTCTCAGTAGACAGGTATTATGCGCATCATTAGGGAGTTTTAAAAGAGAGCTGGATAGGTTCAGGGATGGGATGAAAGGTGGATGTGGTAGGTTGGTGCAGGAACTACCCAGTGTAGGCTCACGGCCTCTTGTGCTTCCTTATTGTCTTATGTTCTTATTTTTTATTTCCCTTCTCCTGCATCAATATCAATCAGAAACAGGAAGGGTCAGATTTTTCACCTCGTAAAACAAACAAGAGTAATAGTTTTTTACCTTACTTGATTTGAGAGGCAGTAGTAAAGATGCAGCTTTGATATGATAAACAAAAATAGATAAACAAATTTTAAAAAAGCATAAATTAAGCACAAAGGAAATAAATGGAAAAACCTTGACTGTAACCGTTCCCGAATTATTTTTTGGTTTTTTCCGATGGTAACGTCCTTAAAACCCGGAGCCACCTCTTTTTCGCCATGTGTGTGTGTGTGTGTGTGTATATATGTGTGTGTGGGGTGTGTGTGTGTGTGTGTGTGTGGTGTGTGTGTGTGTGTGTGTGTGTGTGTGTGTGTGTAATTTCTTTTCTTGTTTGTGTAGGAACATCCCTTTATTATTTTCCAAAAGCATCATAATATCTTAACACAGACCTCAGTTTCCCTAAATATTATTCAAATATCAAATATTCATCAGCATCCCGTGCCATCACAACACACTTTGTCAAAACAATGCATTGAACTACACGAGTATTTGCCACAGTTCCTCCTGAGCCACGAGACCTTCACGTGGAGGAGTACACGTACGATCGGTGCGCTGGCGTGGGAACATCTGACAGCAGTGTGACATCGGATCACTACAGAGTTAAGTACAGTGAAGGAGGGGCCGCAAACGCTGGATGCTTTGGCGTCCGAAACACACTGAACGTGACAGATTTGTTACCAGCCACAGCGTAAAACCCTTTAGCGTGTACGCCTCTACCTCAGAGGGTGAAAGCTCGGCCGCCACCGTGGAACAGAACACGCCAGATCGTAAGTATGGGTCGTGGAAAACAGATGATGTGATGAATTTTTTGGTCACATCAAGTCTTTATATCAACAAGCTGTGCTCATTGATATGTTTACGTGCTCAGTTTGGTTCCATATCCTCCTAAGTTACCAGGGACCTGTAACTGCTCTTTTCAGCCGTCGGCCCCCCAGAGGATCTCGTCGCCGAAGGAATAAGTTCGTCTGCCATTAACGTCAGCTGGGCTGCACCCTTCGAGGAGCCTTTATACTACGAAGTGTCGGCACCCCCTTGTATGTGGGGTACAGAAGAAGTCTACGACCTCATGTATGTGATTGAGGGCCTTAAACCGTGTCAGCGCTGTTTCATCACCGTCACCTCCATTTACAGCGATGGCAGAGAATACTCAGCGATTATTTCGGAAGTGACCGGTAAGTATTGAATGTGAAAACGACAGAGAGAGAGAGAGAGAGAGAGAGAGAGAGAGAGAGAGAGAGAGAGAGAGAGAGAGAGAGAGAGAGAGAGAGAGAGAGAGAGAGAGAGAGAGAGAGAGAGAGAGAGAGAGAGAGAGAGAGAGAGAGAGAGAGAGAGAGAGAGAGAGATTTTCTATATAATGAATAAATAGATTAGCAAACTAAAAATGTTCCATCTTTATGAACAGCTCCACCGCCGCCGAAAAACTGTCAAGTCGAGGTACAAAAAGAATACTTGGCCGGGAGGGTGACGTGCCCTGGTCTGACACCTTGACAGGTAGTACCTACATGTTTTATCCCGCATTTCATATATGTTTATATCACGTGACTTCCACAGAGTTAAAGACACTAAAGGTCTTTAACTCTGTGGTGACTGCCTGCGCCTCTTGTACCACCATGCACCTGACAGCGCTCGTACTGGGAGGGAACCGTCAAGGGGCCTCGGAACCCAAATTCCCAAATACGAGTACTGGTGTGCTTTTGTATTTATTGATTATAATTATTTATGATTTTGTTTGGTAGTCATGGTTCAGTAACCTTGGTTCAAGCATGAGGTACAGTCGTCTCCTTTGCTGCAGACATGAATATGATACAACGCTGGCATGGAGTGAGGAAGAGATTTGTCACATCATACCCTCGACTCCTTACACCACATATACCGTTGAGCTCAGTGTGGGCAAGAAACCCGATGCAACCATAACCTGCGTATCAACAACTCCCATGGAAGGTACGTTTTTTTTCTTCGCGGAAATCATGTCTTGTGCGAGGAACAGATTTTGAACATAGACATCTGGCTGTGCAATGTAGAAAATGTATAGAAATATAGAACATATATATATATATATATATATATATATGTATATATATATATATATATATATATATATATATATATATATATACATATGTATATATATATATAAACACATATATATATTATATATATATATATATATATATATATATATATATATATATATAATATATATATATATATACAATTTTACATATATTATAATATATATAATATATATATATATATATATATATATATATATATATATATATATATATATATATATATATATATATATATATATATATATATATATATATATATGGTATATAGTATATACTGTACTAGCCGCAAAGCCGCCCTCCGGGCGGACTTTTTGGCTAGCTCCTGCGGAGGGCTATTGGTGGGCCTTCGGCCCACCACCTGGCCCACCAAACACAGACTCTCCAGATAGCCCCTTCTAACTTTCCTGAAATCATGGATGTAGAAATGTATGTACTAACCCCAACCGATTCACATCACCCCCAACCCATTCACTCACCCATTACCCCCCACCCATTCACTCACCCATTACCCATCACCCCCCACCCATTCACTCACCCATTACCCATCACCCCCCACCCATTCACTCACCCATTACCCATCACCTCCCACCTATTCCCTCACCCATCACCCATCACCCCCCACCCATTCACTCACCCATCACCCCACACCCATTACCCATCACTCCACCCATTCACTCACCCATTACCCATCACCCTACATCAAGGTTTCCTCAATTCTCGCAACCCACATTTGATTTTCACAATTTTCGCTAATAGGCTGTTAAAAAAAAAAAAAAAGTTGATCGGATCATCTCATAAGTAGGCTTAAAAGTTGCCCCTGGTCGAGCTGGTTCCAAAACTGTGCCATATGATGGGATTGGGGCATTGGGGGCGGCACCTATCGCGGACACACACACGCACAGACAGACACACACACACACTTTCGCTTATATTATTATATATATATATATATATATATATATATATATATATATATATATATATATATATATATATATATATATTTATATGTATTTATTTATGTACATATATATATATATATATATATATATATATATATATATATATATATATATATATATATATATATATATATATATACACAGCAGATATAGACGCTTAGGTTACTATATGAATAGAAAGTGTGGTGTTCGCAGCTCCTGGACCGCCGTCGTTGGAAGAGCTACAAACCAATGGCCTCGCAATCAACGTGGCTTGGAAAGAACCCGTTGAGAAGAATGGCGTTATCAGTGCTTATCAGGTGAAGTGGGTGGACTGGAATGGTGAGCATACATATAATACCCCAGACGCGAACACATTTTCCCATCAAATAATGGAACCATCGTGTGGCGGGGAGGTGGATGTGACGGTGAAGGCGAACACGACCGAGGTTGAAAAATTTGGCGAGGAATCTCAGCCAAGAAGTGTTTTTTCTTTGGAATTCTGTGTAAGTATTAAAGACATACCCATTTATGGTATTTATGTTTACACTAGCGGCAAAGCCGCCCTCCGGGCGGACTTTTTGGCTAGCTCCTGCGGAGGGCTATTGGAAGGCCATCGGCCCACCACCTGTGTTTGGTGGGCCGAAGGCCCACCAAACACAGACTCTCCAGATAGCTCCTTCTAACTTTCCTGAAATCATGGATGTAGAAATGTATGTATTAACGCCAACCCATTCACATCACCCCCAACCCATTCACTCACCCATTACCCATCACCCCCCACCCATTCACTCACCCATTACCCATCACCCCCCACCCATTCACTCACCCATTACCCATCACCACACACCCATTCACTCACTCATTACCCATCGTCCCCCATCTATTTCCTCACCCATCACCCATCACCCCCCACCCATTCACTCACCATCCCCCCACACCCATTACCCATCACCCCACCCATTCACTCACCCATTACCCATCATCCTACATCAAGGCTTCCTCAATTCTCGCAACCCACTTTTTTTTCTCACAATTATCGCTAATAGGCTGCAAAAAAAGAAAAAGAAAGAAAGAAGTGATCGGATCATCTCATAAGTGGGCTTAAAACCTTCCCCTGGTCAACCTGGCTCCAAAAATGTGGTATATGATGAGATTCCGCCACGGGGGGCGGAACCTATACCACACACACACACACACACACACACACACACACACACACACACACACACACACACACACACACACCACACACACACACACACACACACACACACACACAGACATACACACACACTTTCGCTTTTATTATTATAGATGTTGATATAGAGACACGCGTTGATGAATATCAGGACAAGGGATATGAAAAACACACTCATTGTCTTGGGCGACTTCAATGCTACTACTGGCACTGTGAGAGATGGCTACGAGTTATGTGTTGGTCCCCATGGCTCCGGTACCAGAAACACCAACAGTTCTCTGCTTGTGAACTTTGCAAGATCCAGAAGGTTGAGAATTGCAGGTTCTTGGTATCAAAGGCCAGAGCTGCACCGCTGGACATGGTATAGTAATGCCGGAGGGGTAGCTAAGGAGATCGACCACATCCTCGTTAGTACTCGTTGGAGGATCCTCCAGAACTGCAGGGTTTACCGGAGTGCTGAGTTCTTTGGAACAAATCACAGACTTCTTGTTGCTACACTTAAGCTTCATGTCAAGTCCAGAAGAATCTCAAGAGGTAACCATACTGTGTTTCATCTTGAGAAACTGAAAGACTTGACATGTGCTCATAAGTATGCGGTGGCAGTCTCAAATCAGTTTGATGTGCTCGGTGCTCTCGGGGACCCTGTAGAACTGTGGGATACCTTCAAACGAGAAAATCTACAGGCTGCCAAGGAGTGTATTGGGGAGCGCCCGAGGTCAAGGCGTGGTTTTGTCTCGACGGAGACGCTGGAGAAAATCGAGGAGAGTCGCGCTGCCAGGCTTGTTGGGAACTGGGACTAGCACAGGGCTCTGTCACGCCGGACTAGAACCCTCCTGAGGAGAGACAAGGAGAGGTATGTCAGGAGTCTCGCTGAGGATGTCGAGGGTCATTTGAACGCTAATGACCTCCGACCCGCCTACCGAGCCCTGAAGAAGCTCCGTTCCAAGTCTCCTTCTCGGGCGAGTGCTATTCGAACAGCAGATGGGCGCCTCGTGTCGGACATGGATGGGCAGATGGCTCGTTGGGCTGAGTACTTTGGGCAGTTGTTCACGGTGGACCCTCCAACTGAGCAGCTTCACACCACTGGGTTACAGGCAGTGGATGCCGATCCTCCCATTGACGAAACCGCACCCTCTCTTGACGAAGTCAGAGAGGCTGTAGCAAAGTTGAGGGGTGGAAAGGCAGCTGGTGTTTGTAATATCAGTGCGGAGCTCCTCAAAGCTGGGGGTGAGGCCATGATCCGCGGATTGCATGCTGTCCTGACTGCTGTGTGGCAATCAGGTACCATTCCTCCTGACTGGAAAAGGGGGTTGGTCGTCCCTATCTGGAAAGGGAAAGGGGACCGTCAGGACTGCAACAATTACCGCGGTATTACACTGCTCAGCGTACCAGGCAAGGTGCTTGCCAATCTATTGCTGACACGGATTCGTAGTAATCTGGTGAAGCATCAGAGACCTCAGCAGTCTGGGTTCACGCCTGGTAAGTCAACAACGGACCGTATCAAAGCGCTTCGTGTCCTGGTGGAACGCCGACGTGAGTTTCGACAGGGGATGCTTGCAGCCTATGTTGATCTCAAGAAGGCATTTGACTCAGTGCATCGTGAGTCACTTTGGGACCTTCTGCGACTTCGAGGGATTCCTGCAAGGACTATTGGTTTGATAACTGGTCTGTATTCTGGGACTGAAGAGTGCTGTGAAATGTGGGGCAGGTGTATCCAGCTTCTTCCCTGTGAATACAGGAGTGAGGCAAGGGTGCGTCCTTGCTCCATCACTTTTCAACGCTTGTATGGACTGGGTATTGGACAAGGTTGTAGATCAAAGTGATTGTGGAGCATCCGTCGGCAACACCAAGATCACTGATCTTGTTTTTGCCGATGATGCAGTAATCTTTGCTGAGTCGCTGGAGGTCCTGGTGATGGCTCTCGAGGCGCTGCACGAGGAGGCAAAGCCTTTGGGACTTGAGGTCTCCTGGCTCAAGACCAAGGTCCAGGTGTTTGGAGACTTACTAGATGAAGCAGTACAGTCTGTTCATGCGTGTGGCGAGGACATTGAGATCTGGAAAGTCTTACATACCTTGGTAGCGCAGTCCATAATGACGGCGGGTCACGTCAAGAAGTCTTACGGCGGATTGGCATAGCCCACGGTGTTATGGACATGTGGACACGCTCAGCGGGAGTATTTGCCATTGTCGGTACCTGTGTAGAAGGACAAAGATCCGGATCTTCAAGTCGCTTGTGATCCCTGTCTTACTCTATGGTTGTGAGACATGGACACTAAATAGTGACTTGAAGAGACGAATCAATGCCTTTGGTAATAAGTGCCTTCGCAGAATCATGGGGTATCGCTGGGATGTTTACGTGTCAAATCTGCGATTGCACCGTGAGACTGAATCGAGGCCTATTACCTGCATAGTCCGTCAACGCCAACTTCGGCTATATGGGCATGTGGCACGCTACCCTGAAACCGATCCTTCCCATCGGGTTGTATCTGTGAGAGACAATCCGGCGTGGAGGAGGCCAAGGGGCGCCCACAAGGTTCGTGGCTGGGTCAAGTCGATGTTTCTTGTCGAGAGCTGCTTGGTATGGGAAAGGAGCCTGCATGGGAACTCGCGCGTGGTGACCCCCGGGAGTGACGTCGTAGGGTGGGCGAGGCGACGCGCCCCCCGGCGGATGCCCCCAATGATTGATTGATTGATATGAAAAAAAGGACTGGAGTGCTGTGCATCCTGTGGTTACTGGCATGATAAGTCTTACCTCTTCCTTAGTCCGGAACTTGACGTGCGAGGCCACGGAGCCTGGCGTGGTAGAACTCACCTGGGAGGTTACGGATTCACAATGTCCTGTTGACTCTTTCAACGTGACGTGAACCTTTGCGTCCCTTTGGTCCGAGGACAAAGGTGGGACGCTCTCAAGCTGTGTGCTTCCTAATATGGAATTTGCTACTTTTTTTGTTGCTGTTGGAAAGAAAAGAATGAGCTTAGATCATATTTTGCCTTACTAAGTATATAACAAGATGTGTAACGTTGAGTTAACGATATACTCACACAGGCTCGAACTGGACAACCATTGATGAGAAAGAAAATTCTTCGGTTTTGACTTCCCTGCCGCCGTACGCGAGGGTCTCTGTTGAGGTCTACTTCAACGAGCATCAGGAAAACGGCCGTTGCACGAGTATAACACCTGAGGAAAGTGAGTGGTGGCAGCAAGCCTAAAGGATTCACCTTAACATTTTATATCAATACAGAGCATTGCAATTACTCTGTTACGTAAGAGTCGTCATTTTACATAACAAATGAAAGAAATTAGACATAAGATAATTGTAACAATAGTAAAGATACAAGATTCACTCAAATTAGTACTTGCTCACATTTGCAGACAAGGCCAACCATCCAACGCGTGTTTTTTTATTAGGGATTTCAATTTACCGCTAACTTAACAGCTGCCTCATCTAGTTACCAAAAGAATAAAATCTCCAAAAACAAGTCATAAAAGCTAATATATATATATATATATATATATTTATATATATATATATATATATATATATATATATATATATGTATACACACACACACACACACACGCACACACACACACACACACACACACACACACACACACACACACACACACACACACACACACACACACACACACACACACATAGTGGAAATGGAATTCCTTGTATCATCTCTACTGTACATGTAGATGAAGCAGGTCTGCAACGAGAGAAGACAATCCCAAACCGTCTCCGTCCGGCAGGGACCAACTTCAAGTCTCGTCACGAGCCAAGGTGCTGCTTTCTGCCTCCTAACTCTACATCTAGAACTCTGTAGTGTCGATTTAAAGAAGGATCCATTCTATGTTCCACGTAGCTATTCATCAGGCACCCACAAGCCTCGGATGAACCGTGGATTCTAGATTTGTCTTAATTTATTGTCAACCAAACAATAATATTTACTATATAAGCCTTGAGTTTTAGGAGACATGATCATGATAATAAGTATTCAGTAGCCTCGAGCGCCCGACACAGCTGCAGCAAGTGGCGAAGGCATCCACTCAGGACTGTTGAGTGGTCCTCTCCGAGTTCTTCGGGGAGTTCGTGGAGTGGTACATAGAGGACATCTGCGATCGGACCTACGTTGCGACATTTCTCGGTGGCTAGAAGACGTGTGTTTGAAATCGGACCTGAGCCCTCGATTCTACTATGTGATTTATGGTTAGTATGACGATGTATGCTGGTACAGATAATAATGTTCCACGTACCCGAGGCCCCGACCAGCTGCAGCAAGTGCGAAGGCATCACTCGTGCTGTTGGTGGTCCTCTCCGAGTTCCTCAGGGAGATTCGTGGAGGGTACATTAAGAGGACATCTGCGATCGACACTCGTTGACGAACACTTTTCGTGGCTCAGAAGACGTGTGTTGAAATCGGGAACCTGAGCCTCTGAGTTCTACTATGTTATGTGGTATATGAAGATTGCTGGATTGTGTTTCATGCTGTATGTATTGTTATCATTATATCTTCTGATGTACTACAATGATGATCATTACTATAAATAGTATTCTTGTGTTCCCACTTGTCTTGTTGTTAGTATCATTTTTGTAATTGGTATTTTCGTTAGTTTTTATTTTTAAATGTTACTGATGTATTATCATTACGAGGGCATAACTACCCTTAGAAAGTATAAACTCATCTTTAACTTCTTTTGATACTTTTCTACTTATTTATTTATCAACTAGGCAGATGGTACCCCATAGAGCAACCACCATCATCTCTTTTTCTTTATTCTTTGCCTTTCGTCCAGGCGCTGAAACGGGGGGGGCGTGGCGAGGCAGCCGTGTTTGGAGGCCGTCACAGAAACGTGCCTGACGGAGGCTGCTACTCTGGTGAGCCTCATGTGCCCTTTTCGCTGGGTTTTACTGCGGCTTTTTCTGGAGGAGCCAGAGTAATTCATCGCTCGAGGGTGCGGCTGGATCAGGCTTTGGACTTGTCTTTTTTTTGTACGAATGTAATTTGTTGGGACTGTTTTTTACCTCGATTTTATGTTTCAATCTTCCCATCCTCTATCATGCATTAACTAAACTCTTGTATTGATTTCAAATACTTTCTTGTATTCTGTTTCGTATTCAGAAGGCTTTGGGTGCATGCATTGCATAAGTTGTGTGTTCCAATAAATAATAGTGTTCCTAAATTCAGTGTTTTGTGTCTGACCATTTCGAAATAATCTCATATGCTTACGAAGGACATTACTGGAGATTTGTCTATGATAAATGAATGTATCGCCGGTAGAATATACAATTCATCCATGTCAAGTCAAACTTGTTGTTGCTAGTATTATTATCTTTCAATTATCAGGGGAACAAAGGACATGAATAAATCCTTGATTACTTTATTATTATTGTACATGTCTGAAGAAATTCAAGGCCACTGTATTGCCCGATTATTATAACTAAGTGTGAATAATATAAAACTGCGGAAGGGTTTTTTCTGCCCCACTAATATGAAACATAGACTCGCTCACCCATAGTCATAAGCTGTGTATTGAATGAAAAATTCTATAACAACAGACGCGAGATGAGGAAAACTGAGGTGGCAGTTAAGAGGAATGAAGAAAATATAGGCAGAAATCTATTCTCACTTTTTCGCAATGAAGAAAATATAGGCAGAAATCTATTCCCACTTTTTTCCCTTCCCACTTGCAAGAAAAATCGGATTTACACACTACCACACACCCGCTCACACCCACACCACTCACACCCACACCACTCATACCCATATGGCACTCACCGAAAACGCACTCACACCCACACCACTCCAACGCACACCATCACACCACACACTCACACCCACACCACTCCACGCACAACCAATCACACACACACCACCACTCACACCCACACCACTCACACCCACACCACTCACACCACACCAATCACACCCACACCACTCACACCCACACCACTCACACGCACACCAATCACACCCACACCACTCACACCCACACCACTCACACCCACACCACTCACACGCACACCAATCACACCCACACGCACACTTATGTACATCGAAATCCGTCCACAGTAATGTCAGTGCTTATAAAACAAAGAAAATTATTCCTTCTTTTAAAGGCACAAAATATGTCATATATGTGCAGCCACTCAGCTAAAAAAAAAATAGAGTGTTGCAAGACAGATCTGTATTTTGTTTAACATGAACAAATCACGAATAATACGCGTCGTTAGGTTGCAGGAGCGTGGTATCAATTCTTATCGCGGTATCATGCTGCTCTCCACCTCCTCTTCTCACCCTTGGCAACCCCCCCTTTATACCCCTATCGAAACAGCCCCTCTCTCCCATTTGTCTTTACGCCTCTTTCGTCTCCTGTCCCTTAGTCATACCTTTTCTTTACTCCAATACTCTCTGTCAACTTTCATCCCCACCTCCATATCTGCGACCCCCTCCCCCCCTCCCCCCAGCCGTGTGCCCACCGTTGACAGTGCTGCCGGCGGTACTTAATGCGCACTGCCCATCACATTCCCTTGAGATAAAATGTTTTTGTCCTTCAGGAGATAGCGATAATGATCCACCAATCATTTTCGTGCCACATACCTTGGTGTGCAATGTTTACCAACTACCTCCTTATAACAGTACAGCAGCAGTAGTAGAAGTAGTAGTAGTAGTAGTAGTAGTAGTAGTAGTAGTAGTAGTAGTAGTAGTAGTAGTAGTAGTAGTGTTAGTAGTAGTTGGAGAAGTGGTAGCGGTAGTAGCTGTTGTTATTATTTGGTATGGTTGTTGTGGTATTACATCAACAATAGTAGTTACAACGACCAAGAGTCCTGTAGCTCCAATAGTCAACCGTTTGTGGAGCGCCATCATTTCGAAGGTCGCGTTAACATCACAGCCCGAAACAACAAAGATTCGTTCCATAACGTTCACGTCTCATTTATGTACTATATCTTTGTCAAGTTCTTTGTCATCGTAACTCTTATCAACGTTTAAACCTACATTTTCCTCCTCCACTCATTCTTCTATTTCCTCTTCTCTTTGTGGTCAGATGTTGATGGCTAATCCAAGTATCTACTGGTCCAGTTTTGGTAAGCAGTGGCATGAGGTCCTGGAGGAGGCATAAGAATTAATAGGAAGTTACGATTTCCCCTCACCCATTAATGTACATCCTTGACATCCTCGGGCTTGAAATTTATGTAGATGTTGCTTTATTATCTGCGGTGCACTACTGATATGATAGGCCCGGCCAGTGATAAAGAGACGCACCTCACTAGTCGAGTCCCGTCGCCATATAGGGAGTCTCGCCTGACTGAACAACATGACGTCCTTTTGCAGAGGCGTCTTCCTCCTGCTGGGGGTGTTGTTCTGCATCGCCGGCGCCACCCTGGACGTGGAGGAGCAGGAGGTGGGTGTTAGGAGAAGAAGGTGGGTGTTAGGAGCAGGAGGTGGGTTTTAGGAGCAGGAGGTGGGTGTTAGGAGCAGGAGGTGGGTGTTAGGAGCAGGAGGTGGGTTTTAGGAGCAGGAGGTGGGTGTTAGGAGCAGGAGGTGGGTGTTAGGAGCAGGAGGTGGTGTTAGGAGCAGCAGGTGGGTGTTAGGAGCAGGAGGTGGGTATTAGGAGCAGGAGGTGGGTGTTAGGAGCAGGAGGTGGGTGTTTGGAGCAGGAGGTGGGTGTTTGGAGCAGGAGGTGGGTGTTAGGAGCAGGAGGTGGGTGTTAGGAGCAGGAGGTGGGTGTTAGGAGCAGGAGGTGGGTGTTTGGAGCAGGAGGTGGGTGTTTGGAGCAGGAGGTGGGTGTTAGGAGCAGGAGGTGGGTGTTAGGAGCAGGAGGTGGGTGTTTGGAGCAGGAGGTGGGTGTTTGGAGCAGGTGGTGTACATGGGGGGGCTGGAGAAGGAACGAAGAGATTTTGGTCTTCAAAGGCGTGTGAGCGGTTCTTGGTCATCTATTATGGTTCCCGTGTCGCTCCTTCCTGAAGGATACAGTTATGCATTGCCCTTTAGTGACATTGAGAGGACACTGTGAAGTGCTTCCTGCTTCCTCTCGTACTCTCAGCGTTGTCTTCCGTTGTTCTTTTCTTACATTTTTCTGTCTCTGTGATCCTTGATTCCCTCATATCAAACAATAAATCATTTTGTTGATCAGTGAATTCTCCTTCTCCTCCTCCTCCTCCTCCTAGTCCTCCTCCTCGTCTTCATCCTCCTCCTCCTAGTCCTGTTTTCGTGGTCCCTCCGTCGGTGTGTATATGTAAGCCTTTCGAAAACTCATTCAGAAATACCATGCGGGGAAGAAAAGTTCAATGACATGCTTAAGAATGAACAATGTGTCAAGAATGTAGTTGAAATATGGATCGTTCACTTTGTCTTTCTTGTGTGTGTCCCTCTCGCATTTTCATCTATTTCTCTAATAACCATATACGCTGGCCCATGTTTATGTTACTACTATTCATAAATTTCTCCTCAATATTTGATTGTGTAACGCCTCTTCTCTCTGCTTGCTCATCTATCTCTGAGTGTCTTATCATATAGTTGCTCCATTATCTGCCCTCGTTTTTTACAGTCAGTATGTAAATTCTGTGGTAATATTCTCTTGTATTATTTGTCTACATTGGATTTCCGTCTGTCTCCCGTCCTTTTCCATCTGTCCCTTAGTGTTTGTGAATGTTTTCGTTTGTTGCCACTATGTCCTCGTGTATCAGACACTCAATGCCGATAATAATAATAAGAGGAGAAAGAGAGATTTATACAAAAAATATTTATACATAATTATATTAATTATTGCATTGTTTGCGTGCGTCAATCATTCAGAGTTGATAAGATTAGCTTCATTATTTACATTTTTTTTATTGAACCTCCGTTGCATGGTTTGTGCGCTTTCTCACACCCTCCATTTTGATACTTTCAGAAAGAAGAGAGAGCGCGTGAGTCTGCGAAGAAACTCGAGGAGAAAGGTGAGTCAATTCGTCCATTTAATTAACCCCTTTACGCCCAGATCTTTCCTTTGTTATATGAAATCGTTTGTTATTAGTCATAAAACAACGAAAAAGTTACTAAATAAACCAAATTAGTTAATGGACAAGGATATTAAACAGGTCATATCTATATAATATTGCTGATGTTCATTAAAATCGTCGAATGGTGGTTATATTACAATGAAAATTACGTTCTGGGCCTCAAGGGATTAAGTGTAACTTCTACGTTTAACATTTTTTTCGGATTTTCCTTTGAAAGACATAAGCTTCAATGTATGTTGCTTCTCCTTATTGAGCTTATGAAAGAAAAATGAAGTACTGCGATTTTCATCCTCTTTGGAAGTAATGATGATCTGAATAGATATTATAAGTACTGATGATTATTTTAACAAGTTAATGAAGGTGTGGTGAAGTGTGTGTACGTATTTTGTGCTTGTGAGGTGGTATCAGTCATCGTGTTATCATGCTGGTCATGCAATCTGTGCTCTCTCTCTCTCTCTCTCTCCTCTCTCTCTCTCTCTTCTCCTCTCCTCTCTCTCTCTCTCTCTCTCCTCTCTCTCTCTCTCTCTCTCTCCTCTCTCTCTCTCTCTCTCTCTCTCTCTCTCTCTCCTCTCTCTCTCTCTCTCTCTCTCTCCTCTCTCTCCTCTCTCTCTCTCTCTCTCTCTCTCCCCTCTCTTTTTCTCATGATGGTATTTCCTTATTTCGCATCATCAGCTATCTCCTTATTTCACTTTTCGTAATCTAACCCTCTCTTTCTTCTCCATTCTTCGTTCAAACTTCCAGTCACACGCTCCCACTCTTCCTCTCCTCCCTATCCCATGCTATCATCCTCTTTATGTATCTCTTTCCTTTCCACCTTTATATCTTTGTCATTGATGTACGTCCTTACCCACGCCTCCACCTCCTCCTCTTCTCTTCCTATTCTTCTTCTCTTGGTCATTCTAATATGTTTATCCTTATGTATCCCGCCCGATGAAGTCATTGGTAATAATAAGTTCACTTTTTTATCAG
>JACEEZ010009263.1:0-24236 GCA_016584305.1 Chionoecetes opilio | reverse complement strand
CGGGGTAATCTTAGTATATACATAAACAAATACTCACTTCCCACCCCCCACCCCCACGGAGCCCAACGAGGGAAGCTGTCTGTTGGGGAAGGACCTCACCCAACAGCTCCAGGGGTAGCAGGGAAGTATACGCTTCGGTTGCCAGTGTGTGGTGGCAGCCGCGGGACCGATGCGGTGCCACCAGGCAACCTCCGTTTGGCCCTAGCCAACGCATGACCAGCCGATTGATCCAGCGGGCCGCACTGGACCTCCGGCTTCCCCCAACCCCCTACCAAAGAAGCGTGTTGCCCACCGAAGGGAACTACAACCCGCCCCGCGGTGGACTCAACTTCCAGATAGAGGGGCGTGTGGGAATAAAACAGGATGCCACGCACGGCAAACACGTGGGGAGCGGAGCGTGAAGTATAAAAGGAAGAAGAAGCGTGAGACGGAAGAGAAGGGTCTCACCGGGCCTAGAATCGCCCTAAGAAAGGAGAGAAAGGGGGAGGAAGCATAAAGACGACATCACCGGAAGGCTCCACCTCCCAGTGACGAAGGGGGAGCGCTTGGTCCACGAGGCCGACGGCCACCGAACCCAACAATGGCAGGCAGGCCGCCAGAGGAGGTGGCGCCGTCGACCACGCTTCAAGCCCCGCCACCACGACAAGGTGACTCCCCACAGCGGGGGGAAAAACATCGAGTCCCAGGTCCTTGAACTGGGAAAGACTCGTCTATACCGACAGGTGAAAGGAAAGGACTTATTTGCCGTTGAAGCACAGTTCCATTCCGAATGCAGAATGTCCTTCAACACGGAATATCGGAATCAATCGGCACAGGAGCGAGAGGAGAACCGTAACGTAGACACTGATCAGGCCCATAGGGCTACTGATCAGGCCCATAGGGCTGGGCTGCTGCCCATAACGCAGCCTTCAACTTGGGGTCAGGATTTGACGCTCTGTTATTTGTAATTATACCAAATGTCAATTACTCACTTCTACTGACAGCGTACCTAGCTGCCCTACATCACTTGTTAAAGTTTAATAAAAAGGAAACATTGTTTTCTGACTTTTCTCGAATGTTTGTATTTGACAACATAAAGTTTCACTAGGGGGGTGAGTAACATTGGTAACAACTAATGTATGATAGTTATATATGTATGTCAATTGTTTGACTGCATTAGATGGGGGAGTAATAGAAGATGATTTTGATATGTTAAACTGACCAGTATGTTGTATATTAGTGAAGTTATTGTCATTTATGTTGCAAGTTGTCGGCGAAACCGAAGTCATTTTTCCACCTTTCTTTTAGGTTTTTGCCGTTCCATGACTAAACTTGTACCAATTACTGCATTAATTGTTCTTATTACAATAGGCCATGTTATTCTTGTCACGTGGGCACCAAAATTAAATTTGGAACTACATTATGTGTGATTTTATGGACATTTTGGTAATTTCGAGTCAAATATTTCGCGATCGACGATGGCCGCCATACAAACCCCATGGGACATTAGTTGACAGTGTTAACATTGGTTTTTGTTATCTAGACATATTTGTGCATTTAAAAAAAGTAGGTCACATTAAATTGTCCAGGGGGTCCACTGGACTACTAGACTATATTGATCATTACTCAGTCATGGCTTCTGCGTCTCTTTCTGCTGTACAGGAAAATATGATCTATGATTATTGCGGGCGAAAATACTTCTGTCACTTGAGTGATAATGAGAAACAAATGGCTGGAATCTTTAGCAGCCAAGTCAGTATTAAAAGTTGGTCTGCTCATGAATTGTGAGAAATCACAAAACAAAAATTGTGAGAAGAGCTTTATCTTGCTCGCCCTACTACTATGTAGTGTTTGGAAAAGGCGTCGATCCCATGACAAAGATATCAAATTGATGGCGATGCATCAGCTTGAGATTGTACACCCAGGAAATTTATAGAGAGTACTCAAAAAAAGAGGTAGCCACCACCATTCCTGAGGGATCATGCATCCCACCTGAGTGTTTAAGAGCGAGGACGACGAGAGGGCTTTGCTCGGATAATGATCTCTAACGGGTAAAGGTCGTTGAAAAAATCAGGCCTCGACTGGCATTGCGTTTTCGAGTACCCAAGGCATACCAGAAAATTTGCCCTGTGAAACAATTAATTCCTGGCCCTTTTAAAAGCCTTCACAATTGTTAGCAAACAATTTCTTTCACCGGATTTGCAAGAAACTTTGTTCATAGTGGCTTTTGCGATAGGTGATCACGAATCTGTCTTCGTTGTCCGATATTAGGTTCTAAAATAAAATGTTGAGCCTTTGTAAGCTATTTACCCCAGCTAAAATATATTTTGCTCGCCCTTTCAAAACGAAACGTATGCTTCTGTGAGAAAATATATTAGTAACATGTATTAGTGATCTTCGGAAAAAGGTACATTGGTATTGAGATCATTTTACGTCTGTATGATAATACAACTCACAATTTTTAGGCGCTTATGGCAAAATACTACACTTTATTGAGTTTCCAATTTGTTACCATGTAACTATTAACCCTAGAACCCCCCCCAAAAAATGCTCTTTAATACCTTGTAAGCTCAAAAGAGATCTAGCCCCTAAAGCAACTATCCGTTTCGTTTTTGCTATACCGATCGGAGATATAACAGCTTTTTATATTTGCGCAACTGTGATTTCACCTGCTCCAGCAGCTTATTGACGCACCATACATCTATCTTTTATCTGGCAAACATTTTTTAATGACTTGATGAGAGGCATCTAGCAGGAAATGTATGTCACTATTGATCAGAAATGTAAATTAAGATACTATTAGCAAGAGTTTGACGCATTTTTTTCGGGAAAATATGCCGTAAAAACCACTTATTGCGTCATTTCTCAATGGAATTTTAATCTGTCTACACCACAGGGAAGCCTGTTGAAAATCGGGATTTTTCCATCGCTAAAGTTTTCTGAAAAAAAATGCCGGTTTTGAGAGAAAAGGGAAACATGAATTTTCCCTAATTTCAGAGCCTCGTACTGATACATTCCACGGCTTGACGGCGTTTTTTAGGGAACAAGGCGCTTCAGTCTTCAGATTCCGTGTCAGAGGACTAAACTAGGCGTGCGAGCTATCTGTAAGGCTCCTCCGACCACCCTGGATATATCAACGATTTCTGCTCCATAAAAGAGTCATCGTAGGGAACACTTGATTAACACTAATTATTAACACGGACAACGATATACAATTGTTATTAACCGCATTTTCATTTTTACGTAATGTATATTAATAAATTTCTATTTTGACTTTTTCACAATAGATGGGCCACATTTTCTCTAGTTTCAGATACATATCTATATGATTGCAAGACAACTTCATAAAAGTATATCTATATGCATCTAGAAATGTTACTTTGTGACAGAGTGTATACGCGCTAGGGTATTTGGACTGCCAGCACTGGAGGGGAATCCGTTGCGCTACACCAGAGCGTACTAAGGTAATACTATAGCCTTATTGGTCTTGCTCCTTGGTACTCGCTAGGGCCCCCCGGTCGTGTCAAATCATACGTAGGCAATCAACGGCCTATGGATGGCGTGTCACAAAATATGTCTGAGGACCATTCAGGTTGGGCGCAAATTAACTGATGAAGCCATTGCTACACATATTGCGGATGATTGCTGAGAGATACTGGCATCAAAGTGGGTCGATGCTAGCTGTTTCTCCGATGCCATATGGCCGGAGGCTGTATTCTGACCTCTCGGAAACGCCGAAAGCGCGCTAATGTTGCCGCTCGGCGTTAACCGAGGTGATGGACAGTGGGTCCGTAATAACTTATGCGCATAAACAGTGCCAGAAATGTATGATTTTAGAATTACATGAAGCATTCACCGCAAGCAGCAGTCTGCTTAAAGCTTTTGTTGGTGCATCAGGTGCAATTACACCCGTGCTGTTGTTACAGTACAGGCTAATAACAACGACTGCGTGTCCTTGCCTCGGCCTGTGCTGCTGAGGAGCACTTGTTCATGATCCGCAGATACCAATATGAATATGTGCACTAGGACACCAAAGACCACTATTTGAGGAATGGAAAGATATTTTCATTCTCAAGTCGTCTGTCTAATACGCCTACCAAGGGATAACTTGAATCGGAACAGCTTCAGATCATGAGAGACATGGTCGGAGAGCTTACAAGAGAACAGGTTTTCACAACTTACTGGCAAACAAAATACCCCATTATCGTGAAAAACTCAAGCTCTGAAGAGACATTGGCAGGACGTGAAACGGGACTCGCACTCTGCCATGGTACAGCAAGCTCTTGATCATTACTCAGTCATGGCTTCTGGGTCTTCTTTCTTCCTGTACAGGAAAAATATGATCTATGATTTTTACTGGGAACTACTGCTGTCACTTGAGTGATTACGGAGAAACAAATGGCTGGAAATCTGCAGCCAGTCAGTAGTAAAGTGGTGTGGAAATTGTTTGAGAAGCGCTTTCTTGCTCTCCCTATAACCCGGTTGTGTTTGGAAAAGGCGTCGATTCCCATGACAAAATCATAATTTGATGGCGATGCATCATCCTGAGATGTACACCAGGCAACTTTATAGATGAGTGCTCCAACAGATGGAAGCCACCATCCTGGAGAGGAATTCATGCATCCAAGTGTTTCAAGAGAGGACGACGAGAGGATGTCTCGATACTTATTCCTCTCAAGGGTAAAGTCGTGGACAAAAATCAGACCTTGACTGGCCATGGCGGTTTGTAGTACCAAGGCACAGAAACTGTGCCCTGTGAAAACAAAACTTTTTGGGCCTTTTAAAAGCCTGCACAATTTAGCAAACAGTTTTTCCTTTCACCGATTTGCATTGAAAACGTTTTTCATATTGGCTTTTGCTGATGGTTGATCACGAATCTGGTATTCGTTTTTCCATATTAGGTCTAAAATAATTTTTGAGCCTTTGTAAGCTTATTTACCCCAGAAAAAGTATTATTGTACGCCTTTCAAAACGAGAAGCTTTCTGTGAGAAAAATTCTATAGAACAGTATTATTTTCTCGGGAAAATGACAAGTTATTGAGATAGTTTACGTCGTAGAAATTAAACTCGACCAACTTTTAGGATGTTATAATGGTTCCAAACTATACCTTATGAGTTTCCCTATTTTTAACTATGTTCAACTATTATCACCTGCACAAAATATGCATGAAGACTTCTTGTTAAGTTCAACGAGATTACCCCTACGCAAACAGATCCGTTTCTTGTTGTCTGTATACCTATTCTTGAGAGATAACAGCTTTTTATATTGCGCAACTGTGATTGTTCCTTCAGCAGCTTATTGACGCACCCTCACTATCTTTTAATCCGGCAAAACATTTCTTTTAGTCTGATGGAGAAACATTTATGCAGGAATCGTAATGCTACTATTAAAAATGTAAATTATTATCAACAAGAGTTGACGCATGCATGACTCCGCACCGGATCCTGGAATATTTTTTCGGGAATATGCCTGTTAAAAACTACTTCATGCGTCCATTTATAATGGCATTTAATTGTTTACACCAAAGGGAAGGCCTGTTGAAATCGGGATTTTTTCTATCTAAACGTTTTCTGAAGAAAAAAAATCTGTTTTGAGATAATAGGGAAACATTGCATTCCCCATTTTCCGCAGCCTCGTACTGATTACATTCCACGGCTCTGACTGTTTTTTAGGGAACAAAGCGGCTCAGTTCTCTCAGTTCCGTGTCAGAGACTAGACTCTTAGGCGTGCGACGCCTTTGGTAAGGCTCCCTCACCACCCTGGAATACTACGAGTTCTTGCTCTAATAATAGTCATCGTAGGGAACACTTGATTTAACACAAATATTAACAACGACACGATATACATGAGAATTACCTCATTTTTACGTTATGAGGATTAATAAATTTCAAATTTTGTGACTTTTTCACAATAGATGGACTCACATTTTCTCTAGTTTCAGATACATATCATATGATTGCCAAGACATATTTCAAAAAGTACATCTATTTGATCTAGAAATGTTTCCTTTGTTACAGATGGTAACGCGCTAGGGTATTTGACATGCCAGCACTGGAGGGAATCCGTTGAGCTCCACCCAGAGCGTAGCTAAGGAAAATATATTAGACTTATGGTCTTTAGCTCTTGGTATAGCCTTAAAGCGCGTTTTCGCGGGCGCTCTGGCCGGGTCCGGACTGGGCTAGTCCGGGGCTGGCCACCTTTTTCGCGAGGCAGTTTTTCCTTAGGAAGGGCTAGGACGGACTGGCTGGCCAGGCCCGCCAGCAGGACCACATTGGGTGGGCGCATGCGCCATCCAACAGTCAGCGGGGAAGACGACAAAGGGAGCTTCTGGGCACTGATAAAACTGTTGGAAGATGCGACCGCAGCAAGCTTGAATTCTAAGGTAATTTCAACACACAATTGCCATAGTACAGTACCTTCGGTAGTAACAACGCATTATTGAGACCAATTAATTGCACAAGACAAAATGGCATGATAATAGGGCTAATTAGATCCATTGCAATGACCTACTTAACACACACGGAAAGTCTCAGTATATAGTGGATGCCAGTATAGGGTTGCAGGTAATTATATTCGCACTACCAGTGGGTACAGTGAGTTCGTACCAGGTTTTATTAGGTTGTATATAGTTGGTATTATACCTGGTGTAGTTCGGTAAACTACCGGTAGTAGTCAGTAGTAGTCAAGTGTGACTACCAAATTCAAAAGCAGTAGCAGTCTTATGAGGGCTTTTTTTTGATCAAGTATAAAGATATCATAATTAATATGGTATGACTTTAGGCGTCGAAAAATACGAAACATTACAATTGGTAATGGGAGGAAAAAACAACGAAGAAGTTTTGTCTGTACGAAACAACTTTCAGCTATGAGCTGATTGTACGAAACGAAGGATAATGGTATCCGGTCCAACCCATTTTCAACCAACGATGTTCTGATGCGCCTTAGTTTTCGGTGTGTTTGATGTTGTGATGAATCTGCTAACCGTTTGTCGCAATTTTGTTTCTTTTTTTTTCTCTTTTTAGGTAGATAAAGGTTAGGTTGTGTTTTTTTGTTTTTTTTTCGTTATAAAGGTTAGTTAGGTTTAGGTAATTTGTGTTTTTTTTTTTTTTTCAAAAAAAAAAAAAAAAAAAACGCGACAGAAACGGTTGGCATAGTCATTCCAAAACCCATAAAAAACACACCAGAAAAAAGAGATAAGGCGAATTAGAAAATCGATCTGTTGGGTGAATTGAAATTATCAAATTGACTGAAAACGGGACTATGGTTCGTATACGAAACAACTTGCTGGTGTAATGAATCTACTGGTACGAACTGACTGCAACCCACCCAGTGTCTACACAAGTGTTTACTCATAATAAATAGATAAATAGTGGAGTGCCCAGTGCAAAGATGAGGGTTACCAGGTTAGGATAAGCTGAACGAAGTAGGATATAATTATAGGGATAGGTTCAGTTAGTATTAAACTAATTGAAGTGTGAAGACTGGCCACGTAATAAGAAAACATAATAAAATAAGGAAGCTAACAAGAGGCCGCGAGGCCTACCAAGTGTGGTAGATTCCTGTCACCTAAAAGATAACCTAATCCACCGTCATCCCCATACCACGAACCTATCCAAGACTACCCTTTACATGCCCCCAATGGACTCAGACACTAACTACTGTCTACTGAGACCATTCCATCATTTCACCAACCCTATTGTGAACCAGTTTTGCCCTATTCCTTTCTAAAATACTACGCTTTTCCAGCTTGAAAAAAAACAAAAAAAATCCGTTACCTTCCTTGTTCACCCTGGTTAAAAGCCGTAAGAAACTTCCTACCTCTTTATTAAATCCCTTTATCCATTAAAAACTTCTAATCAGATAGCCCCTTACTCTGCGTCTCTCGAGTAGTGAGTGTAATTTTAATAACTTCAATAATAATAATAGCAGTAATTAATGTATAACTAACTATGGACCAAAAATAATATATCACGGTTATTTTGAGTATGTAGTATGTGAGTGGAACTTTCTAGTTGTGGGGTGCCAATTAATTACCGGAAATACACCCTAAACAACATACCGAAAAATATCGGAAATACACCGAAAAACATACCGAAATATTCCGAAATACACTAAACACATACCGGAAATATTCTGAAATACACCTAAAACACATACCGAAATATCCGAAAATACATCAAACACTACCGAAATATTCCGAAATACACCTAAACACATACCGAAAGATCCGAAAATACACCTAACACTACGAAATATTCTGAAATACACCTAAACACATACCGAAAATATCCGAAATACACCTAAACAACATACCGGATAATATTCCGAAATTACACTAAAACACATTACGAAATATTCTGAAATACACTAAACACATACCGCAAATTCTGAAATACACCCTAAAAACACATACCGAAATAATCCGAAAAAATACATCTAAAAACATACCGAATATCCGAAATACACCAAAAAACACAGCAATAGTCCGAAATACACCAATCACATAACCGAAATTATCGAAATACACTAACACATACAGAAATATCCGAAATACACCTAAACACATACCGAAAGAATTCCGAAATAACCTAAACACACTACCGTAAATATCGGGAAATACACCTAAAACACACCGAAATATTCCGAAATACACCTAAACACAGGAAATATTCGAAATACACCTAAACACCATTACCGAAATACACCTAAACACACAGAAATATTCGAAATACACCTAAACACATACGAAAATCCGAAATACAACCTAAACACATACCGAAAATATTCCGAAATACACCTAAAAAAACACATACCGAAATATTCCGAAATACACCTAAACACACAGAAATATCCGAAAATACACCTAAAAAAACCCAGAAAATATATCGAAATACACCTAAAACACATACCGAAATATTCCGAAATACAACTAAACACATACCGAAATGTATGAAATACACATAAAAACACATACCGAAATATTCGAAATACACTAAACACATAACCGAAATATTACGAAAATACACCTAAACACATACCCCCCCCCCCTGCATATTCGAAAATACACCCTGAACCACATACCGAAATATTCCGAAATACATCTAAACAACATACCGGAAATATTCTGACAAAATACACCTAAACACCATACCGAAAATATTCCGAAATACATCTAACACATACGAAAATAATCCGAAATACACCTAAAAACATACGAAATAGTCCGAAAACACCCTAAACACCGAAAATATTCTGAATATACACCTAAAACAATACCGAATATTCCGAAATAACCTAAACACTACGAAAATCCGAAAACACCTAAACACAACCAAATATTCTGAAAATACACCTAAACTAAACACATACCGAAATATTCTGAAATCACCTAAACACATACCGAAATATTCCGAAATAATCTAACACATACGAAAAAAATATTCCGAAATACACCTAAAACACATACCGAAATATCCGAAATACACATAAACACATACCGAAATATTACGAAATACACCTAAACACATACCAAATTATTCCGAAAACACATAAAAACATACACGAATATTCTGAAATTACACCTAAAACACATACCGAAACCCATTCTGAAATACACTAAACACCCCCCCCAAATACCGAAATATTCCGAAAATACACCTAAACACACAGAAATATTCCGAAATACACCTAAATCAAATACGAAATATATTCCGAACTACAACCTAACACATACCCGAAAATTCGAAAAACACCTAAACACCATAACCGAAATATATTCAGAAATACACATAAACACATTTACCCGAAATTATTCCGAAATACACTCTAATCATACAGAAATATTCCGAAATACACCTAACACATACGAAATATTCCGAAATACACCTAAAACACATACCGAAATATTCCGAATACACCTAAACACATACCGAAAATATGCCGAAATACACTAAACCATACCGAAATATTCCGAAATACACCTACACACACAGAAATATTCTGAAATACACCATAAACACATACCGAAATATCCGAATACACTAACACAACCGAAAATTCCGAAATACACTAAACAATACCGAATATCCGAAATACACCTAAAACAACATACAGTATAATATTCGAAACCACCTAAACACACCGAAAATATTCGAAAATACCACCTAAACACACCGAAATATCGCAACTACACCTAAAATCACAACGAAATATTCCGAAATACACCTAAAAACACCTACCGAAATTATTCCGAAACACCGACATATTCCGAACTTACACCTAAGAAACACATACCGAAATATTCCGAAATACACCTAAACCATACCCCCCCGTGAAATATTCCGGAACTAACCTAAAACACACCGAAAGTAGTCGAAATACCCTAAACCACCATACGAAATATCCGAAAATAGACCTAAAACACATACCGAATATTCGAAATACACCTAAACACATACCGAAAGATTCCGAAATACCACATAAACACATTACGAATATCCGAATACACCTAAACACACCGAAATATTTCGAAATTACACCTAAAACAATTACGAAATATCCGAAATACACCCTAAACACATACCGAAATATTCCGAATACACCTAAACACATACGAAATATTCCGAAATTACACCTAAACACAACGAAAATTACACCTAAACACACCGAAAGATTCAAATACACCTAAAACACATACCGAAGTATCCGAACTACACCTAAACACAATACCGAAATATTCGAAATACACCTAAAACACATACGAAATATTCCGAAAATACACCTAACACAACAACCGAAAATTCCGAAATACACTAAACACATACCGAAATATTCCGAAATACACCTAAACACAGAAAAATATTCCGAAATACACCTACACACATCAAAATATACAGAAAATACAGTTTGAAATACAGGTCTTATGTCAAGGAATATCAGATATAATGTATAATTGGGGTTAAGATTCAGCAGGAGTTGGCGGGCTCCAAAGGCCTTACAACTAATTTTTGTCCGGTATTTCGGCTCCGATAATGTGCAGTACATACTTTGATTCACTGCCGCGAAAACCAAAATATAACATTCTATATAATATATAATAGCAGGTTTGGTCTAGGTTAGAATTTAGGTGTGAGACTAGGGTGTACTTTAGGTCTTAGGGATAGTTGGGTTAGGTTTGTAGAGTATTTTTGTTTAAATAAGCGAATCTGAATGTTGCGAGAAGGACGGCTGCGAGGCTGGTTGGCGGCCGCCAACTCCTGCCACAATATGACTTATAAGGGTCTAGAAATATCACCCAAGGCCCAAGGCCTAAATATATGGTATAAAAATAGTATTTAACATATAGATAAATAGGTTTTAAAAAAAAAATATTTCGGTATATTTAATGTATATTGTATGTGTGATGTGTATATCGGTATTAAGAATTAATCTTTAATATCGATAAAACACACAATTAATTTTTTTTAAATATATATATCATCGTGAACACAATATTTTTGTGTCTGTAAATGTTGCGTATGAGGAATAATACATATAAATAAAAAGTATGCTGTATATTTTGGTATATTTTTGCATGGTTTGGGTGTATTTTGGTATATTTTTTGCATGGTTTGGGTGTATTTGGGATATTTTGCATGGTTTGGGTGTATTTTTGGAGATTTTTGCATGGTTTTGGGGGTGTAGTTATGGTATATTTTGAATGGCTTTGCGGGATTGGGTATATTTTTGCATGGTTTTGGGGTCTGCGTTATATTTTTGATGTTTTGCGTGTACTTTGGCTCGATTTTTGCATGGTTTTGAGTTATTTGCATGGTTTTGGGTGTATTTAGGTATATTGCATGGTTTTGGGTATTAGGTATATTTTTGCATGGTTTTGGGTGTATTTAGGAGATTTTGATGGTTTGCTGTGTATTTAGGTATAGTGGTGCATGGTTTGGTGTATTTGGTTATTTTCATGCTTTGGGTGTGTTGGTTATTAAAATTTTGTCTATTTTCATGGCTTGGTGTGTATTTTGGTATATTTTTTCATGGCTTGGGTGTATTTTGTTCGTAATTTTTTGCATGGCTTTGGGTGTATTCTGGTATATTTTGCATGATTTTGGGTGTATCTGGTTTATTTTTGCTTGGTTTGGGTGTATTTTGCATGTTTTGGGTGTATTTTGGTTTATTTTTGCTGGTTTTTGGGTGTATTTTTGCATGGTTTTGTGGGTTTATTTTGCATGGTTTGGGGTATTTTGTATATTTGCATGGTTTTGGGTGTATTTTGGTAATGTTGCAGGTTTTGGTGTATTTTGGTATATTGCCTGGTTTTGGGGTATTTTGGTATATTTTTGCATGGTTTTGGTGTATTTGGTAATTTTTGCATGGTTTTTGGGTGTATTTTGGATATTTTTCATGTTTTGGGTGTGTATTTCGTATATTTTGCATGGGTTTGGTGTAGTTTGTATATTTTTGCATGATTTTGGGTGTATTTTTGGTATATTTGTATAGAAGATAACTGATAAGAAGATATTAAGAGAAGTAAGTGCACACTTAAGGTAAATGTTCACCCATTAAGGTAATTTGTGTTTATAAATTAATGGATACCAGGGGTAGAAGACACCAACCAACGATTTCTGATGAGCCTTTAGTTATTATGGTGTGTTTTGATGTTTTGAATGAAGCTGACTAACCGTTTGTCGCAATTTTTTGTTCTTTTTTTTTTTCTTTCTTTTTTAGGGTAGATAAAGGTTAGGTGTGTTTTGTTTTTTAGTTAGGTAAAAGTTAGTTAGGTTTAGGTTCTAATTTTTTTTTTTTTGTCTTTTTTTCAAAAAAAAAAAAAAAAAAACGCGACAGAAACGGTAGCAGATTCATCCCAAACCATAAAAAACACACCAGAAAAACATAAGGCGAATTAGTAAAAATCGTTGTTGGGGAAATTATAATTGACTGACGTACCATGGTTTCGTCTACGAAACAACTTGCTGTGTATGATGTTATGGTGTACGAACTGACTGCCCCCACCCAGTGCACACAGCTTGTTTTACTCATAATAAAATAGATAATAAGTGGAGGTGACACAGTGCAAAAGAGGAGGGTTAACAAGGGAGGATAAGTGAAGACGGTTAGAGATATAATATAGGGATAGGTCAGTAGTATTAAAAGAATTGGAAGTGTGAAGATCTGGCCATTGTAATAAGAACCTAATAAAATAAGAAGCTACAAGAGGCCGCGAGGCTACAAGTGGGTAGTTCCTGTACTAACGCACATACATCCACCTTTCATCCCCAGCCAGAACTCTATCAGTACCCTTCTTTAAAGTAACCATGACGAAGCACTAAAATACTGTCTACTGAGACCATTCCATTCATCACCACCATTGGAAAACAGGTTTTCCTATTCCTTCTAAATTACGCTTTTCAGCTTTGAATCGTTATTCTTGTTCTACCCTGGTTGGAAAAGCGTAAGAACTTTTCCTACCTCCTTTAGTAAATCCCTTATCCATTAAAAAACTTCTATCAGATCGCCCCTACTCTGCCGTCTGCTCGAGTGAGTGTAATTTTAATAACTTCAAACTAAAAATAGCAGTAATTAATGTAATAACTATGGACAAAATAAAATAATCTGCGATTTGAGTTGTAGTATGTGAGTTTAACTTTCTAGTTGTGGGGTGCCATAATACCGAAATACACTAAAACACATACCGAAATAGTCCGAAATACACCCTAAACACATACCGAAAATTCCGAAATACACCTAAAACACATACCGAAATCATTCTGAAATACACCTAAACACAACCGAAATATCAGAAAATACATTTCAAACATACCGAAATATTCCGAAATACACCTAAACACCGAAATATTCCGAAATACACCTAAAACCACTACGAAATATTCTGAAATACACCTAAAACATACCGAAATATTCCGAAATGACACTCATAAACACTACCGGCGAGTTATTCGAAATACACCTAAAACATTACCGAAAGATTCTGAAATAAACCGAAACACAATACCGAAATATTTGAAAATATACTAAACACATACGAAATATCCGAAAATACAATCTAAACACATACCGAAATATCCGAAAAAAATACACCTTAAAACACGAAATATCCGAAATACACCTAAATCACATACCGAATATTCCGAAAATACCCTAAAAACACATACGAAAATATTACGAAATACACCTAAACACATACCGAATATTCCGCAATACACCTAAACACATACCGAAATATTCACGAAATACACCTAAAGACACCGAAATATCCGAAATACACCAAACACAGAAATATCCGAAAAATCCTAAACACATACGAAATACACCTAAAACACACAGAAATTATCCGGAAAATACACCCTAAAAAATACATACCGAAATATTCGAAATACACCTAAACCACATACCGAAATATTCCGAAATACACCTAAACACATACCGAAATATTCCGAAATACACTAAAAAACAGAAATATTCCGAAATACACCTAAAACACACAGAATATTCGAAATACACCTACAACACATACCGAAATATCCGAAATACACCTAAACATACCGAAATGTTCTGAAATACACCAAACACATACCCGAAATATTCCGAAATACATCCATAAACAAATACCGAAATATTTTCGAAATACACCTAAACACATACCGAAATATTCCGAAATACACTACAACACATACGATAATATTCCGGAAATACATCTAAACACATACCGAAATATCTGAAATACACCCTAAACACATACCGAAATATTCCGAAAATACATCAAACACATACCGAATATTCCGAAATACAACTAAACACATACCGAAAATATTCGAAATACACCTAAACACCGAAATATCTGAAATACACCTAAAAAACACATACCGAAATATTCCGAAATTACACCTAAAACACATACCGGAAATATCCGAAATACACCTAAACAATACCGAAAATATCTGAAATACACCTAAACCTAAAACATACCGAAATATTCTGAAATACACCTAAAAACACATACCGAAATATTCCGAAATCATCTAAACACATACCGAAATATTCCGAAATACACCTAAACACATACCGAAATATTCCGAAAGTACACATAAAACAATACCGAAAAAATTTATATCCGAAATACACCTAAACACATTACCGAAACATATTCCGAAATACACCTTAAACACATAGCGAATATATTCTGAAAACAAACTAAACACATACGAATATTATGAAATAACATCTAAAACATACGAAAATATTCCGAATACACCTAAACACACAGAAATATCATCCGAAATACACCGAATCACATACCGAAAATTCCTCTCTCCGAAATACACTAAAACAACAACGAAATATATTCCGAAAAATTTACACTAAACACATACCGAAATATTTCCTGAATACCCACCGAAACACATACCGAAATATTCCGAAAATACACCTAAACCATACGAAAATCAGAAATACACTACAACACATACCGTAAAATATTAGAAAAACACCCTAAACACACCGAAATATTTCCGAAATTACACCTAAAAATCACATACCGAAATATCCAAATACACCTAAACACATACCGAAATATTCCGAATATACACCAAAACAAACAGAAATATTCCGAAATAACCTAAAACACATACCGAAATATTCCGAAATACACCTAAAACACGAAAGATTCCGAAAACACCTAAAACCCCATACGAAATATTCCGAGGAAATACACTAAAACACATAACGAAATAGTCCGAAAGACACTAAACACACCGAAAATTCCGAAATACACCTAAACACACCGAAAAAATATGCCTAAATATCACCTAAACATCATACGAAAGATTCCGAAAATACACCAAAAACTACATACCGAAAATATTCCGAAATAAACGAACATATCCGAACATACACTAAACAAACTACCGCAAATATCGAAATACACCTAACCACATACCGAAATATTCCGGAAATACACCTAAACACACAGAAAATTATTCCGAAATACACCTAAACACCTACGAAAATATTCCAAATAGACGTAACACATACCGAGAAATATCCGAAATACACCTAAACCATACCGAAAAATATTCGAAAATACACATAAACACATACCGAAATATTCCGAAATCACCAAAAACCACCGAAAATTCCGAATACACCTAAACACACTACCGAAAATATTCCGAAATACAACGTAAACACATACCGAAATATGCCGAAATACACCTAAACACATACCGAAATATTCCGAAATAACACCTAAAAACACCATACGAAATACACCTAAAACACCGAAATATTCCGAAAATACACCTAAACACATACCCCGAAATTATTCCGAATACACTAAACACATACCGAAATATCCGAAATACACCTAAACCATACCGAAAATATTCCGAAATACACCGAAACACATACGGAAATATTCCGAAATACACCTAAACACATACCGAAATATTCCGAAATACACCTAAAACACAGAATATTCCGAAAGACACCTAAACACATCAAAAAATACAGAAAAACAGTTTTGAAATACAGTCTTGTCAAGTAATATCATATATAAGGTATATTGGTGGTAATATTCAGCAGGACGTGGCGGGCTCCACCGGCTGACAACTTAATTTTTGTCTGTTATTTCGGTCGAGTATAATGTGGAGTACAACTATTCACTTCCGAAACCAAAAAAAAACAATTTCTAGATAATATAAAGCTAGGTTTGGTTAGGTTAGAAGTTAGTGTGTTAGGACCTTAGGTGTACTTTAGGTTTAGGATAGGTTTTGGAGTTTAGGTTTTGTAGATGTTATTTTGTTAATAGCGAATATTATGTTGCGAGAAATGCCCGGCTGGCCGCGGATGGTTGGCGCCGCCAACTCCTGCACAATATAGACTTATATGTGTCATAGAAATATACCCAAGACCAAGCCAAAATATATGGTATAAAATATAGTATTAACATATATATAAATAGGTTTAAAAAAACTATTCGGTATATTTAATGTGTATTGTTATGTGTGATGTGGATATCGGTATTAGAAATTAATTCTTAATATCGAAAACACCAATTAATTTTTTTTAATATAATATATATCGTGTGAAAACATATTTTTGTGTAATTTGGTCTTGAGGCATAATACTAAAATAAAAAGTATGCTGATTATTTCTGGTATATTTTGCTCCATGGTTTTGGTGTGTATTTTTGGTATATTTTTTGCATGGTTTGGGTGTATTGGTATCTTTTGCATGGTTGATTTTGGCTGTGTATGTGGTATATGTTTGGCATGGTTTTGGGTGTAGTTGGTATACTTTTTGCATGGCTTTGCGGTCATTTGTATATTTTTGCAGGGTTTTGGGTGTCTGGTCTATTTTGCATGTTTTGCGTGTATGTGGTTATATTTTTGCATCGGTTTGGGATATTTGCATGGTTGGGTGATTTAGGTATATTTTGCATGTTTTGCGTGTGATTTAGGTAATTGTTGCATGGTTGGGTGTATTTAGTATTATTTTGCATGGGTGTTATGAGTGGATTAGGTATATTTTTGCAGGTTTGGGTGCATGTTGGTATATTTTTCATGGCTTTGGGTGTATGTTGGTATAGTTTTCATGGCTTGGGGTATTTGGTTATATTTTTTCATGGCTTTGGGTGTATTTGGTATATTTGCATGGCTTTGCGGTGTAATTTTGCAGTATATTTTTGCATGATTGGGTGTATTGGTTTATTTTTGCTTGGTTTTGGTGTATTTTTGCATGGTTTGGGGGTATGTGGTTTATTTTTGCTTGTTTGGGTGTATTTTTGCATGGTTTTGGGTGTATTTTGCATTGGTTTTGGTGTATTTGTATATTTAGCAGGTTTTGGGTGTATTTTGGGTATATTTTGCAAGGTTTGTGGATTTTGGTATATTGCATGGTTTTGGGTGATTTTGGTACTATCTTTGCATGGTTTTGGTGTATTTTGGTATATTTTTGCATGGTTATGGGTGGTATTTTGGTTATTTTTCATAGGTTGGTGTATTTGGATATTTTGCAGGTTTGGGATGATTTGGTATATTTTTGCATGATTTTTGGGTGTATTTTGTATATTTTATATTAAGGAGATTACTGTTAAGAGAGATTAAGAGAAATGTTAGTGCCACACTTAAGTAAAAGTTCACCCATAATTAATTTTGGTATTAACCTATGGATACCAGGGGTAGAAAGCCAATAATGTTCCAAGATCATTGAACTTGTCATATCCAATCTCTAAAAGTGTTTATATACCAAGGTGTTTTGACATATATTGCCTTCTTCCTTTCACACTTACATAACTAACAGACTTTAAGACCTTTTTCTCCATAACTCATAGTCCATGAAAGAGCAGCAAGGGATATTTTCAAAAGAAGAAGAATGACAGCTGCTAAAACAAATTTTACTTTTTTGCGTTATTTTAATGTAAATTTCTTTTCGTAACGTATTATCCTGTTTCAGATGAATGCACCACTTGCGGTTGCAGCCATCTCACCTAGGAGGGGGCCACGATCTGCTGTAGTGAGGAGAACAGCAAGGAGTACCTACCGGCATTCCTGGCCTTCAACTACCAGGGGAGTGGGGAAAGTATGATTATAGAGTTAATGTACAAAAAATAAGTGTTTAAAGCATTACATATATGTGTATTGGTAAATTCTGGCATGAGCTTGTATTCAAACATGAAGTTTAAAGAAAACCTAATTGCTGCAGCAAAGAGGACCAGGGTTCCAATCTCAGTCAGATGGAGACAATTTGGGATTGTCTCTGTATGCTTAAGACCCTGTCACTTGCAGAAAGTAGGTAGACATGTACAGAAAGTAGATGTAGAGGAATTGTGGCATCAATATCCAACAAGGGGGGGTGTTATATTTTGTATTTATCTAAATAAAAATAAAGAATAGAAGAGGCACTGCACCTAGTTTTTCGCTATTTTGTTGTAAATAAGTCATCATGCGGATTGCATTAAGGTTTCGTATTAGGTTACAAATAATATAGAAAAAAATAAATGGGTGGGGTAGGATAAGGCCTTAATACAACATACACGAACACACAAATAAAACATAAATTTATATGTTGATTTTCAGGTTACGTATGCTCGATTTGCGGGACAAGCAACACAATCATCAAGCTAGCACTCTTCTGCTTCACTCACAATACATACTCCTAAACAAGACGCAACTTCGGAGGATACAAATCAAGGTTTGGACATTTTCGGTTGCTTCTTTGTTTGCTAATTATGTCACCCTCTAAAATAATGGTTATATTCCGACAGGAGTGGGCGGCTCCAGAGGCCTTTACAGCCTACGTTTTCTCTGTTAATTTCTGTCTCAATGTATTGTGCCGTAGTTACCGCCAAACTCCTACGGAATATTTACCAAAAAATGCTAAATCTAAACCTTACCGACTCGAAGCCTGTCTTCACTGGGACGTCATCAGGGGGTGAGCATGGCAGAAGAGTCTCCAATGCTTTTCTTCTACATTCCACCTTGCATCTCAATATCCTCTACATCTGCAATCCTCCCTTACCCTCAGGTTAGAATTACTAGGTTTTGTGGAAAATTGAAAAACCTGTATTTCTGCTTTTATCATATCATTTTTTTGATGATGCGGTTTTCTTTCCTTTAAAAAACATATAAAAAAATGAACATTAAAAACATTTCACACGTAAAAGAAGTGCATTTAACAAATGAAAATAACTTTGGCCCTCTGATGATCACTGTTATGACTTTCGGCAATTTCAGTTGACTTGGGCAAGTTTCACTTTGAGAAAAACTAAATTTAGGCACATTGATATTATAATGCTTTTACTTAAATAACCTGATTAAATGCAAAACCACTGTATGAGAACTCGGTTTCATTTGGTACTGATCAAGCAAGGTAATTTGGTAAAAAGATGGGTGGCATACGCATGCTGCGCTTGTGGCCTTCATGCTCATCTCCATGGCATTGCCCTTTGAAGCCTGTGGTGGGGGGTGTAGTGGGTGAGGACCCGTTACCCCGGGGAACCAGGGCTAGTGGTCGCATCCGGGTTGCCACAGTGTTGCTTCACCAGGTTTCCCCAGGTATCCCAGTTATCCACCCAGAAGGGAGAAGAAACAGCTGGGTTGGATGGTCCACCGACTTTCCTTGTCCGGATTCAAACGGGGCACGCATATTTGTAGCCAGGCACGCTAGCCACTACACCACGCGAGGCGAAAGATTAAGGCATTGTGTGAATAAAAATGGCATTCAGCGGTATTAATAGCCAATCTACTCACAATTTAAATAATTGGGTAGTGTAGCAAGGAACATAGGGAATCCATCCAAACTGGTTCAAGATTTGAGCCTGCTGTGGCAGAGCCTCCAAATTTGCAGATGAATTATGTGTGTAGTGGATATGGGGGAATTAACGACTAGGAGATGGAAATCAAATAGGCATTGTATAGTAACGCTGAAGAAGTAAACAAGCATCAGGACCTGTTAAAAAACATTTCTTGAACATGTGATTTAGAGCACATAGACCGCCAAGAGATAGTATAAACAGACCAGGGTTAAGCCCATGCAACAGCTACTGTCACATACACACTCAAAAGTCGTGTCCCACGCCTCCCGACTGGCACTATACCTAGACGAGTCGACTCTGACCGAGAGACTCTGCTCGCGGACTGGTCGTATGTTCGCAAGACCGACGACAAGACAATGGGGCTGCGGAGCTAGGGAGTCTGCAAATTTGAAATATAACTGATTTTTGTCCTCAGCCACGAAACACAACACGACTTGTTGCGATTTCGTGAATCACTACGACGCACCCACAGCCGACCCAATATCACTACTACTAATACCACTAACTTCTACTATCTACTACTACTACTATGACCCAACTTCTACTACTACACTAAGACCTCACTACTCTTATTATTATTATAATAAATATTATCAGTGTTTTTAGACAAATATTATTTTTGGATGATTGAGATTTAAGTATATTTGGGATATATTTCAAATATATATGAGTAGAGAGAGAGTACGTTCCCTTATCATGTACGTACACTCAAAAGGCCAGGGATCAGTGTTGGTCACTAGACGCTCACGCAACCGCCAACATTAAAAAAAAAAAAAAATTTGTCGGCGACCTGCACTTCACGACACCCCTTACGACGGCGTCAACAAACGCATCAGATGATCTGAAGCCCCTTCTCAGACATTTTCTAGAGTAGCATGGCCGAAGGGGTGACTTGTACTCGCGGAAAACATGTGGGCTCACTCGTTAGGTACCTTGGAAAGTCCCATCAAGTAGTGAGAGTCGTGGGCAGATTCGCGAGGTGTCTTGGGTGATGCCTGCGAGGGGGCTGGCAAATTTGTGGCAATGTAGAAATCTGGCGCGCAAGTCACGACTTTGGCATGCATATGCGAATGCGTAGCCGAGGTCGATAACTATTTAGTATCAACTCGTAAGCGACTCGTCATTCTCGGATCGACTCAACTGACTAGTTCGTTAGTGACCTCAAGTGTGACGTAGGACGGGTGCTCCGCAGTGTAGCGGTTAGCACGCTCGGTTCACAACCGCGATGTTCCCGGGTTGCTTGGGATCCACAGGCGGGACCGAAGAAATTTGGGACGGATCACTTAAAACACCGAGCCCCTGTCAACCAGTAGTGAAGGGTACCTGGGTGATAGCGGAAGGTTTGTGACGTACCAGACTCCGGGTGAGGTGCACAGCTGACCGGCCTGTAACTCACGCGAGATAAAGATTTCCCTCCAGATCATGTTAGGTCAAGTCACACTGGGTCGTATCAAACTCGTAGCAAACCTTGCGATGTCGTAGCACTCTCTTAAACAACTCATTGCAACTTAGCCGGACACTCGTAACTTATGCGACAAACTCTTAGGAAAAGTCGTACTAATTTGGATTGGGTACACGAGAAATGACCGATTAAAAAACAGGCATGTCGGGGTCAGTGTCGCCTTTCTCCACGAGTAGACCGCCGATTGTTTGGATATGCGGCGCTAACTCGGCTTGCTACTCTATAGAAGGCAAAGGGGCTTAAGACTACTTCCAATGACAACCTACGACATCCCGACTTGTGACAGACTTTTGAAAAGTCGTGAGGAGGCCGCGATATTTTTTACACTGTGCCCCCCTAAATAAATAAAAGCGTGGGGCGCGACGAGTCGTCCCAACGGCTCACGAACACGCTAATAGTCCGCTACGAGTCGGCAACTTAAGGGCCGAGTGATGAAAAAGCCTTATGACCTTGAGACGGCGCTGTCGGCCCTTGAGTCGTGTATGTGTGAAAGTGACTTAAGGATTGATGATATCATGAATGGTGTCAAGTGTTTGGAACATTTTGATTCCATTCATTGGGCAGAGCACATTTGACCTCTCTCATTGCACACATAATCCTTGTCGAGCTGTGTGAAGAGTAGGACAAGGAGGCGAAAGGTGGAGTTGAACAAACGTATTTGCTATGAGCAGGATAAGAGGAAACCTCTTGTATGGATATGTGGGTGGGATGCTCGTTGAAACAAAGCTGCGAGGAATCGTAAACAGTATTGTTCCAAATAAATCAAATCTACAATGGTCTCTTGGCTTCAAAGACTTGACGTGTGTAACTTATGGTGCTATATAGGTAATAATTAGGTATTTCCAGAAGTGTATATTAATGAAAGCAAGCAGTTAACCTCTATGCATATGAATATGGAGACAGTACATTAATGAATGTTTCAGATTGAAGAGCTTTTCTTCTATTGCTCTGCCACTATCATTGTCATTATCATTGGTACAGTATACATTATACTGTACCAAACTGCAAAGTGATTGCCATATCTTTAACTTTTTCCTGACTAGGAGCTGTGAACATTATTACAATCAATATTACACTCCTCAATCTTTCAGAGCAGTCAAGTGCCCCTGCCGCCCCTGCAGTGAGGGGGTTTGTGTGGCTGGACCACCACGTTGAGGCACTTGTATTGGCCACCAAGGAAAGGTACCATCGCCTGACGGGGAAGGCCGTAAAGAGGGACACGGCGTGGGCAGAGGTTGCTGCAGCAATTGCTCCACTGGTAAATATTTCAATAGTTCGCACTTTGATTTTTAAAACAATTTATCTAGGAATAAACTTTACTCAACTTAATTCATCACTATCATCCATCAAGGTCAAATGAATACAGAAAAGTGATGGTTTAGTGGGGTTAAATCTGGAGTGGTTGAGCAATCCTGCCTCACGTTCTTTGTGTAGGCATAAAGATTCATCGCACAATAAAGTCCTGTCGAACATTAGTACAGGATTTGTGTTTCACTGAAGTTATCTCTTTACAGCCAAATCTTCTCGAGGGTCTTTTAGTCCAGGAGAATGGATTATTGGCTCATAAGGTAGTAGTTATTATGTTAAGGGCTTGTTATGCAGCATTATAGGTTTAAAGCACTGGTGATGGGCATGCTTGTTGGACATTTGCATATTCAAACTTAAATCTTGTTTCAATAAGCTATTGTAGACATAATTTGCTTTGTGGTGTGGGGTTAAATGCAGTGTTGAGTATCTCATTCATCACATGCACTCATCACTTAATACCTGGTTGCATGTTAGCCTTGCATGAGTGTGTCAACATTGCATTTCATTTGCAGTGTCTGCTATAAGACAGTTAAACAAATAATAATAATAATAATAAACTGTGGTTATGGATTTTTATAAAAAAAAATTAAATTTGTTTTCTGCAGTCATTTCTACCATTGTTTATGATGGGCCTCCCTGTTTGGCTTTCTTTAGTCTAAGTGTACATAACCTTAAAGCCTCTTCCATTTGCGACATTTCAAGAACCAGTTCACGGAACCCAAGAATTCAGGCGTTCCATTTGCGCACGAAAACCTGGGTCCGAGGCAAAGCGCGTAGTGACTCAGCAAAACCCGTGAACTTTCTCTACTCACATTGAGAGGTGGGTAGCTTGGGTAGAGTTTTCAGTTCATAACAAACAATGGTCGCCTTGGGCCCTATTTCTCTTATCGTGAAGGGTTTTCCGCATGCACGAGTCGGAGAGGATGTCAGACGGCATAAAAGAGGCATACATGGCTGGTGGAAGCCATGCTTTCCCGCGATCTTAAACTTGATATGATCCCTTCACATAACAGCTAGCTGAGTTATATCTCTCGTTATCTCTCTCTCGTTATCTCGTTATCTCGTTATCTCGTCCTCCTCTCTCTCTCTCTCTCTTCTCTCTCTCTCTCTCTCTCTCTTTCCTCTCTCGTTATCTCTGTCTCGTTATCTCGTTACCCCCTGTA
>JACEEZ010009262.1:27500-144205 GCA_016584305.1 Chionoecetes opilio | reverse complement strand
AAGTATATTATAGTAAAAAATAAAAAAATATATGACATTATATAAGTAGATTGTAGTATTAGTAGTGAATAATATATATATATAGTAGTAGTGTAGTAGTAGTAGTATAGTAAGTAGTTCGTGTAGTAGAAGATTAATATAACAATCGTATAAAAATGAAACAAATAATAATATAAAATATTAAAATAATAATTCATACAAATGGATAAAACAACAGCAACAACACAATAATAATAATAATATATATAAAATAATAAAATAATTATAATAATAAAATAATAATACCAATGTAGAATTACACCAATATATGATGTTCTAATAAGATTGTGTAGCACTCTGTATTACAATGTATAACTGAAGAGTCTAGTATGCACTTTTTAATGTAGTTTACTTGTATTAAATGAGTTAAAGGGTTGGTTTAATATAAGTGAGCTTCATTCCAGAGTTTAGAGCCTTGAATATGAGCTGTTTAGGCATGACTGGTTCTACATAAGGGGATTTTAAGATTGTTTGTGAGTCAGTTTGGACGTTGGTGTGTGTAGCATACTCAAAACCATAATCAATTTATAATATAATAAGCATTTATAAACGATATAATAGTTTGATATGTAATTATATCCTGTACTTTTTAAAAGTTTGAAGATCACGGAAAGATGGAGCTTGCAATTCGCAAAACTATACATCCTGACATAATCCTTATTAATTTTTATTGTATTTAATAGTATCAATATGAGTCTTATAATACCCCACCAGAAGAAGAGAACTATAAATAGATGTATGTGTTATCTACTGGGAATTATTAAATTGTATTGTATTGTTACGTTTTGTATATAAATGCCAGTAATTTTAAAATTTATTGTTTAATTGCACGTTTATATCAAGAATAAATTCTAAGAATTTAGCTTACTTGTTAAAATGAAGACATAATAATGGCAGGATGGATTGCATTTGTATACACTGAATAATTTTATAATTTTGTTTCACTATGACATATTATTCTATATACTGAAGCATTAAATCACCCCCGAAAAGACAAAATAGTTGTATCATGGAATATATAATTAATTGTAATAAATATTCTTATTCATCAGATAGTAAGTCCATTGTATATATCCGCATTTAATAATTTTTTCTCTTCTTGTATTCTTGAATTTATTATAAATTTTCAAAAACTTATATGGTTAATGAAACACTCACATTTATAAATTTGAATGTCAAATGGGATGCGTCAGGATTTTGTATCTGGCATGTAATTTGTTGTTAAGTCATGACAGTCAGTGAAATGTTGTTATTGTGTTTATATTTAATGATAATTATTGACCGGGGAAACCTATTAAAATAAACAAATAACGAAAGACAATCATGGGATGTCGCGGAACTGTTCGTTAATGTTGTAATGCTAAACCTGCAGAGGCACCGCTGTACACTTCTAGGACGATGAGTATATACTGTATTACGTTGTTCATCTTATCAGCGCTTTCAATCACTCGTAAACTATCATAAACAAGCTTGGTAGGTGTTTGGACTTCCCTCTTAGATCACTCAGTTCCAATCGCAGTCACTAAATATCCAAGCGTTTCAAATCGTTGCAGAAATACGGACTCTTAACGCACTCACACTGATATTCCCACGCACGTTTTGACACTCGGTACAAAAAAGAAAATAAATAGCCTTGGCTTGAGTCGGGAATGAAGTGCGTGGCGGCTCTGGGTGTAAATCTTATGAAACTCACGGATGGCGGGAGATAAAAGGGGATTTAAAAGATCCATGAAAGGTTTTGATAGAGCGAAAAATTTATGACCCGCCCCCAGCCTCTGCCCGATCCCCGGCAGGACTGATGGGGGGAAAGGGTTTGGGGGCCGGGCAGGAAAACCCAGGCCCCCCTCCTTCCCCTTCCTTCCTTCCTGCCTTCCCTCCTCCTTCCTTCCTGCCTTCCTTCCTTCCTTCCTTCCTTCCTCCTTTCCCCCTACTGGCTTCCTGTTTTCCTCCCTGCCTCCTGCCTTCTTCCCTTCCTTCCTCCTTCCTTTCACTTTCCTTCCTCCTTGCTTCCTTCCTTCCTGCATTCATTCATTCATTCCTTTCCTTCTTTTCTTATATCCATCCATCCTTTCTGCCATCCTACCTTCCTTTCCTCCTTCATTCCTTTCCTCCTTATTTCCTTTTTTTTTTCCTTCCTTTCTTCCTTCCCTGCTTTCTTCCTTCCTTTCTTCCTTCCCTGCTTTCTTCCTTTCCCTTTCCTTCCTTTATCTTTCCTTCCCTTTTCCTTCCCTTTTTTCCTTTCCCCTTCCTTTTTATAAAACATAAGAAAATGAGGAACGCTACAGAGGCCGTGAGCCTAACGGGTAGTTTCCTGTTAGTTAACATACCTACTCCACCTTTCATCCTTCCATGAAATTTATCCAGAAAACCCTTTAAAGCCCCTAATGACTCCACACTAACTACCTGTCTACTGAGTCCATTCCAATCATTTACCACCGTATTTGTGAACCAGTTTTTCCCTATTTTTTCTCTCTTCTTTTTCCTTGCTTCCTTTCTTTCCTTCTTTCCTTCTATTCAGCCATCTTGCCTTCCTTCTTTCCTTTGTTCCCTCCTTTCCATCCTTCCATCCTTCCTTCTTTCTTTCCTTCCTCTTTTTCCTTCTTTCCATATTTCTTTCCTTTCATTCCTCCTTCTTTCCTTCCTCCCTTCCTTCCTTTCTTCCTTCCTTCTCTCTCCTTCCATCTAGGTCTACGTAAGTGAAGCAGGAATTCTGAGCTATTTTTCGTACATGTAAGGAAAATGGAGTGCGTTTCTACGTTTTGTTGCTGATCTGTTTTTTTAAGTACATATATATATATTATATACTATATATGATATTATAATATATATATATATATATATATAATATATATAAATATATATATATAAATATATATCATAATATATATATATAATATATATATAATAATATATATATATATATATTGAAGCGTTGATGATAACGCAATCGGTCATAGGTCATAGTTTTATTGAAAGATCTGTTACAGCAGAGGTCGTCGTGTGCCTCTTTCCGGGAGGGTAGAACTTGTGATCGCGAGTCCAGCTCCCGTAGACAAGACCATAGGTGAACTACACATACAGTAACATACACATTACAACACACACACACACACACACACAACACACACACACACACCACCAAACACACATACACTAAACCACACACACACAACACAACACACACACACATCACACACACACACACACACACACACACCACACACACACACACATACACACACACACACACACACACACACAACACAACACAACACACACACACACACACCACACACAAACAACCACACACACACACACACCACACACACCCTCACACATCCCCCCCCCTATCCAGCCGATTAAAAATAGTAATAGTAATGTCAAGAGGGAATTTCCAACAATGTATTGACAACGTGAGCATTGAAAAACCACTGATTAAAAATAGTCGTCCGTGATCGCTTTTTAAAAGTATGGAGAAGAAGCGGAAGAAAATTATAATAACAAAAGTTGAAAAAAGCTTGATGCACTCCACAAAAGCTTTCTTCGAATTTGACAATCTCTCTCTCTCTCTCTCTCTCTCTCTCTCTCTCTCTCTCTCTCTCTCCTCTCCTCTCTCTCTCTCTTCTCTCTCTCTCCTTCTCATTCTCTCTCTCTCTCACTCTCTCTCTCACTCTCTCTCTCTCTCTATCTCTCTCCTCTTCTCTCTCTACATCTCTCTCTCTCTCTTCTCTCTCTCTCTCTCTCTCGTATCTTCTTCTTCGATCTCTCTCTCTCTCTCTCTCTCTCTCTCTCTTTTTACATGATGGAAAAGTTGGGAAACGTGATTTAAAATTTGTTCGACGAATTACTTACATGAGATTTAACAACCTGAAGGAGGAGGAAGAAGAAGGAGAAGAAGAGGAGAAGGAGGAAACGAGGAGGTAGAAGGAGAGAAAAGCACGAGAGAGAGAGAGAGAGAGAGAGAGAGAGAGAGAGAGAGAGAGGAGAGAGAGAGAGAGAGGAGAGAGGAGACGAGAGAGAGAGAGAGGAGAGAGAGAGAAGAGAGAAGGAAGAGAGAGAAGGAAGAGAGGGAGAGGAGAGAGGAAGGGAGAGAGAGAGAGAGAGAGAGAAAAGAACCTTGATGAAAGCAGAAAGAAACCAGAAAGGAGCAGAAATAAACTAGAGAATGAGAGTTAATGGAATGTGCAGTCCTGTGTGTGTGAGAGAGGGAGAGAGAAGGAGAGAGAATAAGAGATTATTATTATTATTAGTTTATTGACAAAAGTTTCACAAACACTTTACCTTATTACATGTATAATTTTCCCAGATTTGTTCAAATTTATATTCCTACATATTTCATATTAACCTAAAACAAACAAACAAAACACATATACTATCGTGACACATCCCTTACATATATAATTTCAATACATCATATATATATATATAACTACATAGATAGCCTACTTAATCACTTGTACCCATCAAACTACCTTACTGGAGAAGTCTAGCATGTCATATTTGCTTCTACATTGGCTGGAGAGTGGACACTGCAACAACACATGGGACTCATCCTGCACTGCATTTTCTGCACATGAACACAGTCGTTGTTCATTCGGCATTCCATTTCTCCTGCCACTCTTTATTTTAAGATTATGTGACATCATACGTAGCCTCGTAAATGCTTGCGTTTATAATCCGGGATAAAATCCCTATATACATACACTGAATGTATAGAGAGTCCGGCGTTGATTTGTGTTCTATATGTGATACATTTGGAGGCAGTCTGAGGTTTCTCCCGAATCCGTCTAGCCACCCTGTCATGTGGGTTTACAATACTATCATACCTTAGTGCCTGTGTCAAGAATCTGTACCCCGGAGTATTGGCCGCCTCACACAACCTGAACGCTAAATGGAAGGGTACCCTTCATCTGGTGCTCTGAACCATGACTAAAAAAAGTTCGCCTCCTCCTAGCAATTACATATTGTGCTGGTTGTATGCCTGATCCAATCATACAGAGATCCGGACTGGTTTATTTCCTGACTCCTAGCAAACACTTTACGGCTCTGTTGTACTGTGCAATGATCTTTTTCGGATACGTTACTAGCCAGGTTTCTGAACTGTACAGAAGAGATTATGTCATTGCAGCGTCGAACACCTTGCGCTTATAGATGTATGGCATATTAGCATTCGCAGCACAACATATAGAAAATTTATTACGCTGTGCTTCTCCTGACGTTTCGTGAAGACCTAACGCCGAATTTATTTTTGCATCATCGCTAAACCATGCCCCTAAGTACAGGTATTTAGAAGCGTACTCAATCTTAGTATCATGCATTATTAACAGGGGTCTGTCTTCAGCCGTGCTGCGAATAACCATAACCTTTGTTTTCTTTTCATTTAACACCATTCCATATTCACGAGAATGAAAATTATCCAGTACTACACTCAGTTTTCTCAAACACGAATCCCTTGATGTGGTCAGTACTACCATATCATCCTTAAGTAAAAACATGTGCAAGTCTACAAGAAACCCATCAGGCCCAACACTACGCCTCGGCATCCTAATAAGCTGGTCAGGTAAATGGAGAGAGTAACGAGCTGGAGCAGCCGCCTTGGCGACAACGCAGCGGGCCGTGGGTTATGAAAATGGCGGACCGCAGGACGCGGGGTGACGCGTACATGGCCTGTATCGGCTCAGAGAAGAGAGGAGAGGAGAGAGAGCAGAGAGAGAGAGAGAGAGAGAGAGAGAGAGGGAGAGAGAGAGAGGAGAGAGAGAGAGAGAGAGAGAGAGAGAGAGGGAGGAGGCGAGGACGAGCGAGGAGGAGAGAGAGAGGAGGAGAGAGAGAGAGAGAGAGGGAGAGAGAGAGAGAGCGAGAGGGACGAGAGAGGACGGAGAGAGGAGAGAGAGGGAAGAGAGGAGAGAGAGAGAGAGGAGAGAGGAGAGAGGAGAGAGAGAGAGAGAGAGAGAGGAGAGAAGAGAGAGAGAGAGAGGCTGAGAAGAGAGAGAGAGAGGAAGAGAGAGAAAGAGAGAGGAGAACCGCTTCAAGCTGAACCCGACTCGGCGCAACAAGGACCTGAACCGGGCGGCCTGCAGGAGGATGGTGGTGTCCAACAAATGGGCCATACAAAAGTGGGAGGAGGACTTGCGCCGCAAACTACGAGGCCCAAGCGTGGGAAACAAGACTTGGTGGTCCCTGGTTAAGGAAAAACAGGGAATCAGCTGCCAAGATTCAATTCCTCCCCTCACCAAGCAGGACGGAACAGCGGCTGTCAGCAGCAAGGAGAAGGCTGAGCTAGTGGCTAATCTCTTCTTTGCAAAGATGAAGGTGGAGGCCCCCCGGCAGCCCCCGCCTCGTCTGGAGCAGCAGTGTGAAGAGAGAGAGAGAGTCCACAAGATGGAGGTGACGCAGGCGCAGGTCGAGCACATCCTGCGAGGGCTCGACATCAAAAAATCCACTGGCCCTGATGACGTCAGCCCGCATTTGTTAAAACAGTGCGCGCGGGAGTTGTCTGTCCTTTCACCAGTCTTCACTGCATACCTGCAGGAAAACACCAGGCCTTCAGTGTGGAAGGAGGCTCAACTGGTTCCTGTATACAAGAGGAGTTCTAGATCTAACTCCAAAACCTACAGGCCCATCTCCTTGTTGTCTTTGGTGGGGAAAGTGTTCGAGAGGATCGTGGCAGAGGTAATCTGTCGTCACTTCAACGACAACTACCTCCTCTCGGACCAACAGTTTGGGTTCAGACCTGGACGGTTCACCTCTGACCTGCTGATGCTCCTGACCCGAAACTGGCAGGACGCCCTTGATGACGGCCAGGACACTGTCGTGGTGGCCCTTGACATAGCGGGTGCCTTTGACAGGGTATGGCACGGAGGCCTTCTCGAAAAACTCCGAGCAAAAGGCATCCAGGGTGACCTACTGCTGCTCCTGGGGAACTACCTGCAGAGAAGAACCCTCCAGGTCGTCGTTAACGGGCAGGCCTCTGAGTCCCTGCCAGTGGAAGCATCAGTCCCAAAGGGCTCTGTGCTGGGGCCAGTCTTGTGGACATCTACGTGGACGATCTTCTCCGGCAGCTGCCAGCAGTCTCGGCTTACGCTGATGACTGTACTCTCTCCTGCTCCTACCCGCGACATGACTATGGGCGTGCTGCTGATGAGATCAATCAGCAGCTGAGTGTTTTATAGGAGTGGGGTACACGTTAGTAAGTGACCTTTGCTCCGGAGAAGACACAGGCAATGGTGGTTTCTCGGTCCCCCGCTGCCGGGCCAGCAGTGGAAGAAAGGCTGCGGTTTTGTGGCGTTCCTCTCCCACTCTAGGAAGCCGTCAAGGTTCTGGGTGTAGAGAGCTAAGGTTTGACGGCCACATCAAACACATTGCTAAAAAGGCCTCTCACAGGGTCTCTGCCCTGCGAAGGGTAGAAACCCTGTCGAGGTTCCTCGACAGGGGAGGGAAGCTCTTGCTCTACAAGGCCCAGATACGGCCTTACTTAGGGTACGCAGCCCTCTCCTGGATGTCGTGTGCAGCGTCGCACACTAGGAGGCTGGACAGCATCCAATGTCGAGCCCTGCGACTGGTGGATGCTGCAGACCCCCAGACCCACCAGCCCAGTTCTAGCCGGTGACTCCTCTCGACTCACTGGAACACCGCAGAGACGTCGCGGCTCTTGTGGTATTCCACAAGGCACAGGTGCAGGTAGTGCCACACCTGGCTGGGTTACGACAGCCTCCGAGAATCGCCACGCGAAGCACGAGAACGGTGTTTACCAGTGGTGATGCACTGGAAGTGCCTCGTTCCCGTGCCAGCCAGCACCAACGCACCTTTGTGGGGCACGACTCCAGGATGTGGAACATTTTCACGGCCGTTGTCCCTCACATCCAGAAGATGAACACACAAAGTGTAAAGTTGGCGGCCAATCGGTGGAGACTGTCGAAGCCCACCCTGCTGACGCTAGTCATACTGTGGCACTAGTGACAGCAACAGTGCCTCAACAAACACTTTAGTGATGCTTATATGTATATAATGTTAGTTATTCATAAATATCTTTGTATTTATGTGTATATAGCTATATTTACTTGCCCTTAATATAGGTAGCATACGACAGTGCACCTTTGGACTTCATGTATACTATCTTATGTTTGAATAAAAAAAGGAAAAGAGAGAGAGAGAGGAGAGAGAGAGAGGAGAGAGAGAGAGAGAGAGAGAGAGAGAGAGAGAGAGAGAGAGAGAGAGAGAGAGAGAGAGAGAGAGAGAGAGAGAGAAGTAATTAGTGATTATGTTAATAAGACGTGCCATATTATTTCTTATATCTAGGATACTATTTCAGTGATTTTTTTATTTCGTACTGCAGCTGTGTACATTAACGTGCATTACTATATTTCGATACCTCTATGCAACATTTGAGAGAGAGAGAGAGAGAGAGAGAGGAGAGAGAGAGAGAGAGAGAGAGAGAGAGAGAAGAGAGAGAGAGAGAGAGAGAGAGAGCGAAGAGAGAGAGAGAGAGAGAGAGAGGAGAGGAGAGAGAGAGAGAAGAGAGAGAGAGAGGAGCGAGAGAGAGAGAGAGAGGAGAGAGAGAGAGAGAGAGAGAGAGAGAGAGAGGAAGAGAGAGAGAGAGAAGTGAGAGAGATGAGAGAGAGATGAGACGAGAGAGAGGAGAGAGAGAGAGAGAGATGAGAGAGAGAGAGGAGAGAGGAGAGAGGGGATGGAGAGAGAGAGAGAGAGAGGAGAGAGAGAGAAGAGAGATGAGAGAGAGAGAGAGAGAGAGAGGAGAGAGAGAGAGAGAAGAGAGAGAGAGAGAGAGAGAGAGAGAGAGAGAGAGAGAGAGAGAGAGAGAGAGAGAGAGAGAGAGAGAGGGGAGAGAGAGAGAGAGAGAGAGAGGAGAGAAGAGAGAGAGAGAGAGAGAGAGAGAGAGAGAGAGAGATATAAGATAGACAAAATATATGCTCTGCTACTTTGCTCTATAAGAAATAATATAGAGTAAGGAGGAGGTTGAAGGGAAGTGAAAATGACAAGAGTTAATATCTTATACACTTTCAGGTCGTCCGTCACGCTAACAACCTACTCGCCAGGCACTAACGACCTCCGCCTTGTTGCCCCGTGACTTGTGTGGCAGCCGCGACACATGCTGCTCTTGTCCGCGCCTCTTATTAAATTCTTCTGGGAAATGTCTCTGCCATAAACTTGTTGACGTATACTGTGTGTGTGTGTGTGTGTGTGTGTGTTGTGTGTGTTTTGTTTCATGTCATGTCTAGTCCTTTATCTTCATATTGTCTCTCTCTCTCTCTCTCTCTCTCTCTCTCTCTCTCTCTCTCTCTCTCTCTCTCTCTCTCTCTCTCTCTCTCTCTCTCTCACCGAACACATCAGACATGGCTCCTCCTCCTCCTCCTCCTCCTCCTCCTCCTCTAGGATCTTGTAGGATTTTGTTCCAGCTGTTATTTGCTTGACGTAAAAGGTTCCTCCGGTCGGCGACGTTTGGGCGGCGCTAAATACACACCAGAGGAAAATAGTGATCGAACCTTGAGTAGCACACACACACACACACACACACAAGGAGTCCAGTTACCGCAGTTTCCTTTCGTTTTCTTTCTTCCTTCCTCTCTTCTTTTCGCCTTTATTTTTTTTTCCTGCCGAAGACAAGCAGGAGTGTCATTTGACCTCGCCAGACTGACGCCAGAATGACCCAGGCTGCCATGAGCTACGGCCCGTGTGTGTGGGTGTGTGTGTGTTTTAATCACTATGGTCTTGTCCACGCGAGTCGAACTCGCAATCGCCAGTTTCACCTTCCCGGTGCGAGGTTGGAGCTCATTATTACCGAACTTTGGATAATGCTTGGACCTCACACATCACGCACACCCATCACCTTGTTCAAGGGGACAGTAAACGCCCGAATTTGTCAGTGAAAAATCCCCGGGAGCGGCGAGGACTTCGAACAGGCTTACCAGAGAATGGCAGGCCAACGCTCTATCCAGTTGACCATCATTGCGGTTTTAACCATCGTGGTGTATTCATCTAGTTCTATTTTACAGGACCTGAACAGCGTTCGTATGGCCCCGTCTCCATATCAACATTTTTATCATTCCTCCTTAGTTCTTACTAACGTAGTGTTGGCCGAAGCCACCACCCCGGGAGGCGGGTCACAAACCCCCGGCTAAAACCCGGTACCCATTCACTGCTGGGTGGACAGGGCTCGGGTTTTAAGAAGACCGCCCGTGTGTGTGTGAGTGTGTGTGTGACACTTTAATTCGTTTTATCTAGGTATTCCTTTAATTTAGTTAGTTTCATCTCTCTCCCCCTCTCTCTCTCTCTCCTCTCTCTGCTCTACTACTACTCTCTCTCTCTCTCTTCTCTTCTCTCTCTCTCTCTTCTCTCTCTCTCTCTCTCTCTCTCTCTCTCTCTCTCTCTCTCTCTCTTTTTTATTTTTTTTATTTAATACATTGAAAACAAAAGGGGAGTTGATGTGCTAAAGTCCCTGCTGGGACGCCAAGGACTATCTCTAGTAGTATTATATTTTATTCATATCAATAATTATACAAATAATAGGGAAAAAGTATAAGCAATATTCTACAATAAACTACTCTCTCTACTCTAGTAATCTACTCTCTCTCTCTCTCTCTCTCTCTCTCTCTCTCTCTCTCTCTCTCTCTCTCTCTCTCTCCTCTCTCTCTCTCTCTCTCTCTTTTCCTCTCTCTCTCTCTCTCTCTCTCTCTCTCTCTCTCTCTCTCTCTCTCTCTCTCTCTCTCCTCTCTCTCTCTCTCTCTCTCTTATTATATATATTATATATATATATATATATATATATATCCTTGCGAAACTTCATAAACAACCAAGTATACCGATGTATCTGTCACCTGAAACTTCATGATGAATCTACAAGAAAATCAATATATATATACTATATTATATATATATATATATATATATATATATATATATATATATATATATATATCTTTCTGTCTCCCGACCTTATCCTATTTTTCTCAAGATTCTTCCATATATATTATAGTTTATCTACATGTTTCCCCTTTAAATTACGTACACTATCAATTTATTTTTTCTCTAATCAACATTTTCCCAAATCCAAGCCCTTCCCTTACAACCTTTTCGTTGAATTTTCTGATATCAAACTCTTCTTATCTACACAGTTTTCCTCTCTGAATCACCAGGGTTAAGGAGGCTGTCTGGCTAACTGGCTGGCTGGTTAGCTGTCTGGCTGGCTGACTGGCTGGTTGGCTTGATGTCTGGCTGGCTGTCTGGTTAGCTGGCTGTCTGGTTAGCTGGCTGGTTGGCTGTCTGGCTGGCTGGCTGGCTGGTTGGCTTGATGTCTGGCTGGCTGTCTGGTTAGCTGGCTGGTTGGCTGTCTGGCTGGCTGGCTGGCTGGCTTCCCTCCTCTCAATGTCTGCCGTGATCACCGTTCTCAGAGCTGTTGCATATAGGCGTCTGTCTGACTGGGCCACATGTAGAAGTTTGGAAAGAGCATCCGGCGAGGTACGGAGAGAGAGAGAGAGAGAGAGAGAAGAGAAGAGGGAGGAAAAGGAGAGAGAGAGAGAGAGGGGAGAGAGGAAGAGAGAGAGAGGAGAGAGAGAGAGAGAGAGAGAGAGAGAGAGAGAGAGAGAGAGAGAGAGAGAGAGAGCATGTGTCGGCTTGTTTTGAAGAGGATAAATGTTGCATATAAAAAGAGATAGAAAACAATTAAGAAGTAGGACAGACGGTAGACAATGTAGAAAATATGGTATACATTATTTTGTATGATACAATATGAGGGAAAAAGTGTGTATGTGTGTGTGTGTGTGTGTGTGTGTGTGTGGTGTGTGTGTATGTGTGGGTATGTGGTGTGTGTGTGTGTGGTGGGGGTGTTTCAGTATCTATGGTCACTTCCGTGTCACTCACCAGGCAAGTAGTGGTGGTGGTGGTGGTGATATTGGTGATGGTGGTGATGGTGATGGTGGTGATATTGGTGATGGTGGTGGTGATGGTGGTGGTGGTGGTGGTGGTGGTGGTGGTGGTGGTGGCATAACTCACAAACTTACTAACTTACTATCGAGACGCCGCCAGGTCTCAGGAGGCGCTGTGATGTCCTGCCGCGTGTCAACTACCGAAACACTTAATTGGACGCGTAGTTATAGTATTGTCCAGGTGTGTGTCTGTGTGTGGTGTGTGTTGTGTGTGTGTTTGCGTGTGCGTTTCTATTTTGTCCTCTTATGTGTTATATAGTCACTTCCTATGCGTAGGTGTAGTATGAGTGTAGACTTAGAGATCAGACAGATGTATACATGTGTCCCTTATTGTTTAAGTATATAAGTATAAATAGACGTGCCGGATTGCTACTCATTTATCAAAAAAAAATATACAAAGTAGGATCAAATACGTAGAATCAATGAACTAACTATCTTTTAAGAAACCTTTCTAATAATAAAAAGCAATACAATGAACGTTACAGTCAGCCCCTAATAACAACTTGCACGTAATTACAGCCCCCTGTTTTATGTGGGCGAGACGCGTTCAGGTAAACAATCTCAGGGTGTCTTGTTGCCTGAGGTGGCGCAGCGTGGGGGACGCGAGCCGCCGCGACGCTAACGCGGAGAAATGACCGCACTGATGCAATTTCCCGGCGACTCTTGAGCCTCCAGCGGGACATCGGCTTGGCGGGACGCGATTAGAAGAGACTCACTCGATTACCGGACCCAGATTAAGATTCTATCCAGCGTAACATGATTATCGGCTGTCGTAATTACCGAAGAAGCTTTGCCTTGCTGGGTCAGAATGGGGCGTAGTCACATCTGCTACAAACCTACAATAGTTGGAGTACTGCCACATATCCTACACATAGGCTGTCATATTTCCTACACTAAAACCAGTATCCAGCACATTTCCTACACAAAACCCTCCTACAAATTTAGCAGTTTTGAGAGTAGTGACATATTTCCTACAAGGATACAGCGTATCTCCTACACCCCCTTAGTGGGGCGCCTCTGTTCTCGGTGCTTCTGGCTCACTACACTCCTGACGACCTTGACCAGTCAACAAGTACCTAGCTTGCTATATGTCCTTTCTGCGCAGTATTATGGAGCAACCAAAACCGAGAGACAAGTATCGTGCACATTCAGACAAGATTAGAGTTAAGGTTTTTCTCCATTCGTCTGGACAGACGGCATTTCGGAGCCTTGTACTCCACTTTTCCTGGACCGAGCATGGCTAGTATTGAGAGGAACATCCGCAATTTTAATGTTTTAATGTTTCATTGTATATACGTATGTTTTAGTGAGAAATAAAGAGTGCCATTTTAATGTTTTAATGTTTCATTGTATATACGTATGTTTAATGAAAAATATAAAGCGTCATTTTAATTAAAATGCTTTACAGATGCACATATTTACATACTGGCACAGTTCCTACACATAGACGGTCATATTTCCTACACACAAACAAGTGTCAAGCATAACTCCTACACCAACTGTGTGTAGGAGATATGCTGTATCTCTGTAGGAAATATGTCACTACTCTAAAATCTGCTAAATTTGTAGATGTGCTGTGTAGTATACATGGTGTAGGAAATGTGGCGCACCCCCGGCAGAATGCCTACCTTCCCTCCTCTTCTCTCTGCTCTCCTCTCCTCTCCTTCTTGCTCTTCCATTCTGAGCAGTGAACACGAATCTCTCTCTCTCTCTCTCTCTCTCTCTCTCTCTCTCTCTCTCTCTCTCTCTCTCTCTCTCTCTCTCTCTCTCTCTCTCTCTCTCTCTGTGTGACCTGGACTGCCCCCGGCCCCCGCACAAGCTCACTTGACCTCTCAGCCTCTCCACAAGCGCCTGATGCGAGAGATAGAGACAGAGAGGATGTGAGTTATCAAGCTGATCGCGGGCGAGAGAGAGGGAGAGAAGTGGAGGAGGAAAAAACTTTGTGAGGGAGAGAAGATGGGTAAAGATCCTTGTGAGGCGGAAGGAGGAGGACAGCCTTTCTCTCTACGTTTCTGTCTTCTCTCTTTATGTTATGTCATGAACTGCCCGATAATTCGGTGTCGTATATTTTATATTCTCAGTTTTATCTCGCTTAAATCTTATTATTTTGAATTTTTTGCCTCATTTTGTGGGAGTCTGATAATTTTTGGTTTGGGGACTAGAGAGAGTGTGTGTGTGTGTGTGTGTGTGTGTGTAAGTAAGTAAGTAAGTAAGTAAGTAAGTAAGTAAGTAAGTAAGTAAGTTTATTTCCATAGCAATTATATACATATATACATAACAAATTTAAATAAATTTTGGAATGAATCTGTCGAGCCAAGGCTCCTTGACAGATATATTTCTATTAAAAAAAAAAATACAATTTAGCTGAGGAGCATCAAATATACATTATAGTATACATCAGTATACAAGAGAGAAAAACAAATTCATGAACTTTGACACTATCTACATTATTTATGGAGTGGTATTTCTACAAATTTTGTTGCGTGAATAGATATTTTTTATTTTATATTAAATTGAGGAATACTACCCGAATTACACAGAGTTTTCAAGTCAGTTGGTAAAGTATTCCATAATTGAGGACCAAAATAAAAGATGCTGTTCCTGAAGAGAGTTGTTCGATATGGCGGACAAACTAAATTAACATTATTATTCTAGTGCTGTGAATGATTTCTTGTAAGTTAAAAATGGAAGTTCCCTTTCTGTTTGTAATACTTTTAAAAATGTATAGTAGAAGAAAAGCATTTATGGATAGAGTAAAAATTTAGAAGCTTGTGTTCTGAAAATATATTGGCTGTAGAATCAAATTTACCTAAATGAAATATACATCTCAAAATTTTGTTTGTGCTATTTTAATTTGGTAATGAAGGAGGGCCAAGTACATGCCCATACTGACACACAATATATAAGGTGAGGGTAACACAACGTGTAGTATATATGATCATAGCTTCGATTGTGAGGTGATACGTACTTATATAATATGCCACACATTCGGGATAGTTTGGAATATACATCATTTATCTGCAAGCTCCAATTCAAATTTTCATCTATATGGACCCCAAGGAATTTTGTATGAGTTACACTTTTAATAATTTCACCCTCTAAGAACAGTGGAGGGAGATGATTGTTTAAGGAACGATTTTGAAAGAGGATATAGTTAGTTTTGGAAGTATTAAGTTTTAATTTGTTAGTTTTTATCCATTGATTAATTAATTCTAGTTCTATAGTTAAACTTCTGTGTAAATTTAGTATTGTGTGTGTGTGTGTGTGTGTGTGTGTGTGTGTGTGTGTGTGTGTGTGAGTGGGTGGGTGTGCATCAAGGCTAGATACTATACTAACATGGTAACTTTGCCTCGAAATATCCACATTAACTAAGCATTGTCATCACCCACACTCACTCCTCCTCATCATCATGCTATTGTTTCCTTAACTTTAAAAGACCTGTATTACCCTTTTTAGTACAGTTATTTTTACAGGTAACGGGTTCACACCATGTAGATACAGGTTACTGATCTGTAGGGGTGATTGCCTGAGATGCCCTCTTTAGAGGCAGGTATCTTGGTTCGCTGCCCAGAGGTGCACATCAATGAAGTGGTATAAGGTGGTATTGGGCTAATCGTTGTCGAGCGGTTTTTTAGGTAATGTATAAGTATTTTAAAGTGCCAAAGGATTCGAGTAAGACAATATACTATTACAAATATATAATAATATATATGTACACTTGTGAAGTTTTTATAATAGTAATGTCACGCGGTTTTTTACTAACGGCCATTGAAACTAATGTCTAATAGACAGGGCCATTGAACAATTAATATCGTGACAAGGTACTCTCACACCCTCAGGTGTGTGGATTACACACAGACCCTCAGAAGGAGTCTTGTATCGGAGTGCTAGGTAACGCGTCTCCTGTTGTTCTCCCCGCTCTCCTCTCCGTCGGCAGCATATAATGAGTTTGGCCGGAACCTCACAGCTTCCGGCGTCCATGTCTCCCAGGCCTGTGGAGCGCGGTCACCATCAAGTGTTGTTTCCAAACACCAGGCTGGCTATCCACGTCATCATCATATGGGATGGCGTGACTACGTGGTCAGCAAAATGTCATCAAAAGGTGGTAGTGCCTCAGACCGACAAGCGCCGGTAGAGGACACACAGTCTCTCAGACAACCTATCTTAGTATATATGTTAAGATTATACACATACATATAATATCTAACCAGTGCCCTAAAACCTGTAGTTATCGATGAATTTAAGCTTATGCTTTAAATTAAGATTTTACGAGAGAGAGAGAGAGAGAGAGAGAGAGAGAGAGAGAGAGAGAGAGAGAGAGAGAGAGAGAGAGAGAGAGAGAGAGAGGAAGAGAGAGGAGAGAGAGAGAGAGAGAGAGGAGAGAGAGAGAGAGAAGAGAGAGAGAGATGAGGGGGGGGTCCAGTTTAAGATCAGATATTGATATAAATATTATATTCGCGCGCGCGACGCGTCTCTGGGTGTCTCCCCGGGCGTCACATCATTACTTTAGCACATCATCTTGAAGTAAGTTAAAGCTGCTGTAAAACAGACGATAATATTTAGAACAAGTACTAGCTCATTAGGAAGTGAACGAGACCTCAGTATGTTAGATCAAATATGGACATAATAATGCTACTTAGGTATGCCTGTGGCTATTGAGAGCAAGACATTGCATGATTTCTTTAGCATAGCATCTTTGAGTATCTTGATTCTGTAGTAGAATAGACGAGAACAGTTAGGTTAGTACCTGTGAACTAGCTCATTGGGAAGTGAACGAACCCTCAATAGTTTCGAGTGTTTCGTATCTGACGTCAGAAGAGGAGGATCATCTCAGTCCTGTGCAGGGAATAAAGGGTGTGAGGCGTCGAGTCTGAGGTCCACGTTTAGCCTCCTGGAAGGAATGTTCCGCCCTCAGCGGCCACGCCAAAACCCTTAACGAAGTAGAAGGCATCCCGAACGACCAAATTTACCAGGTACTATAGTTTCAGCCAAGGTTGTCTCGGGCTCATCTTTGGTAAAACTGCGGTTTAGTACAATACGCCCTATTGAACAATACTCTTATGACATAACCGGGAGGTTTGCGCCCCCCCAGACCCCCGTTGTGTTATTTTTTTCATTTCCGACGGGTGTTTTATAGGGTTAGAAATACAGCGAATTGTCTGATCTAAAAGTTGAGGACTTTTATAACTACGTGCATTGTATCGTAATGCATTAAACGTACTGCAGTAGAACCTCAGCTTTTTGTAACTAGCCAAATGGTAAATTTTTACGACAGCACCAAACCTCCCTACACAATAGGGAGCATGGTTTTTATTTACCTTATTGTATTCTAAGAGACAAATTTATCATTAAGCTTTCCGTCGCAAATCAATAGTTTCGGAGATATGAACATTTTAGGGGGGAGGAAGAATACATCTCCTATGTTTACAAAATGCCTCCCTCTTCCTCTTCTTGTGACCTGCATCGCTTTTGTTTTAGAGGCGCACCCGTGGCTACCTAACCTAACCTAACCTAAACTGAACCTTACCTTACCTAACCTAACCTAACCTAACCTAACCTAACCTACCTTACCTAACCTTTAACCTCCTAACTGGGTCCAATAATAAAAAAGTTTAATACAATACCAAACAAAAGCGATGCAGGTCACAAGAAGAGGAAGAGGGAGGCATTTTGTATACAAGGAGATGTATTCCTCCTCGCACCTAAAATGTTTACATCTCCGAAACTATTGATTTGCGACGAAAAGTTCAACGAGAAAATGTCTCTTAGAATACAATAAGGTAAACAAAAAACCATGATCCCTATTGTGTAGGGAAGTTTGGTGCTGTCGTAAAATAATACCAGCCAAACTTTGGATCATGAGCCTGTTTTCTACTTAAGCCTACGTAGGAAGGAGTACTGTAAAATTACATTGAAGAAACTAAATATGGATATAATTTATGGTTTCACCCAACCAAAGATTTTCTGATGCGCCTTATGTTTTCCTGGTGTATTTTTGTGTTTTGAATGTATCTGCTAACCGTTTCTGTCGCAATTTTTTTTTTTTTTTTTAAATTTTTTTTTAGGTAGATGCAGGTTATTTTATTGTTTAATTTTTTAGTTAGGTAAAGGTTAGGTTAGGTATAGGTTAGGTTAGGTTAGTTATGGGTTAGGTTAGGTATAGGTAAGGGTTAGGTTAGGTTTAGGTTTTTTTTTTTTTTTTTTTTCAATTTTGCAAAAAAAAAAGAAAAAAAAAAGTTGCGACAGAAACGGTTAGCAGATTCATTCAAAACACATAAAAACACACCAGAAAAACATAAGGCGCATCAGAAAATCGTTGGTTGGGTGAAACTATAAATTAACCCTAAATATGTATACTTTCAACCAATACGCCATATTGAGTATTGACCAATACTCTCCTGACATAACTAGTGGGCTTCGGCCCCCCCAGATCCCCCTGTTAGTTCACTAACTTAACCTGGGCATTCATTACGTAACCAAATCCCATTGGGGGGTTTTCGCTCCCCCAGACCCCCCATCTGTCATTTTTCATTTTCGACGGCTGTTATAGGGCTTATAAATACTCGGGGCACGGGCACGTACCCCCCCATGAAAATCCTGTGCCCCCCCAATGGCTATGGCTACCGTATGCTATATAATACTCTAATACCCACCACTGATTGATCTTAGTATATACCCTTCTATGTGGCATCAGAGTGGCCCCCGAGCTCCGTGTGCCTAGTACCCCCCTTCCATTGATAGATACCTAGCTACGCCACTGCTAACAAAGCAATCCAGTCATCTAACAACTCACAAACTACGAAGCAAAAAAAAAATATCCTACCTACAATCCTTTGCGACGCAATGAGTTCGAAGCACTAATAAACCCTATCAATATTAACTCTAAAAATAATACTACAAAACTATACCAACACTATAACTAACTCCTATTTTCTAGCATATAAGATTTAGATAACGTTATGGGTCAAGAACTATTAGTCAAAGGTCAACAGGTTAGGAAGTGGAAAGAAAATAAGGGAAAGGTTTAGTGTTTCGAAGCAGTGTTGAGCTCCTTGAGTAATCCAGTACGAGCGACAGTCAAGAGCGAGCCGGTGAGGAAGCAGGACGCGTGTGCAGGCAGCTGGGAGGAGGTAGAGGATGAATTTTGACCAAACAACATATTATTTTGTTGCTTTTCTTCATATTCTGCAGCGTAAGTTTAGTAAAGAGAGAAAGGGAGTGAGTGGGAGAGAGTGAGAGGAATGAGTGGCGGATCTAGAGGATGTCCACGGCCACAACTGAAATCTCATTGGCCACCTCAGATCCGAGTCAGAGGTCAAATGAAAATTCAACCATTTCTTTTTAATGGCTATGCCATGGCCACCACACATATGTGCCCAACCTTGGTCACCCCAGTTAAAATTTCACGGACGGCGCTACTGTGAGTGGGAGAGGGAGGGAAGGAGGGAGAGCTTACGTGTGATTTGAGGTTGTTTAGTCCTCCCTGCAAAGGAATGGCTGTTGCTTCGTTATATTTCTACCTTATATTATAATGTCAGATCAGCTATGGCCAGTGGTTTAGTTATGGACGGGGGCATGTGCCTCCCCACTGGCCATGGCTGCCGTAATCTGCTTGGACTTGTGATTGACAATATGCACTAATATTCTTCTATGTGACATCAGAATGCGCTTCCCCCCTACCCACCCCTCCCCATTGCTAGATACCTAGCTACGCCACTGGGCCATACCCTAGTAGATAAGATTGCCAGATACCTCTTGACTCTAACCTCTTTAAATATATTTACCAACTTAGCTTAATTTATCGTAGCAGCCCCTAAGTCTGTATTCTGTAAGTGACCCTCTTATTTAAACTATGGTGATTACTTGCCGCTATAGATATACTGCCTCTCAGCCTTCACCACCACACAACCCTCTCACCACCACCACCACACAACCCTCTCACCACCACCACCACACAACCCTCTCACCACCGCACCATAGTCACCACATCACAAGACTTCTTCTCACTGAAAACTACCACAACCCATTGTAGTGACGTGGTGGTGCCCATTTTGGTGATGAACCAGCTGGGAGAGAGCAAAGGAGAAGAGGGATAGGTCTGTGGAAGCAAGAAGTGTCATCCTCATCTTAGGTCATTATTGTGTCAGCTGTTTTGCATGGTTATGAATCACAGGTTAATGGTAGGATTGAGTTGGTTGAATTTACATGTTTGTGACGTATATTGATTCTCTCTCTCTCTCGCTCCGCTCTCGCTCTCTCTCTCTCATTCCTAATTACTTTTTTAACAATTCTAGTTCCATTTATCACACCTGTTGCATTCAGTTCCTTTACAAGAGATCACAACTACTCTTAACTCAATCACATCCTTGCAGAAGAGGGAAGTCAACAGCAGCATCCGACCACAGCTCAGCCCATGATCGAGACTCCTTCAAGGCTCCCACAAGGCTCACCAGGCCAAGACGCAGCCTCCCGCGACTCACTGCTCCCCAGGATGAGCCTTTGAAGTCCCTCCACAGCAGCTTTGATGAGGCAAGTGAAGGACAATCAAATAGGGATGTGGCTAGTAATACATTCTTTTAATCTTCAATCCATTGTTTGAGGGCCGCACTAATTACTATTTAGCCAAGAATTAGAAACTTAAATACATTGTTATGGCTCTATACAATATGTAAAGTAGATTATTTACTATCAAGTAGAATATGGTGATACGTTAATGGATATAGCACATGAGTGATATTATCAGAATTGTGCATTAGTCAGCCCTCAGTGGTGCTTCAGTGACCGTCATAATCAGTGCTTCTTGTCTCAGGTCAGTGACACAGGTTCCGTCTCCTGTCTGACGTTTATTTTAAAATTCCAGACCGTCAACCATAAGTGACTGACGGGGGTTTGAAAATAATCATTCACAGGATATGGGTTTTAAGGAAAAAAACAGCTAGTCTTCCAATTGTCACATTTCCTAAACTACTCTATGAAAGTAATGTAACAATAAAATAGAAGAATCACTCATCCTTCTACATCATCTAATATACTATACGAGTAGCCGTGTCTCTTCTGTCTATCTGTCTGTTTTGGGTTGCCGAAACTGTAAATTCAATTTTGATGAGAGTAGGCCCAAAAAATCGCAAATAAATCCTAGGTGGTAAGCGGCTTAGTCCCATGTTGATTGAATCACTTTGAAGGGGGATTTTGGGCTAAAAACACTTAGGAGTAATAGATGACAGGAAAAAACACTCCGGTAACGTCTTGCCGCATGTCACTTACTCTGTAGACTCATGTACTTACCGTTTGTTTGCGTGTGTATGTGTGTGCAAGCATGCAAGCATGCATGCGTGTGTGTGTGCGTGTGTGTGTGCATGTGTGTGCGTGCGTGCGTGTCCGTTTGTGTGCGTGTGTGAGTGTGTGTGTACTACAAACATCAATACATGGGTCCGAAGGGCCCTCAAGCACTTGTAAGTGTACTATTGGTAGTAAAACATAGCACTCTGTAAGGTGGTTTTGGTCACAGAAAAAATGGCAACAAAGTAAGTTGAAGAGTATATATTATGAGTGTAGTAGTTGCAGTGTGTACTAGATGACAACCCCCATTGGAATAGTGAAATAGGAGAACAGAGTGCTGGGGTATGTGAGCAGGAGCGAGAGAAGGGGGAGAGTCCCCTCTATTAGTCTGAACCTACAGCACCAGTAACCTTTGATCCCATGAAGGCTGGGATGGCTGGGCCTCATCCGTGGTGGTACAGGTAGGATTTTGATATTGATGCCTTTAATGTTTAGAGGCTCATGCTACCCTGCGATACGCTTGCTGTCAAAGTTTGCGTTAATGGGCACCGTGCGGGTAGTTTGGCCACTGGTTGATTGTGGAAAGTTTGCCCGAGGCGGGACTCAATGTCAGGACCTCGAGCCCACCATTTCCAGGTGGTAACCACTCTGCCATTGGCTTCCATTTTGAATTAAAGGAACACTCACAAGCATCACAGTCATGAGCTGTTGCGTACATGCAAAGTAGGATTAATGAAAATAATAATAAATAGTTTGTTTTTATTATGTCAATGTTTGATATCTGCTCCTTTTGGAAAGCTCATTATAGGACAGGAAAGTTATTGTACAGGAAAGCTGTACAACATACAACATTGTTTGGGGTACTCTCATACCTTGTCCATACATCACTTTATGACGTTTTCCTATCCCTTCCATGCATACTATTAAACTTACTAACTCCTACAGCCATAGAGATCTAAGTCTCTTTTGTACCTTGCATTGCATTCATGCAAAGTAAGTAAGTGTAAGCATTCCCTTTATATTTTTGCCTGTAATCATACAAGTAATCATGTAATCATGCAGTAATCTATTAAATTCTCCTAAAATTCCTTCAGTAGAAAATGTCAAAAAATTTCTAAATCAAACTCCTCTCGTGTCTTCTGGCACCTACCCCCCAAAAAATATCATCTTCATCTTTCCCTCCCATGCTTCACCAAAATGTCTTGCACAGCTGTCTCATCTATTTCTAAAACTGAACTTTTGTTCACAATTTCACTCTGGATAATGGAGGGCTTTTTTTTCCTCCTCCATCCTGAGTATATTATGCCTGAAATCAAAATGCTTCGTAATTATGTTTTCTAGGTGCTCTCTGGCCTTAATCCTCTGATGGCTTATGATTCTAATGGAATCCCTCCTAATATTAAATTTTCAAAAGCTGCATCAGGGCTTGTACCTTGCCAGGTCAAACTTTTCGGTCTGACTAAATATTACCACCTTTCCCTCCCACTCCAAGACTATCAACACAAAATGGTGGACGGAGATTTTTCACACAAATTTGCTTATGTTACTATGTGAATGTGATGTAGTGTTTATTATTGGCACTGAGAAAGCAAGATTATGACAGCAGGAAGTAAGAAATGTAAGAGATGGCTTGTGTTCACAGCTCAAAAATTGGAAAAAGTGGGAATCGAGGTGAATTTGCGGTAATCTCCAGGTAATGGAAGGTTTTTTATTAGCACATTAGCATCTATACGTTATTATCATAATATAATATTAAGGAGGAAATTAAATTGTGTTAGGATTAGGATATTGAAAAAAATGACATGAAGGCAAATACAGTAAACAAAAGACTACTGTATACTGGACTTGTTACTCAATTTGGGCTATTTCCAGTGGAGGCCAGTTTTGCGATTCCTGACATTTGCGAACATCACTCCCATTTCCCTTCCTATGGTTTATCAGTATAAATGATCTACCGTTATCTTCGTAAATGTTTGTTCTATAATATCAAATAAAAAACAGTAAAATACACTAAAGAAATGCAATTATGAGAGAGTGAAGAAATATGCATGAACACTTAATATTCACTTAGAATCTTCGTTCATTAAACATTATGTTCATGCATTTTTTTTAGTCTCATAATGACATTTTTTTAGTGTATTTCACAGTTTTTATTTAAAGATTATAGAACAAACATTTACGAAGATAACAGTGTAGCATTTATACTGATAAACCATAGTCTACTGTATTCAAGGAACACTTTTTTACTTGCCGATCCGATTGATGATGTTATATTATTAGTTAACGCTAATTTATGCATGGTTCTAATTCATTTATCAGAAAACGAAATATATCAATGGAAAACTAATGTAGATCTGCTTCTATTGCTATGTTTCATGTAAAAAGTTCTCGCGCAAATATTAAATGGCGGAAAGTTTAACCCCTTCACACCCAGATCTTTCCTTTGCTATATATAATCGTCTGTTGTTAGCCATAAAATTACGAAAATTTACTGAGTATACCAAATTAGCTATTGAACAATGATACTAAACAGGTCACATCTATAAAATATTGCTTATATAAATTGAAATAGTCTAATGGTAGTCAAATTACAATGGAAATTACGCATGGGACTCGAGGGGTTAAGTGAATATTGAGTTCATGCATGTTTCTGCACTCGCATAATGACATATATTTAGTATATGTTACTGTTTTCTATTTGATAATATTACAGAAAAAACTTTTACGAAGATAACGGTATATCATTTATACTGGTAAACCATAGGAAGAGAGTGGGAGTGATGTTCGAAAATGTCAAGAATCACAAAACTGGCCTCCACTGGTCATGGGCGGGTTGTCGCGGGGCACGAGTAGCAAGTCCAGTATACAGTAGTCTTTGAGTAAACCCTCGCTGAACCGAATTTTGGATAAACCGAACATAGAGTTGCCTTCGAACAAGCCTCTAATATACCGAGCTCTAGTTCGGCATATGCGGTGATTGGTGAGCCAACCGAACATGTAAGCCGGCCCGTGCGTCACAGTTTACACTCAGCCCTGATTGTGTGTAGACTACTCCATTGGACTACTGTACAACATTGAATTTTACTCTACAGTACTGTACATACAGTTAACTTTGTTTGAACACAATGACCAAACGACACCCCTCATAAACCAAACTCTCTTCGGTTTGAGGTGGACAACCGATCATCCTACAAACCGAACTATCGGATATTGCGATCGACCCTTCCTCCCAATTGATTCAGTTTATCGAGTTTACTGTACAAGCAATTGCTAGGAACAGCCTCCGCAACAAAGTCAAATGTCTACAGTATCCTCCCGAGTCTAGCGCTTTCTTTCTTCCGAAGGCATAGCGCTAAACTCGAGGATCGCGAGACTCGGTATTGAAAACACAGAAAAAATTCTTATTTATTCTGGTGCGAGGTGTAATACCGTATTTTACGGCTTATAGGAGTAACTTTTTTCCCCAAAAAATAAAAATACATAATGCATGGAATAGTGCGGGACATTAAGGGAAGTACCGCATTCAAATTTCCTGCGTGGCGAGGTTCCCGGCCATTAGTTCGGGGATGCGGCCACTAGGGGTCAGGGCGGGCGAGTAATTATCGCCCGCCCGCCCGCCTGCGGGCGGGCGATAATACACAGCCCCTCGGGGCGAGTATTATCGCCACAATGCCTCCCGTAGTGCCGCCCAAGGACCCAAAACGTACTAGAAAACCAGTACATCTTACTGTTTACCAGATAAAGTCTGTGGATGACTACACCACACCTCCCGGACTTTTACGGTTCCCGAACCAGGCTAACCCCCTAATAGTTCGGAAAATGGAGGGTAAAATGTATATCTAATCAACTTTTACCTCCGTTTCTCCATACCAAACCTAACCTGACTGTAACCTAACCTAAGCGGTAGTAGCATAAATTACAATTATTCTTTGCTTTCATCAATTACAAGTGGAGATGTCATCCAAAATTTCCTCGTCGGCGAGTTCTCGGTTGCGGTTTCAACTATTATTTCGGTAGACGAGAGTACCAGGTACCAATCAGGCTAGGCTGGTTAGAGGTGGGGTTATCTTTAGTAACAGATGATATCAAGAAAAAACAATAATCATAAGAACATAAGAAGAACATAAGAAAATAAGGAAGCTACAAGAGGCCGCGAGGCCTACACGTGGTAGTTCCTGTACCGGTTTAAAAAATGTAATCAATACTGTACTACAGCAGTGTGAAGCAGAGCGGGGTTATCGAGGCATGCCGGCCACCCCCCACACCTGTAAACAAACTTTGACTTCCGACCAAAACAAGGTTTCCGTATACTCTCGTCCCCGTCAGCGAGAGTTCCAACTTTTCACGCCGTCGAGTGTCCTTATTTTATATGACAGTTCCAGTTCTTGATCTTGATATTACAGAACCCAATATAAATTACATATCTAATCAGCTTCTACCTGTGTTTCTGCACACCTAACCTTCCCATAACCTAACCTAACCGTTACTGGCAGAAATTACAACTTGGAGGGGAGGATGGGGCGGTCTAAGAAAAATATTCATATCCGATGAAAAAACTGCTAAATTTATTTATGACACACAAGTAACCACACGGGCCACAAGCTCTCAAGGAAATCCTATCATGTCAAATACTCTCAGATTTCCACAAATCACCCGCAATCCCGACATCCCAGCGTCATACAAAGCGAATGATGAAGTCTACAAATCTGCAAAAGCTGACGGAGCGAAACAGAAGGACACCACCTGGTTCCTCACTCGCATTTCTATGACTGATCTTGACTTTGAACTACATTCTGTTTCGTAGGTCTATGAAGAACAGATTTCATAGTGTATTTCTTGCAACAGGCATTCGTTACATGGTAAAGGAACTAGTCTTTATCAACAAGTTTCAGTCTTTTGGAAACATGATCATTGTGTATGTCACTGGCTTCTCGGATCCTTTTACACCCATTGCTGGTACTAACAGTTTTATCAGCAGTTGTTGTCTGACAGATGATGCACTTATTGACGTCAACTGAAATGTCTGTGGATGACTTTGATAGTGCGACTGATTCCATCGTTGAATCCATGTGTATGGTTGTAGGCTAGTGAAGACGATTGGTCACTCCTCAGGCTATGGCAGCAGACCGACAAAACATCTCAGGGTTCTGGGAAAGAAATAATATATAATAATTATTTCATCAAGTATTATGAACAACATTACCATTCAATAACACGATTGCTTTTCCTCTAATATGTGGAGTCCATGCCTACCATACCAACAATTATGTTTCTGTTCGTATTTTTTTTTTGACAATTTGGCATTATGATAACCAAATCAACTCCAAACAACTTAAAAATAGTGTCAATCAATTCCTTAGGGTAAAAAATATACATATAGACACAAACATTTACTTCCTAAGACAATTATTTGGAGAGAGATGATCATTTGGCCGAAATCGCTAAACTCTGCTAAACGCGGCAACTTAAGGTAAGGTTGACTCTCGGTTATATTTGTATCCCTCGCCACCATACTTATTTTTTTTAACCAATATGCGAATTGAAATTGTCAGAGGACTTGATAAGGAAACGTTTGGAGAAGTATGACAGTTTTAAGTATAATATTGACTTTGTGTCGAGCCTTCAAACATAGAGGAATTTGCAACTCGAAGGATTTTTGGACTAAAATCACTAACATTTTAGCTATTTCGCACTGAAACCCGAGGTTTATGTGTCTGAATAGTCATAAAAAGTTGTTAGTACTATCAAAGGCTTGATTATTAATCACAACTAATAACTTTTGTGTGGTGGGTTATTGCATGAAACTACAATATCGTCATTTTCGATTCTGTAAGGCTCGACCAAAAATCTTCAACGGGCTCTGCGGAAAAACTGTACCTGATCTGGAAGTGTTACCCGAAACTTTTTTGACGGCCTTGACATATATAACAAAAAATTTAGGGTAAAGGTCTAGAAGAGCCATGTACACGAACTCTCCCCCAGAGCCAGGACTATAAAGCCTTTTGTTTGGAGACGGGAAAGGACTGGGACGAGGGAATTGATCTCTTATTATTTTCTGTTAGGGATAAGTGTTCAAAAAAATCTGGGTTGCACCCCATTTTAGCTGATATATGGTCATGAGGTTAGGGGACCACTGAAAGTCTTGAAGGAATCATGGTTGTGGGAGGAGAATAGTATCCCTGTTGCTGCTTATGTTGCACATTTTCATGATAAACTGCAAAGTGCCATAAGACTTTCCCACTCCCACCTCGGTAAAGCTCATGAATCGATCACTTTGATAAATCTCAGAATGCAAAGATGCGCACCTTTCAGGTAGGCGACCAGGTGTTAGCTCTATTACCCCTACCTAAGCATCCTTTGCAGTCCAAGTATAATGGCCCTTATCCAGTGTTGGAAAAAATTAATTGATGTCAACTATATAATTGGAACCCCAGAGAGGCGTAGGAAGAAGCGCCTTGGTTCATGTAAATTTATTGAAAAAATTCCTCGCACGTGACCAGTCGAAACCAGATGGTATAAAAAAGGTAATAATAGTGAACCTTAATGTGATTAAGGAAGACTGTGAAAATGATCCTTCTCCATTCGTTGGTTCCAAGCTGTGCAATTCTGATGTATTATGTGATCTAGATAGTAAATTAAAGCATTTGTCCCCTGCCCAGGCAGGCGATATTGAGCATCTTCTGCAAGGCAACCAGGGTCTCTTCGGGGATGTTCCTCGCCTCTGCCCATTGCTTCCCCATGATGTGGACGTCCAAGGAGCCGCACCCATTCGCCAGGCCCCTAACCGCCTCAGCGCTCAGAAAAAGGAATTTCTGAGGAAAGAGGTTGAGCGTCTACAGCAGCAGGGCCTCATCTGTCCCAGCATGAGTCCCTGGGCCTCCCCCGTAGTGCTTGTTCCAAACGCTGGTGGGAGCGTTCGCCTCTGCGTCGATTACAAGAAAGTAAATAAGACCACTCGACCAGATGCCTTCCCTTTACCCCGGATGGATGACATCATCGACGATGTGGGCCCAGCACGTTACGTGGCTAAGCTCGAACTTCTTCAGGGATACTAATCATGCGTTGGCCATGTGTACCAAGAGCGTCGCACAACCTATCTCAGCCTTCGTCACTCCATTTGGCCTCTGGGAGTTTGTCGTCTTGCCCTTCGGGATGCGAAATGCCCCCGCGACCTTCCAGAGGTTGATGAACCACCTAACTACAGACCTGCCTGGCGTCCGGGTGTACCTGGACGATCTGGTGGTTTGGAGTGATACTAAGGGGGACCACATCGCGAGGAGGCTGCAGGAGCTCTTCTACACCTTGGCCGAGGCTAATCTCACCGTGAATCTGGCCAAAAGCGAATTTGGCCATGCCCGAATAACCTTCTTAGGGCATGTTGTGGGAGAAGGCAAACTAGCTCCTATCACGGCCAAGATGGAGGTTATTCAGCACTACCCTGTTCCAAACAACAAAAAGGAGCTCATGCGATTTATGGGCATGGTGGGATACTACCGTCGGTTTTGCCGTAACTTTGCTCAGGTCTCTGCTCCTCTTACGGACCTGCTCAGCTCCCACCGGTCATTCGTCTGGATGGACGATTGCCAAAGGACTTTTGACAACCTGAAGAACCTGCTTGTTAGTGCTCCTGTGCTTCAAGTACATGACCCGCAGAAACCATTTTTCCTACACGTGGACGCCAGTGACATGGGTGTGGGGGCTGTGCTCCTGCAAAAATATACAAGTAGGCTTTACCTCTAGTGTGCTATTTTTCTCAAAAGTTCAAATGCTACCAAAAAGCCTATGCCACCGTAGAAAAGGAGGCTCTTGGCATTGTTCTAGCCTTAAAAAAGTTTGAAGTTATCTTGCCGGGCAGTGCTTTTGTTGTCAGTGTTTACCGATCATAACCCCCTGGTGCTTATAGACAAGGTCAAATTTTTTAATACCAGAGTGTTACGCTGGGCTCTTGCGTTGCAGCCCTATCACTTAGAAGTGCAACACATTCGGTGAAAGGACAATCTTATCGCAGATGCGTTATCGAGAGTGTAAACACTGCTAGAGTGGGTATATATTTTTGAATATATAGGCTATAGATAGGGTTATTCTTTTGTATGTTCCCTTTTCTCTCGTAGAGTTAAAAGGGCATTTTGAAGGGGGAGTGTCACAGGAAGGGTCTTACGGCTGGCAGAGTTGAACCTCGACCTCGACCTCGACCTCGACCTCGTACGAGCTACCCCTCGTGTAGCTACTGGTTGTTCCTCTTATGATATTAATGTTATTAGTTATTACTTATGTTATTTTGTTATTGTTATTAGCTAAACTAATGGGAATATCTAAAATGGGAGAAAACTAACTATCTCGCTTGGTGAGGATTGGCAACCAACCCTCACCTGATCTCGGGACTGGATGAGTTGTGGGTCGCTCTCTTTGTTTGTAGCCTCTCATCAGAGCGGGTCTCGGCCGCTTGGTAACCTCGTCTTCGTGTAAGCCCAGTGTGGCTCCCAGGTCGGTGTTTCCTGTGTTAGGGATTAGGAGGAGTCGTGTCGTCCTTAGGCCGTCTCCACTCGGCAGGAGATATTTGTTTGTGGACGTGTGTTCGGTGTTTCTTTAACTGGCAGGAGTAATTGTTGGTGTACGTGTTAACTGTGTTAAATTACCATACAATAATCAAAGTCACGGCCGAGGAACCGTGTTTCATCTGTCCACCTTTCTACGCAAGGTAGTTATTGTATCTTTTGTTACAACTTAGTCATAGTACCCTACGACCAGTTGGCCCACAGTCTCATAGTTGTAACACACGATAGAAACAAGTTCAGCAAGTCACAGTACAAGAATCAAAGAGGAAACTGTAATATGAAACTAAAGTGTCGAGGCTTTGCGAGTCGTTTGGTACTTGCCTCGTGAACTTCAGCGGGAGGCAGGAGGCTTGGCAGTCGTGGTGGTGGCGGCGGCGGTGTGCAGGACGACTGGTCTGCCGTTTACTCATATTTGTTTGTTGTGTAACGTATTTAAAGGATTCGCGTATCAAACTATAGCGTTACCGTTTGTGTTGTGGTGTGTTAGGGTACCATGGCTGCCTGCAAGCTTCGGGCAAGCCAGGTGAAGGCAGGAAGCAGGCCGGAAGCCAAGGTGCAGGAGGCCGACTCTGCTTGTTGCCGTGAGTAGCCAGCCATCTTGTGTGTCATCATGTTTTCCTTGTGATATTTCTTTTCATTCATCGTGTGTGCAGGACTGAGTGAGGTTATTTATATGTTTGTTCATGGCACTCTGTACGTTATATGGAGAACCACGATATGATGAAGGAAAAATGCTATGAGGTTCCTGAGTGAGTGACTTTCTTGATGCCATAACACCTCCTCTTTCTTGTTTCTTGAGGCTTAACCCCCCAATTCTCCGCCTCATCCCCTCTCTTCCCTTCCCTCTTCGATGACTGCGTCTTTTAGTTATAGTTTGAGATATTTAGGTGGTATAAAAGAAATAAAACCCCACCTATGAATATGACTCAGTAAAAAATAAGTTAACCCATATATGCCTGACTTCCTATGTACTGTATGTGTATAGTCCATTTATTATTGTATGTATTATTCATTAAATAAAATGTTGCAATAGGAAACTACTAATTTGGTTTGGTTGACTGGATATGAAGTGGACTTACTTATCACAAAAAGAAAGTTAAGGTTTTGAGATGTGGCGTATAACTGCAACCACCAACCATTCGGGTCAGTAATTAGAGTTATGACGCTTAATTAACGAGTAATTATCCCGTAGTGTACATGTAACTAGACGTCACGGCGAGTCACGAGTCACATCAGCTCTTCGCACACTGGAGTCACACATCACAGTATTAATTGTTTACACACAAATAACACGCATCCCTTTTCAACACGGCGACAGTAACGCAGTGGAAGTTAGTAGAAGGGTCTTGAGGGTCTCGCGTCGACGTTTTCATTCCGGGAGCCGTAAGGGAATTTGGCTTAAGAGTAATCAAGTTATCCAGGGCTGGCGGGCAGAGACTAATCTTAACTTCGGAGCTCAACTGAGATAGATGGTGATTGATGAAGTTTTATCCGTTTATAAAGTTAACATGGAGAAATCAGATCATTGCACCCATGTTACCTTTGCCTCACTGATAACCCTGGCGTGTTTATCTCATCACTTACTTTGTTATGATCGAGGACATTAGCATGATGCGTGCCGCGTTAAGTTGATGTCACAGTGTCGGATTGGAATGCAATAACCCCTTCCTTGCAGCCCCTCGCCAAACTCCCGCTGCCTAATATCCTCTGCTAAGCTTAGGATAAGTTTTACTCGTTACAACGTTGCGATTTCTGTTTGACTCGCCTTTCGTTTACATATAAATACAGAACCAGTCAACAGCAGGGCGGCTCTTTTAGGATCAGATCGATTCCACCTGATGTCAATCGTCCGGCCCTTACCCTGCCGTGCGGGGATTGGCACTGAGGTGTTTTATGCACTGCTGCCATCGCTCGGTGCGTGAGGGAGAAAAATACAAGAAAATGTGTATTACCTATGGCCGAATTAGGATTAAAGGCCCCATGAAAAGTATGTTGTGTTGGGCGTATTGCTTCATCAATGAAATCCAGCACGGTTTTAAGCGCTAATTCCTTCCTAATTTATATGTGAAGGGAAAAATTTATCTTAGATGTAGTTAAGGATAAAAAAACTAGATCAATTGAAATTGTTGATAGATATATGGTCAGTTAATCTTGATAAATTCCTTAGACATGATGACCGTGCAGGAAGGATACATACATACATACATGCATGCATACACCCCCAGTGGCCTGAGCTGCGCCTCCCCCTCTGCTCGCTGGGGCCGGCAAGCCAATATTTTCAGCTATGTGAAAACTCCTTCTTTGCTCGCCGCTCCAGGGAAATAGTCGCTTTGATCGTTGCAGATTTATAGGCCGTGGATAAAGATTTCATGTGACCTTCAGGGGATGCAACTTTTACGCTCTGGAAATACTACAGCTGGTGGCGAATGATGACAATTTGTACCTTGCTCCACCGCTGCCGTTTAACAGGAACTACCACGTGTAGGTCTCGCGGTCTCTTGTAGCTTCCTTATTTTCTTATGTTTTTATGTTTTGCTCTTCACACGGGGAATTTGTTTTTTCATCTCAAAGGACTGGCCAAGGACAAGAAAAAACAACAACAGAAAGCCCGCTCATTATTTATCAGTCCGCATAAAAAATATAGCATAAGAAAGTAAGGAAGCTACAAGGGTTCGTGTAGTAAGAAATTCAGTAATTTTTTTTGTTATAGCTACTGCAGTGAACATAAGAATGTAATAGAATAAGGAGCTACAGGAGGACCGCGAGACCTACACGTGGTATTTCCTGTTACTTAACACTACCTACATCTACCTTTCATTCCCATCCATGAAATTGTCTAGCCTCCTTTTAAAGCTCCCTATTGACTCCGCATTAACTACCTGATAGACTTGAGTCCATTCCAATCAGTTACCACCTCTATTTGTGAACCAGTTTTTCCCTATTTCCTTTTTAAATCTACGCTTTTCCTATTTTTCATACCTTATTTTCGTTTCAGTTTTCAGTGGGCTAATTCCTGACTTATAAAGTACTTAATTTGCTAGTTATTATCACTATTACTACTATTATTAATATGTTTTTCATTATTATTGTCATTATCGTTGTTACCTCCGCCAACGAAGTTGGAGGGGTTATGTTTTCACTCCGATCTGTCTGTCTGTGTCTGTCTGTCTGTCTGTTAGTGTACAGGATTTCTCGAAAACTTACGAATAGATTTGGACCAGACTCGGTATAACAAGTCTATTAGGTATAAGGAAGAACTTATTTAATTTTGGATGAAATCTATTGACAACTGTTGCCATGGCAACCAATTGATGAATATTCCACCGGAGGTATGCGCTCATACTGAGTGCATATATATATATATATATATATATATGATGACATATTCGGGCGGAGGTATGCGCTCTACTGAGTGCCCCCACCCCCTAGTTGTTATTGTTATCATTGCGTATTTGGTTTTGCTGTATGTTCTGTGCAGCTGTGCTTATTGTTATCGTAAGTGTTGTTATTCTTATCAACATGACGTCATCCTTGGGATTATGGGTGTATTAATAACTCATATCTAGGATGGGCGTGTATACTTGGTCATGAGTTTTTAGTATCATGTGATATTTTTTCTCATATAATTTAGTATGGACATCATTCGTCGTCATCTCTCTCTCTCTCTCTCTCTCTCTCTCTCTCTCTCTCTCTCTCTCTCTCTCTCTCTCTCTCTCTCTCCTCTCTCCTCTCTCCTCTCTCTCTCTCTCTCTCTCTCTCTCTCTCCTCTCTCTCTCTCTCTCTCTCTCTCTCTCTCTCTCTCTCTCTCTCTCTCTCTCTCTCTCTCTCTCTCTCTCTCTCTTCTTCTCTCTCTCTCTCTCTCTCTCTACTATTTTCATTTTTATTATAAGCCTTTCCCTTTCGTTCTCACTCGCTTCTGATTACTCCTATACCAGCCTCTCCCCCCCCCCTCTCTCTCCCATCCTCTCCCTCCCTCCCTCCCTCCCTCCCTCCCTCCCTCCCTCCTCCCTCCCTCTCCTCCCTCCCTCCCTCCCTTTCCCTTCTCCTTTCCCCTTCTCTTATCATTTCTTCTCAGTATTCCTGGAACTCCCCTCATGCTCGTGTTCTCAAGGCCATTAAATATTTCCACGTATTCTATTCTACTCGGAAAAAATGGAAAAAATGTAGACAGTTGAGCTTCATTACTATTATTTTCTCTTTCATATAGTTCCAGTGAATAACTTTAAAGGGAGTGTGAAGTATTTGTATGTAGGTGATATTATTATTAATTATTTCCACGCATTATACTTGGAAATATAAGAACAAAATGTAGACTGTTGAGCTTCATTAATGCGTTTTAATATTTTTTTGTATAGTTGCAGTGAATGACTTTGAAGGGAGTGTGAAGTATATATATGTTATGTAAAAGTTATGATATATTAGATGTCAGGTAGTACAGTATTTATGAATTACTCGGGGTTGATAGTTTTACGGAAAGGCTCAAATGTGTGGTTATATTCACGTAGAATTTGTATGATATTCTTTGTATAGAGTGACGTAGTGCCATCTGTGAGGAAGATGGTGCCATCACTGCCATCTCATCCTGGTGTTCAAGAAATGCAATATAGTAATAATGATAATAATTAAATTCTCACATGAAGGCATACAGTAAACAACAATAACAACAACATAATTATACAAACAGGAATACATATGGGTGTCCGCTCTGAACAAAATACATGCCAAGGGACTTCTGCATATTGTTTTTGATATTATATTATAGTTGTTATTACCTTTTTTTTTGGCCCTTGGCCAGTCCATTGTGATGTAAAAAAATTATAAAAAAGTTACATGTTACACAGTAGCGTCAGCTGTAGATTAGATTGTCCCATGTTTGTTTATTAGTTTTTGCTTCATTGTTCCTGTCGATCATAATCTGAAAGCGTGGTAAGAGTTCCCGAGCATCATAAATATGTGAGTGAAGTCTGTCAGGGTAGGACGTGGTCACCTCTATTTATGATTTGATAATACTGTTTTATGTAGAAGAATAGAGACATGCCTGTGATTAGGATCAGATAAACTGTATTGGTAAAGTGAACGGTATTATTCCAGTTTGACACCGAATTCACTTTGGTGGACGAAATTATTTATTTCTGGTGACTTTTGATGTGTTTTGAATTAATGTGCTAACCGTTCCTGTCGCATATCACTTTTTTCATTTTTTTATAGTTGGGTAAAGGTTAGGTGGGTTCAATTTGTTTTTCAATAGTTTTTGTCGCAAATCACACACACACGCACGCACGCACGCACGCACGCACGCACGCACGCACGCACGCACGCACGCACGCACGCACGCACGCACCGTAGAAACTCTGTGGGGAGCTCCGTAGTGTAAGGGTTAGCACGCTCGGCTCACAACCGAGATGTCCCGGGTTCGATCCCCGGGCGGAGCGAAAACAGACGGGCGGTATTCTTAAAACCCGAGCCCCTGTCCACCCAGCAGTGAATGGGTACCGGGTGTCAGCCGGGGGATTGTGACCCCTCTCCCCGGGTGGTGGCTTCAGCCAACACTAAGCACTAAGGAAGAATGATAAAATAAATGTTGATATGGAGACGGGGTCATACGAGCGCTGCTCAGGCCCTGTAAAATACAACTAGATGAATACAACTATATGAATACACACACACACACACACACACACACACACACACACACACACACACACACACACAAAAAAAAAAATATTTGCGACTCAAACGGTTAGCAAACCCTCTAGAACCCAAAGTCCTTTTCTGGCAGGATAAAAATTCAAGAACCACATTGTTTGACTACTTTGGACTCGGATATAATGACTATGGTTACTTTCACCTCATCATAGTATCTGTGGGAGATATGGAATGTGACATATTTGTAACATTGGGTCATATAGGTAGGTTAATGGTCAGTATCAAATGTAACACATATGTATCACTGGGTTGTGTTAGTCTTTCATTACATCCTTCTTATATCGGTAATGAAAATATGATAATGTTTCGACTATATTTATTGTGTTGTGATTATGTAAACATAATGGACATGTTGAAATTGCAATTATACATTTTTTGAACATTACTGATTATCACATTAAAATAGAAAATAAGTAACGTATGAAATATCAAAAACAAACAGAAAATAATAATTATATTTTCACGTCCAGTGGATGCCGATCCTCCCATTGACGAAACCGCACCCTCTCTTGACGAAGTCAGAGAGGCTGTCGCAAAGTTGAGGGATGGAAAGGCAGCTGATGTCTGTAATATCAGTGCGGAGCTCCTCAAAGCTGGGGATGAGGCCATGATCCGCGGGTTGCATGCTGACCTGACTGCCGTGTGAGAATCAGGTACCATTTCTCCTGACTCAAAAATGGGGCTGGTCGTCCCTATCTGGAAAGGGAAAGGGTACCGTTAGGACTGCAACAATAACCGCGGTATTGCACTGCTCAGCGTGCCAGGCAAGGTGCTTGCCCATCTATTGCTGACATGGATCCGCTGTCATCTGCTGAGGCATCAGAGACCTCAGCATTCTGGGTTCACGCCTGGTAAGTCAACAACGGACCGTATCCTAGTACTTTGTGTCATGGTGGAACGCCAACGTGAGTTTTGACAGGGGATGCTTGCAGCCTATGTTGATCTCAAGAAGGCGTTTGATTCAGCGCATCGTCAGTCATTCTGGGATCTTCTGCGACTTCGCGGGATTCCTGCAAGGACTATTGGTTTGATGACTGGTCTGTACTCTGGGACTGAGAGTGCTGTGAAGTGTAGGGGAGATGTATCCTGCTTCTTTCCTGTGAATACAGGAGTGAGGCAAGGGTGCGTCCTTTTCAACACTTGTATGGACTGGGTATTGGGCAAAGTTGTAGATCAAAGTGATTGTGGAGCATCCCTCGGCAATATCAAGACCACTGATCTTGTTTTTGTCGATGATGCAGAAATCTTTGCTGAGTCGCTGGAGGTCCTGGTAATGGATCTCGTGGCGCTGCACGAGGAGGCAAAGCCTTTGGGACTTGCGGTCTCAGCTGGCTCAAGACCAAGGTCCAGGTGTTTGAAGGCTTACTAGATGAAACAGTACAGTCTGTTCATGCATGCGGCGAGGACATTGATATCTTGGAAAGTTTTACATACCTTGGTAGTGCAGTCCATAATGACGGCGGATCACGTCAAGAAGTCTTACTTACGACGGATTGGCATAGCCCACGGTGTTATGGACTTGTTCAGCGGGAGTATTTGGCGTTGTCGGTACCTGTGCAGGAGGACAAAGATCCGGATCTTCAAGTCGCTTGTGATCCCTGTCTTACTCTATGGTCATGAGACATGGACACTAAATAGCGACTTGAAGAGGCGAATCGATACCTTTGGTAATAGGTGTCTTCGAAGAATCATGCGTATCGCTGGGATGATTACGTCTCAAACCAGCGATTACACCGTGAGACTGAATCGAGGCCTATTACCTTAATAGTCCGTCAGCGCCAAGTTAAGCTATATGGGCATGTGGCACGCTACTCTGAAACCGATCCTTCCCATCGGGTTGTATCTGTAAGAGACAATCCGGCATGGAGGAGGCCAAGGGGGCGCCCACAAGGCTCGTGGCTGGGGCAAGTTGATACTTCCTGTCGGGAATTGTTTGGTATGGGAAGGGAGCCTGAATGGGGACTCGCGTGTGGTGACCCCCGGGAGTGGCATTGTAGGGTATGTGAGGCGACGCGCCCCCCGGCGTATGCCCCCAATGATTGATTGATTCATAGTCTTATATAATTTGCATTATATATAGAACTCCTTGAAGCAGTTACGCCTCTCAATGAAGCAGTCTCGCATCACATTTGCCATTTTCTGTAAATAAATAAACAGATTAATAGATAAATGATTAAAAAGAAATAAGATAATATAGATGTATAAATAAAATATAAAAAACTTACGTAAATACAAATTTCCGTTTTTTTTTATGTATTAAGATTATGGATTTTTATGGATGGATTAGCGTACACGTAGGCGGTAATACACAATACACTGAGTACACATTATATATCATATATATTATAAATTTTTTTTCTCGTTTATTACAACAAACAACTGCTAACAACGTTGGAATGTATGCCCTACGAAAAAAAAAGATATAGCATTTACAATGAATATATACTGCAAAGACCCAATGTTACATATATGTCACACCATTATATATTCATATATAACAAAAAAAGTATACCATGTTTGCTTTTTATCATCTTCTGCATATCTTCAGTAACATCTAATCAATCAATTAAATAACTACATTAATACATTAGTTACCCGTAAGTAGTTGGTGAGGTGACACGAAGCAGTGCAAAAATATTCACGGATTTCACCTGTGCCATCACCAAGTTGACTGGACCTCTCTCATACTTGAAGAAAACGGTAGGATCACCAGACGCTGTCTGTATGTTACATCGGTGTAACACTGGGTTATTAGGGTAGAAAATATATTACATTCTTTTTATTTATTTTTATATGACTTTTTAAAATTTATGTTACATATACGTTACAGGGGGCGCTAGAGGGTTAATTCAAAACACATCAAAACTCACCATAAAAAATATTGTTACGTCCTCCAAAGTTAATTCGGCGTTCATGTGGAGATTTACCAAGTGAACTAATGTTTAACAAGACGTAGATTCACCTAATGTTTGTATCTCTGTCCCTTGCAGGTAATGTTCAGAATGCATTGACGCCTAGTTAGAAAAACGTAAACACACACTAGAGACCCTTGTGTAACCCTCCTACCAGCACCTCCACCTTTACCACCACCAGCACCACCTCTGTTTAAAGGTAGGTGACTATGATTTGCTCACTATTTTTAGAACATAAGAACATAAGAAAATAAGGAAGCTACAAGTGGCTGGGAGACCTACATGAGGTAGTTCCTGTTACTTAACACTACCTAATTTCACCTTTCATCCCCATCCATGAAATGATCCAGCCTCCTTTTAAAGCTCCCTATTGACTCCGCACTGACCACCTGTCTACTGAGTCCATTCTAATCATTTACCACCCTATTTGTGAACCAGTTTTTCCCTATTTCTTTTTAAATTACGCTTCCATCGAATTTCTTTTATCTTCACTTATTAGATAACGATGATAAAAACACTATACTCCTGGTTTTTTTTAACAAGGTGAAAAATCCTGACATTTTGCTGCTTACTGACTGATATTTGATGCCAGGAGAAGGGAATACTTCGGATCTTCTAAATTTTAGCTGTCTTTTATCATAGTTAACCATAATATCAGGTATACATTGGCATAATTTTAAGCATGAGACCTTAAGAAGAAATGGAATTTTCGGCTCGTTAAAAAAAATTGACTATACATTGTCCAACTACTCGTATGCAAGGCCGATGTAAACGTTGGAGACACACTGTTTATCAAGGCACCTGTGTACTACTCTTATCTCTAAGTCTTAACCCGTAAAGCGCGGCTATGCCCATTTGGTCACTCACTAAGAAAACGCTAGTATGCCCAATTGGGCGGCCGCCAAATTAAAAAAGATGGGCTAGTTTTTCGGCCGGTGAAATCTGCCAACTCTACTTTACATGAGAATGACCCAGGGGTCACACATAGGCTCAGTGACCCAGTGACCAGCATGGAAGGTGAAGGTGCTGACAGGTCTCTCCCTATCGCAGGCAGAGAGATTAGAGAGGAAGACCCTTGCGGCCTGTTTTCTGTGAACGAGCTGTACCATGGATTCCATAAACCTCAACGCTCTTCATCTTGCAAGTACAATCATAGAATAACCACAAGACTTTAGCAAAAAACAAATATTTTTAGCGGTTGCACAAATATATGGCGAATACATTGATACACATTCAAGTTTGTTTAGCGACTATAAGAATTCTGGCAAAAGTCCCGCGTACACAGAGATATTGTCACACAGGTATCCGCAGTTTACGGGTTAAAGTAATCGTCCAGACCCATATTTTCTTTGCAAAACTATATTGAATGTTCATTCAAAATACCTTATCTACAAAAAATAATTAATTTCGACGCCCTTTTTCCCTAAAAACTTGACTTTTGTAAAAAGCGCGGGAAAAACAACAGCTTCATTCCAGCCGTGGCGCGAAACCTGCTGGTGACGTCATATTTGGAAGCTTCCCAGCCCTGCCTGATTCAAATACACAGAGAATCAGAAATAAATATAGTACTTGAAAATTTTTGGGTGTTTCTGATAAAAAAAAAATGCGATATGGCTGACATCCTTCATTGCATACAGCAAGAAAGCTGTGCCTTTGCAGAGAGCTTAGCACCCATTATTGACCTATTTGGCCATGATATATGTGTGCAGCGCCTGGCAGTGACGGGTGAGAGGAGCGCGACAAGACAGTGTGTTTCACACCGCACTCTTCTCACCCACCACTGCCAGGCGCTGCACACACATTTCATGGTCAAATGGGTCGGAAATGGGTGCTAAGCTCTCTGCAAAGACACAGCTTTCTTGCTGTATCCATGAAGGATGCAAGTATATGCCATATCGCAAAAAAAATATATCAGAAACACCCAAAATTTCTTAAAGTACTGTTTTTATTTCAGATTTTTTGTGTATTTGTATCAGGGCAGGGCTGGCAAGCTTCCGAATGTGACGTCGCCGAGCCGTGGTGCGCCGTCTGCTAATCGTCAGTTTTGTTTTGAGAGCTCGGGGAATTTACAGATTTTGAATGAATACATGTGTGTGATGCGGATCATTTAAAAACGGGTGACTGGATGCAAAAAGTGAAACCATATTGTTGATATACCCGATCATGGCTATATTTTGACTGCATTAAATCAGGAATGATGAAATGGTCTGGACGATTACTTTAATAGTGAAGGAGAATATTCCCGTATTTAACACAGCCTTTCATATTACATTATTACAACATGAGAACATAATAAAATAAGGAAGCTGCAAGAGGCTGTGAGACCTATACGTAGTAGTTCCTGTTAATGATTATTCCTTCATAGGGTATCATATAAGGCATTGTTATTGGAGAGAGATTCATGTTTACAGCAGAGGTTCGGGAGTTTCTTGCAATACGCCAGATAGAACTGTGTGTAAAGGAGGGGCATTAAACGTGTGTGAGTGTGCGCGTGTGCGCGTGTGCGCGCGCGCGTGCGCGCGTGCGTGCGTGCGTGCGTGCGTGCGTGCGTGCGCGTGCCCCCCCCCCCCCCCCCCCCCACACACACTTCACACACTCACTCACTCACTCACTCACTCACATCACTCACTCACTCACTCACTCACTCACTCACTCACTCACTCACTCACTCACTCACTCACTCACTCACTCACTCACTCACTCACTCACTCACTCACTCACTCACTCGGGGCCATTCATATATGTTACGAAAAATTATATATATGTATATATATATTTTTATTTTATTTTTATATTGTGATATTATCTTTTGTTTGTTTGTTTGTTTGTTTGTTTGTTTGTTTACAGGATAATTCCTCAGAGCCGTAGTGATCTACCGCTGCCATTTATATTATTCTATGTTGGGTTATTTTGGTTATGGTTCATTATATATGTTTATGTTTAACTATTATTATTACAGTGGAATGTAACTAGTTAGCTATTTGGATGGTTCAACGGTCCTGCGCCCCCCGCCCCCCTCCCCCTTCTCGGAGCTCCACTTAAGGCTCGCATCTCTGAGCTTAGACCCCTCTTTCCGGAGAACACCGGGCCACGATCTTCATATACGAAGCCACCGGACTTCATTTCAGAGGTTATATTAGTAACCCGATGTCCAAACGAAAGTTAGGGCCGTACTATTAAACCTTTCGCCCCGGCTGGCGATCGCCTGGCGATGCTGCGCCAGGCGAACGCCAGCATCAGGAAACCCTTACTTGTAAACACTGGCGTCCGCCAACCCTGGCGAATGCCAGGGTTGGTGGACGTGAGTGCTCGCCAGCGCTAACCTTCTCTTATTCTCGCTCGACTCGGCGGAATGCCACAGGAAAATCGTGGGAAATTCAAATTTGTTTACATTTACAGTCGCCACCACGGCTACGGGTGACGATGCTGGTGATGGGTGACGGGCTGGCTCTTTTAGGCCAGCTCCTATATCCACTGTGGATAAGGGGATGGTCATTGACCTCATCAAGGAGTATATTGAGGGCATAAATGACAAAACTACCAAGTTCTATGCCGTCTTCCAGACAGTAGGAGATATATGATGCTTTTAGTAGGAACTACTGTTATCAATCATTATCATCCTCCTGTTATCAATCATTACATTTCGTTCATCACTTAACTAACATGCAATACTATGTCATATGCTTCCTAATGCAGTTGTGATATTAACCATTTAACCTTACTTACCACCTAACGCTTGCAAAGAGAGGGTATTATTTCGGGCAGCCCCCACGCCTGTAAAAAAACTTATTTCCGACAAAAACGAGTGCCAGATTCATTCAAAATACATCAAAACTATTCAGGAACACTAAGTTTCACCTCGAAATTTTGAATGCCCACTTGCGAAATGATGAAAACTGGTTGGTGGAGATTATCCACCAAACACCCTCTCATAATTGGTAGCGTGGTGGTTCTGTTTCCTCCCCCCCCCCTTGTGAGTGAGGTATTTTCCGCTCGTCATAGGAGGGTGCGTAGGGATGTATATACATATAATTATAATGGTAATGGGTAATAATTAAGGTAATGTAAGTAAATGTTAAGTACTGGGTTAATATAAATTAACATTCCCAGTGGTTATTAAGCATTGCACTTTAAATAATTAGCACCTTGGTTTGAAGCGCGGTCATTGGCCGCCGCCCATTAGATTCTATAGCCACTGAGATTTGTATACGTGGCTAGGTAGGGTGGAGATCGCTGCCGCCCACTTACGGAGAATGAGTACACTTCCAGCTCCCACGGGACTAACATCTCTTCTTTGATTATAATGAAGAGATTTGTACATACGTTCATTTTGTACATATAAGTGTCAAATCAAAGGACGTGTTAAAATCAACACAGCTAATATCTCGCCGCGTCGTCAAGTTACTGGTGTGAAAACCGATTGACGCCTCGATAACAACTAACGCCTCCGCCTCCGCACTTCACCTGCGGCTTCGATCACGGCTACCACTTCGGATCACAGGACAGGCAGTATTGATCAAAAGCCTACGTAATTCAACCCTACTATCCACCGATAGGTATCCTAGTTAGTTGACTAGTCGGGGTATTGTGTCGGGATGAGATAGACGATGGGTTTTGACTAGGTAAGACTCCAAATTAATATATGTGCTTGTAGCATAAGTTTCTACACCAAAGATAGTTCTGATATATATAATTTAAGCTCACTAACTACTTATCTAACGTGCAACAATATATCATATACTTCCAGTAATAATATTAAAGATCATTCACCACTTAACCTAACATGCAACAATCGAGCATATACTTCCAGTAGTTGTATTATTGAATAACATTTATCACCACTTAACCTAACATGCAGCAATCGATCATAATTCCAGTAGCGATATTAAAGATAATTACTTTATGATGAGGATTTGAATTAATTAGGAGTTTAAAACGTGGGGTTAGGTTTGTAAGTCTAAAGGTAGGGTTAGGTTAGTTAATTTTCCTATCTCCTATATGTTACAGGGAGTTTCGTACACAAGTTGCTTCATACCTAGGTTTTGTTAGCTGTTTCGTACACTGATTTTGAGTTTTTTCGTACATACTTGATGTCATTTCGTAACTCTAGTAGTAAAGTTCAACTCTGAGCTGAGTTTACGAAACGACTATGGTTTCATATAGACTACGAAACAACTTTTTGGTGTACTACTCTACTGGTGTACGAAACAACATGTGTACGAACTGACTGCACCCCCTCCTATACACTCTCCTTCCTACTATAAGCATCTTATATCTCCAAAAGTAGTGATTTGCGACGGAAACTCATTGAGAGAATGTTTCTCAGAATCTATTAAGGTAAACATAAACCATTCACCACTTAACCTAACATCACCATATAACATGCAACAATCGATCATATACTTCCAGTAGTGATATGAATAATTAAATATTGTTCACCACTTAACCTAACATGCCACAATTAATCATACTTCCAAAGGCAATTGTGATATTAATCATTTAATCTCATTCACCCCCTAACAAGTACAAAGACAAAACAATATATAGGTTTGTCATATTAAACATTAGGAAATGTTTTCAGTATGTTTTATTACCAACCAAAGATAAAGGGGACATCATTAAATAGGGACACTGGACAACATTTTATTGAGTACATTTTTCAAATTCAAGATCATATTTAATATTCCAAATATCAGAACACAGTTTATATATAAATATTTGCTCTTTCTTTCTTTTCTTTCTTTTTGCATGCCATTCGTGCATTCTTCTGAAGCAGCATATGTTTGTGCATTCTTCTGAAGTGCCTCCTGTCCATTCTGGTTATCTGAACGATCACCATCACATCACCATCACCATCACTCATCTAGAGTCTAGACTCTAGACCATCCCTAAACTAAAGAGCAATATACAGCTGTACTATACAATATTGTGCAACAGAGCTGCACTGCACAATATTGTGCAAAAGAGCTGCATTACACAATATTGTGCAACACAGCTGCACTACACAATATTGTGTAACACAGCTGCACTACAAACTGGCCATGGTTGTGTCTAGGCTTGTCCGCAGAGAAATGGACAAAACTGAACCTTCTTATCCGCACTCCAAATACTCTTTCTGTAGGATTTCGGCATATTGCAAGAGCTAAATTATAGCTTGTTTCACTTTGCCGTGAGGGATTCCAGACTAGTCATAATGAATGGACAAAGTGGGTATGCTGAGTCACCTAACAGATGTCCATCAAAATTTACTGCTCACAGTTGATCATGCAAATAATTATTAGTAAATATCTTGACTAGTCCACTAACCTGAGTGACTACACTATTATAGTTCATAGATGGGAGCCCCAGTGTATATGTATGCAGAGAGGAGAATGCTGATGCCTTTGATCAATGTCATAGGGCATGAATTTAGGGATATGGAAATGTTTGATTTCTAGTGTTTGATTTCCCATCCAAGTTAAGTTTTTCGCATTTTCCAACCTGCATTCATGATATAGTATGTATTACATGTACGGTATAAACTTTATACAAGCCTCTGGAATAATTTGCCTCGGGTAAATGTAGGTCAGCAGGCAAGAGCCTTGCACTATGCTAAGATATCCTGAATCAAGACGTAAATTCCAACTCAAGTCTCGCTCAGGAACAAATCTAGGCTGTCTTTCTGTCTTTCACCGTTTGTCTTGGCAGTCTGATCCTTTCTGGTTTGGTTGGATCAAGACTTCTATATCTTCAAAATCTAGCAGTGTGTCCATAATCAGGAAAATATATGAAACATATTATAATCTAACATTCATCTAAATATAGTGTAAGTGACTTTAAATCAGAGAAAATAAATCACAGAAAAATAAGTTTCAGATCAATTCAACATTAAAACTATTTATGACAAAGTTTCCTCCTCAAAAACAGTAAGTCCATAAATAAAAAATTGTTAGGTTCGTGAACTAGCAAGGGAGTACGGGGGAAGGGCACAGGCCTCCAGTTATATCAAGAGTGTATTATTCAATAGGGAGAATTGGTTGAAACTGCATATTTACCCTTCTAATTGTAACAACAATTATAACTTATTCAATTTCATCTGATTAACCAAATAAATATAAGGTATTATATTTTACCAGAACTCCCTACACCATTGGTAGTATGTTTTGTTTACCTTATTGTATTCTAGGAAACTTTCTCTCAATGAACTTCCATCGCAAATAATTACTTATGGAGATAAAACATAACATGCTATCTATCGGGAGGAGAGAGACAAGTGATTATGTGCACCTCACTCTTCTTCCTCTTGTGACCCGCATCGCCTCTGTTTTTCCCTTGCCGCGGACACTTTTTAATGAGGGTTTGGCTTTAGTTAGGAGTTTAAAACGTGGGGTTAGATTAGTGACTCTCAAGGTAGGGCTAGGTTAATTAATTTTCATATCTCCTATAGGTTACAAGGAGTTTCGTACACAAGTTGTTTCGTACCCAGGTTTTGTTAGTTGTTTCGTACACTGATTTTGAGTTTTCCGTAAATATGTGATGTCGTTTCGTAACTCTAGTAGTAAAGTTCAACTCTGAGCTGAGTGTACGAAACGACTATGGTTTCATATCGACTACGAAACAACTTTTTGGTGTACTAATATACTGGTGTACGAAATAACTTGTGAACGAACCAACTGCACCCCCTCCTATACACTCTCCTTCCTACTAAAAGCATCTTATATTTCCGAAAGTAGTGATTTGCGACGGACACTCATTGAGAGAATGTTTCTCAGAATCTAGTAAGTTAAACAGAAACCATACTCCCAAATGTGTAGAGAATTCTGGTACTAGTGTATTAATTTACCAAACAAAACTAATTTAGTGTCGGGAGCACAATATTATAAGCACGTCTCACGTTTATATATATGAAGGTGAGAGGCCTCTGATATACCTCAATATACAGATGTCATCACCAAAACATCCAATGTATACATAATATTGTGCAATATGGTCCCTATACCAAATAATATTGGACGAAAAGGCAAAATACACTCACCTCGGGAGGTGGAGGTGTCTGGTGCTGTCTGCTGCGCTGGAACCTCGATGGTGTTTTGAACATAATATATATGACTTTTTATTCGATACAAAAACTTGCCATACACATATTTACCGTCGCAATAGGTTTTCTATCTCATGAAATGCTTAATAGTATTGTAAAAAGTATAATTGAATGAAAAAAATGTTGATCGTCCAGTGAGATGGAGGTCTCACCAGGACTCACGTTCGCCAGGCTATTCCAATACTACTCCTACGCCAACCCTGGCGAAGCAGCGCTCGTGACCTTTAGAAGTAAAAAAAACACGGAACGCCTGGGGACCGCTTTCGCCACCACTGGCGAAAGATTAAAAAAATACGGTTCTTAGTCTCATCTCACCACTCGGCCTGCAAAGTGTTCTCTCTCCCAGGAGTTGAAGGATTTCTTTTAAGATTACCCCATGGATTATTTCTACGCACGTAGGACTAAACTGTGCTTCATCTGGTGACTATGTTTGTGTATGTAACTAAGAACATTCCTTTAATTTTGTGTTTATTATTATTAAGTGTTTAGTTCTTTAAGTTAGTAATAAGTCAATATAAAATTTCATTAAATCTTAAATCTGTTTATGTAAATTCCTTTTAAGTAATTACTCACTAAATGTGAGATTGTGAGGAATTAGTTTCACCCAAGACTTCCTATAACGTAAATTTATAATATACAAAACCTCACTATTGGGGGCCTGACCGGGATTTTCTTTTTCACTATTTTTAATTGATTGTTAATTGCTTAGTACTTTGAATGTTCTTGGTTATATACAAAAGTTGTTTGTTCTTGTTGGTGGTGGTCCCCAGTGTTATCCATATTTACCAGGTGAATATTTTTTCCTATGTGTAATTTTTCTTAAATTATTTCCCGACGTATAAACTTAGTATCACAGTTGGCCACTGTTATAGTAACTTTAATCCTTTTTTTTTTTTTTTTTTTTTTACATCTATGTCTATAGCGCCTGTAGGCAGTGGTGACCCAGGGCTCGTATGGTAGGCTCTGGAGGTTCCCTTGAGGGCTGTGATGGTTGGCCCTCGCCCGTGGTGGCGCAGGCAGGATTTTATAGTGACGCCTGTGATTAGAGGCTCATGCCGCCCCCCTGTGTCCTCCGATGCACTCGCAATCGAAGGTAGAGTTAATGGGCAGCATGTGGGTGTTCTTAGGCGACTCGACGGTGCAGAAAGATTTTGGTTTTCTTCTGGGATCGAACTCGGGTCACCGAGAACGCCACTCTGAGACCCGACCACCTGCTAAATCTCTGTTACTAATTGATGTTTATTGCTCTCATTTAACCCTTCTGACTTAGTAACTTCGTTGTAAAGCTATTAGAGGATAGTGACCCCTATGTTTTTAGCCGAACGAGACCCATCATACTATACCAAAGGTAATTTACCAGGTATCGAGCCACAGTCGCTCATCTTTTATATTGCCCACTAGTAACAATTGTTACGTAGAGAGCAACAACTCTTTATAAATGTGACCAGCCACGACTCACATGTTTGAAGTCCACAGCGAGTGTCTCTCAGGGCGTATTTGTAGGGAATACTGCTAGACCACTTTTCGCTAATCTTGGCACACTATAATTGAAGTTGTTTCTTTTTAAGTCTAAATTTTGTGAAAATTACTTGCTTCAATATTCTGGGGGATTTTCACTGAGTAACTTTAATTAACTACTATTATGATAGTGGAGGGTTAATCATTATAGTCACTTCACGGTTAGACTTACTAAGTTTCATACTTTATCTTGATTATGATCTGGTCTCCTCATTTCTCAACCTAGAATTCGCACTGAGAAACACTTTCTAGACTTTTGAGTGTACACAAGATCACTACTAGGTTACCAGATCGGAAATTTTCCTTTAGCAATGTCTGATTTGAATATCAAGATTTAATTAAAACTTCATTTAAAATGAGTTTGTGCTGACACCTTTTGTGGAACTGTTGGAAGTTTCTGATCCGCTCAAGGTTTAACTAAAATATATTGCAACACACATCCAGATTTCCTTTCATACAGACATCAGTAAAGATCACTTGAAACAAACTATCATTTATCACCTAAGGACAGACTATTTGCCTCGTCAGGCTTAAAGTATCATGGATTCTTCTCTTAGGCAGGAATCTGACAATTCAAACTAGAGTATCAGAAATTAGAAACAGAAAGAGAGAATAGAAGGTCTTAATTAGAAAAAGAGAACAAAAGGTTGGCACTAGTGACTAGAAAGTTAGAATTTGAGGAAAAAAGGTTGGAGCAAGAAATAATAGAAAGATAACTAGAAGAGAAAAAGGACAGACGGTTTGAAATAGAAAGAGGACAAACGATTAGAACTAGAAAGACAAAGGAAACACTACTTGCACAAGGGTACTTCTTCTAATGACAAGGATTAAACTGAATCTATCAAATTAGTCAACATTTCTTCATTAGTCCCTGCCTTCTGTAAATTGGATCCTGAGTAAAATTTAGAATGTTTGAAAGGACAGCTTCACACCTTAAATGGCCCAAGAAACATTGGACTTGACTTTTACAGACTAAATTGACACGAAAAGTAGCACAAGTCTATAATAACTTGGTAGACATTAGTGACTATGACACAGTAAAAGATAATATTGAGTTTGCCTCAGATAAAATCCGAGTTCTACAAAGATGGCTCAAATCTGCTTCAGTTGATAACTTTGATGATTTCAAAAACTTGATAGCATTAGAAGAATTTATGAGGAAAGTTTCACACCCATTATGTTGTACTTACAAGATAAACAAGAGAAACATCTCTTAAAAGGTGATCAGTTGGCAGATAATTATTCCTTAGTCCATCGTGCCCTTATAGGGGAAAAGAAAGCCTTCACAGGAGAGAACAACATTTTACAAACTAATGTACAGTCTTCTGCACGTTCCAATTTTGCATATCACGATAGAGCTTTTGGACAGAGTAAACTTTTTTATTGTCACTTTTGCAAGAAAGAGGGCCATACTATCAAGTATTGTAGGGTTCCTAGATGTAAGCTATCAGTTCATTACAAGGCTCCTGAATTTACAAAACCTGTTGCATCAATGAATTATCTAAACAATTTTGCTCAATGTGAACCCTCAATAGATCCTTTCAAGCATTTTCGATCAGAAGGAACTGTTTCACTTGGGAAGGATTCACTACAACATCCTGTGCACATAGTAAGAGACACAGCTTCAGCTCAAACTGTGTTAGTCCAAAAGGCTTTGCCTGGCGTTCACCAAAAGTACACTGGTGAGAAATTTATCCTGCAATCAATATCTGGTACTTTGAAATAAAACTAACTGCAATACAACTAAACTGTACACTTCTCCAAGAACAGTGGTAGTGGGAGTAACTGAATCAGAATTACCTATTACCAAGGCAACATCCCTTCTGGGAAATTACTTGGCCGGTGAGTTGGTGGTACCTAGATTAAAAATTAAGGATACACCCTTGCCTGATTCTCCTTATAATACAAATTATTATTTTCCTGAACTGTTTCCCTCGTGTGTTTTTTTTTACCAGATCCCAAGATAAGACAAATGTTAATAACACTCCCCTTGATTCTTCTCTACATCAAACTGTTTTTGACCTAACATCTCAAGTTATGAGTAAAGAAAAACTAATTGAGGCTCAAAAGAATGACCCCACCTTGTTAAATCTTCACACTACAGCAATACTTAAAGAAGAGATTGTTGATTCTCCTTCTTTCTATTACCAGGATGATTTACTGATACGATTCTATAGACCTCCCACAGTATATGTACAAGACACCTGGAGCGAACACCATCAAATTGTACTTCCTATATCCATCAGGAAATCCGTTATGGAGATTGCTCATGAAGGTTTTGGTGGACACCTCGGCATTCGAAAAACTCATGGTAAAATTCTTAATGAATTATTTTGGCCAGGCATAAAGAAAGATATCACAAAATTTGTAAATTCATGTCACACATGTCAAGTAATGGGAAAGCCATAAATAAAGATTCCTCCATATCCATTACAACCCGTTCAAGTCCCTTCAGAACCCTTTCAAAAGATAATTGTAGACAGTGTAGGACCCTTGCCTAAGACTATGAAAGGAAATCAATATATACTAACAGTAATGTGCCCCACTACAAGATATCCAGAAGCTATCCCTCTAAAAAATATTTCTTCAAAAAATATTGCTAACCATCTCACACTCATGTTTGCCAGCTATGGTATTCCTTATGAGGTGCAAAGTGACCGAGGCACCAACTTCACCAGCAATCTCTTCTCCAGTGTGCTTGCAGAATTGGGTATCAAACAAACTCTGTCCACTGCTTATCATCCTGAGTCACAAGTAGCCTTGGAGCGATGGCACCAAACATTCAAGTCCATGCTCCGTAAACATTGCTGTGAAAGTCGGGAATGTTAGGATGAAGGTTTGCCATTCATGTTTTTTGCCATACGAGAAGCCCCTCAGGACTCTTTAGGTTTTTCATCTTATGAAATGTTATATCGCAGGAAAGTTAGAGGACCATTAAGACTTGTAAAAGAAAAATAGGTAAGCCCTCAGTCTGACCAATCTATTTATGTTGCTGAGTACTTAAATAACCTTAAAGCCACCCTGAGTACAGTACGTGAAATTGCCAGAATAAATTTTTCCAAGGCGCAAGGTAACATGAAAACTAAGTATGACAAACATGCTCAGAGCAGAGAATTCAACCCTGGTGACGAAGTTTTTGCTTTCATTCCCATTCCTGGCTCTCCATTATCAGCTAAATACCATGGACCCTATGTTGTAAAGAAAAAACTAATCAAAGTAAATTACATCATAACCACTCCTAACCGAAGGAAGTCTAATCAATACATTCATGTAAATTTACTAAAACCATATTTAACTAGGGACTGTGCAGATGACTCGCCGAGTAGGAGACTGTCTTGTAATGTGGTTAATTCAAATATTTTAACTAAATTTGGGAATGTTGATAACATCTGTGAATCTTCTATTATCACTCCCTGGACTGGGAAGAACTCTGACAGTATTCCCATGTTACATCAGTTCCTCGAACATCTAACTTCCACTCAACTTCTAAATGTAAATACATCATTCTCAAATATAGAGACGTATTTTCAGATTTTCCTGGTGTATGTAATGTACAGTCTAAGACAAAAGTCGTGTCCTGAATTTTGGTTAAGACATCTGGTAAAGGGCTAATCTTTCGGTGCTGTCTGCCGTATGTCATACGAATGGTTGGTAGCACTGCCATAAGTGCTTCGATCTCACCACAACTCATACATCATATTAGTTCGTATCCTCACGAGTAATTTTTTTAGGATTCATTACCAGGAGTGTTAAAAGTAGAAGTGCTGAGGTAATTATAAAGCAGTGGTTGATCCTGGGTTCGGTGAGCCAGGCTCAGGGGTTCGGTTGAGGCCCTCCGAAACCCATTGCAATTATGCTATTATTGTAAACTCCCTCAGGTGTTGAGGCTCGCTTCGCTCCAACCCCTCCCCCCCTTTATAACAATCCTGGATTCACCCCCGTATTCCCCTTTCTTTTTAAGGATCTATATACGCCACTGCTTCTGAGTCCTTCCTTCCTTCCTTCATATTATTATCCAAATATACTCTTGAATTTTGACGCAATTTTTCTTTCATTTTTTGTATAGATTAAAATGGAATTTGTTCTTATTATTATCCAAATATACTATTGAATTTTGAAGCAATTTTTCTAGATTTTTGTTCCCTTCCCATATTTGAGGGCTCAGCTTGTGTGCGAACGTTGTCGTTAGGGTTCGGCGCCTCTGAAAAGGTTCAGAACCACTATAATAAACCTTTATTTGACTCTAGTCAGACCTCATCTAGACTATGTGGTTCAGTTTTGGTCTCCGTGTTACAGGATAGATATTGCCTTGTTAGAATCAGGGCAGAGAATGCTGACCAACATGATACAGGGGATGCGTAACTATAGTTATGAGAAGAGATTGAAGCTATTAAATTTACACTCACTCGAGAGGCGTAGAGTAAGGGCCAATCTGATAAAAAAAAAATTAAGTGGTTAAAGGGATACAATAAAGGAGATGTAGGAAAAGTTCTTACGGCTAATAAGCAGGGTAGAACAAGAATAACGGATTCAAACTGGTAATACGTGGATTTAAAAAAGAAATAGGGAGAAACTGTTTCACAAATAGGGTGATAACTGATTGGAATGGACTCAGTAGACAGAGTTAGTGCGGAGTCAATAGGGAGCTTTAAAAGAAGGTTCGACCATTTTATGGTGGGGATGAAAGGTGGCTGTAGGTAGTGTTAAGTAACAGGAACTACCACGTGTTAGGTCTCGCGGCCTCTTGTAGCTTCCTTATTTTTTTCGGTGGCGTTCTCTGGAATACTCAGTCTCTTTTCGAACCACTTATTGATACTCATACATTAGATTAGCTTTTTGAAGCAATGACTGAAGCACACATATGATAACACATCACTAGGGATGTCTAAATCATAGGATACGTATTGGAGAAATGAGTTCACAAGTAAGGCAGTCCTTTATTGCAACAAGAGACACATATCCCCACTTATAGTCTTATACACTTAATATTTATTACAACCATGGCACGCCCTTACCACCCACATGACACCACCACCATACTAACATAATTATCATACTACCACGATAATCACACCACATACCAGAAACAGACAAAACATCACAAGACACCATTAATATTTTGTAGAGCCCCCGTCTACTTCGATAACCTTTCGTAGCCTTCGTGGCATTGACTCGACAAGTTGTTGGAGAACGTTGGGTTGTGCTGGAAGGTTCTCCCATAACACTTTTACGTATATATGTAATAATATGAAACCTCAACGCAGTAAATCTATTGAGCCTTTGCAACACCCTTGGATTGTTAAGGACATTATTTCATCGGCGGCAGATATGAAGCTTTGAACCCTTATCTGAACAGTAGCTTCAAGGATTCAGGCTTGCCAACCACGAGCATGTAACTGCGTTAGGGTTTTCATAATGTTTCACGAGTTACATTTCATATTCGGACAAAACCGGGACACGACTTTTGTCTTAGACTGTACTTGAACCTGATGCTGCATTGTTGACAAACACCCATCCGTCAGGCTCCTTAACGTCTAAACCCAGCTAAGAAGCTCCAGATGAGGGAAGAAGTGAATTACCTCCTCAAGAACGGTCTACCTGTACCAAGCAACTCACCGTGGGCTTTTCCTTGCTTGTTGGTGCCTAAAGAAGATGGTCAACTTCGCCTGTGTACTGATTATCGTAAAGTAAACCTTGTGACGATTCCTGACTGTTATCCATTACGCCGAATAGAGGATCTTATAGATTCAGTGGGGAAAGCAGAATTTGTCACAAAAATAGACCTTTTGAATGGTTATTATCAAATTAAACTAACAAAGAAAGCTCAGTTAATCTCTGCCTTTGTCACTCCTTTTGAGTTATATCACTACCTAGTCATGCCTTTTGGGATGCGTAACAGTCCATCAACTTTTCAAAGGGTCATGAATTTCACCCTCCAAGATTTAGACGGAGTGTATATTTACTTGGATGACATTTTGCTAATATCACATACCTTGCCCCAGCATTTGAAGAGACTGATATCGGTGTTGGAGAGGTTGAAGGACGCCCACCTGACTATCAACCTAGCTAAGACTACCTTCTGCAGCGTTACGGTCACCTACTTAGGACATGTTGTGGGACAAGGACAAGTTAAGCCGAAGTCGGCCAACATTGACGCCATCCTCAACTTTCCAGTCCCTACCACCAGGAAGGAGCTGATGCGGTATCTGGGCATGGCAGGATTATATAAGCGATACTACCCCAACTTCGCTGCAGTCGCTACTCCTCTTACTCGCCTCACCAGAAAGAAGGTGCCGTTTGAATGGACCTCGACCTGCCAAGATTCTTTCCAACAACTGAAAATGTTCCTGGCAAGTGACCCTGTTCTACAGTCTCCAGACTTCAGCCGTCCTTTCACACTCCACACCGATGCCAGTGACTACGCTACGGGAACCGTTCTCTCACAAACCGAGGACCAAGATGTTCTTCATCCAGTAGCCTATCACTCCATTAAGCTCAATAAACACCAAGCTGCATACAGCACCATTGAGAAGGAGCTGTTAGGAATCATCTCATCCCTCAAAAAGTTTGACTGTTACGTTTGGGGTTTCTCATCCCTTGACCATCTACACGGACCACAATCCTCTCACCTTCCTCGACAAGAACAAATTCTCCAATCAACGCTTGCTACGATGGTCCCTATTCCTTCAACCATACGCAATCACAGTCAAGCATATCCCTGGGCAAGACAACATCATCGCGGATGCTCTCTCCAGAGTTCACCCTGAAGCTACAGGTTAAAGGTTGACCTGTCTATGTTTAGGATTAAGATAATCTGGTTTTTTTTCTTTGCCAAAACTTCTTGGAAGTTTTAGCTTGTGGGGTGGAGATGTGGGATTATCTTACATTTATATTATTCTATGCTGGGTTATTTTGGTTATAGTTCATAATATTTGTTTATGTTTAACTATTATTATTACATTAGAATGTAACTAACCAGCTATTTGAATGGTTCAACGGTCCAGCGTCACCCCCCCCCCCCTTTCGCGCAGCTCCACTTAAGGCTCGCATCTCTGAGCTTCGACCCTCGTTCCGGAGAGCACCGGGCCACGATCTTCATATACGAAGCCACCGGGCTATATTTCCGAGGCTATATTAGTAGCCCGATGTCCAAATGAAAGTTAGTCTCGTCTCACCACACGGCCTGCAAAGTGTTCTCTCTCCCAGGATTTGAAGGATTTCTTTTAGGATTGCCCCATGGATTATTTCTACGTACGTTGGGCTAAACTCTGCTTCATCTGGTGACTATGTTTATGTGCATGTAACTACAAACATTCCTTTAATTTTGTGTTTTTTATTATTAACTGTTTAGTTCTTTAAGTTTGTAATAAGTAAATATTAAATTACTTTAAATCTTAAATTTGTTTATGTATATTCCTTTTAAGTAATTACTCAATAAATGTGAGATTATGAGGACTTAGTTTTACCCTAGACTTCTTATAACGTAGATTTATAATATACAAAACCTCACTATATATATATATATATATATAATATATATATATATATATATATATATATATATATATATATATATATATATATATATATATATATATATATATATATATATATATATATATATATATATATATATTTTTCTTTTTTTCTCCCACATATATGAATGGCCCCGAGAGAGTGTGTGTGTATTCGGAATCGAAGTTTACACGCATTCATTATCACACACACACACACACACACACACAAAAGAAAATATACAAACTCTCTGGTAGGTACTCTTATATGTAGAAAAATGGACCAAGAGAGAGAGAGAGAGAGAGTCATTGCCTTTAACTCCTTCCTTTTTCCTTCTTGTTTCTCTGCTCCTTGCCTACGTACTCGTTTTTTCTTCTAATATGAGTTGATTCTCAAAGTCACTCGCTGTGTACCCCTGTGTGTGTGTACCTATAATATAATTCATAATTGGGTAGATTTTTTTTGCATTCCTTCCTTTTTGGTTTCTTTCTTCAAATCCCTTATTTTTCTTCATGAGCACGCACCACACAACCACACACCCCCCCCCCACCCCCCCCCCCCCCACACCACACAACACACAACACCACACACACAGCGGCCTCGTTTGATATCGCCTCAAGTACCTAACAACAACAACATCCTGGTTTCTATTATTTCTTGCATTTAATGATTCATAGAAAACTTAAGTGACAAAAAATATGTTCTCTTTGAGGACATACTCGCCTACTTTGAGAGACTCGAGCTTATGGGGAAAAACGCCGGAATCTGAAAAGAAGAAAAGTCAGAAAAAACGAGCCATCCCCCCTCTCTCTCTCGCTCTCGCTCTCGCTCTCGCTCTCGCTCTCGCTCTCGCTCTCGCTCTCGCTCTCGCTCTCGCTCTCGCTCTCTCTCTCTGTTGTTGTTAATATTTTTCAACACTTGTGGTTTGACGCGAGGTTTTGCCTATAGCAGCCCGCCTGTGGAATTATGGCATTACAATAAAAAAGGCAGTGTGTTGGAGCTACCTGGGGGGGGGGGGGGAGGGGGGGGGGGGGGGGGTAGTCCCCAACGGTGGAGGTGAAGTGGCCAGAGGGGCAGATCTGATTACCGCAGCAGCAGCGGCGGCGGCACCTGGATGTCCGGGCTGCGGATGAGGTGGGAGGCGTTCCCTGAGGTGAGAGGTTGCCTAGCACTACAGGAGGTAATGTTGGAGTGCAAAGGGGAAGGTTACCTGGCAGTGATCACAGGTGATGTCCACACGCCCCTGGGGGATTTCCTAAAAGCAGGGAAAGCCGAGGGGGACGGTGTGTGGGCCCCCGTACGTGTGGGGCGTGGATGGTTTTTGGGGAAAGGGGGGTGGCAAGCTGTTGCGCGCGTACCGGAGGCAGGGGGGTGATACAGGGCACTGGGGCCTCGTATGCTTGCGGGACATGGGGCGAAGCAGACTTTATTTAAGTAGAGTTCGGGAAGGCGGGGCGAACAGCCGTAGTGGGCTGGGGGGGGACGGGGCTGTTTTTTGCGCTCTTCAGCTGCTTCGTTGCCACTAAGGCCTACAGGGCGGGAAAAACCCAAAATTGAGGGTGATTTTGCAGCCACATGCAGCCAGTCCTAGGCCAAAAAGGGGGGAGGTGAGGAGGTGAATGTTGTCCGGGGCTGTGTGTCCTGAGGCCTGGATAAGGATTTTGAGGCTGTGTGTATGATACATGGGGGGAGAACTCTCCAGGCGTGGTGAAGACCCCACGAATGGCGACTAGTTCAGCCTGGGGGCAGCGGGCGCCATCTGTTGACGCCTTTTTTCGTGGTTTGCCCGGGCACAAAGCCCCCCCGCTGCCCCGGGGGCAGGATCTACTGACCCGTTTGTGAAAAAGTGGGGGAGGTGGGGGTTCGTCAACTCCTCCATGACCTGCCCCTTTTCCCAGGAAAGGCAGGGGGAAGCCAGTGTGCCGTTGGGCGCTAAAGACTGTGGAGTGTTGGAGATTGGAGGAGGGCTGCCAAGGGGCGGTGGCGTAGCGAAGTTCGGGTGAAAAAATCCTCCCCCTTCTAGGGTTTCGTTATTCCCATAGTGAGTTTGCTTCTGCACGCACGCTGGCCAACTTGCCGCCGGGGTTTGTTGGGGGGCCCCTACAAGATGGCTGCAACCTTGGGCGGGAGGGGTAGGGTGGGGTAGGGGGGTCTTTTGGCGAGCACAGGCGGTCCTTTTCTTCATACGGGCCGAGTCGGGATACCGGGGCACTCCTCTGCGGGTTTTCAGACCTATCCATCTGGGGGCGTTGATGATCTTCAGGGCGCTTTTTTATTGGCCTCTATTTTTGGGAAAGGTGTTCGTGGGGGAAATAAGGCATGGAGCGCTATAGCCCCAGGGAAGCGGATGGGTGAATGAAAAGGTGGATTCATTTGGGAAACGGCCCCCCCCTTTTAACCCCGTGATTCCCCCGTAGGATGGAGATCCTGCAGTTTTCGCCTCCTGAGGAAAGCTCGTGGGTGCGGGGGGTTGAACGGTTGTCGAGCCAATGCCCAGGTATTGGTGCGGGGGCCCAGGAGAGTGTGTGTCCAGGATATAGACGGGGGCGCGCGGCACGTTATACCCAAAGGGCCCTGGCCTTGGGTTTTGCCACATTCAGCTTCAAAACCTGTTCCTACACTTGGGGGTTTGTAATCGGGAGGTTCTGGGCTCGTTCTGTGTGTGCGGGTTTAGTGCAGTAAAAAGCAAATTCGTCCGCATAGCAAAAAGCTTAGTACCGGTGGGATTTGGGGAGAAGAGTTCTTCCATTAATATGTTAAAAAAGGAAAAGGCTCAGAATGCTGCCCTGGGGTGTTCCGTTTTTTGTGTTGATGAGTTGAGACGTCCCCCCCCTCAAGGGAACTCTGGGCCCCTTGGCCCGAGAGGGCCCTGAGCCCTATAAGGAGTCTGGCATACTCTCTTGTGGCCAAAGCGAAAGGATCACTGGCCAGTTGGGAGCTCAAACTTTCTCAGATCGAGAAAGGCTACTGTTACCTCCGGAACTGGGACGCATAAGAGATTGGGTAGGCATTCAGCTGTTCCCATGCCCCGCTGTAGGAAAAAGGTCTTGATGGAGCGGACCGACCGCCCGGTTGCCTGTTTAGGGCTATCCCTCCCTGGTTTTGCCCCCCCAAAACTGAGGAGGGAGAAGGGGGCATGGCACCAGGATCTTTGGGGTTGGTATGGGATTATGGGAGCCTCCTTCCATTTTATGGTAGTTTGCAGGGCCCCCCAGAGGCGTTGAAGAGGGGGAAAAGGCAGAGTGACCACTGAGCCTCGTTGGTGATCATGGAGTTGTAATCCTTCACCCCGGGGGAATATCTCACTCGTCTTAAATGCCCGGCGTAGTTCGATGAGGGGAGGGGTGTGTTGGTGTTTGACTGATCCTCACTCTCTCCTCTCCTCCTCTTCCCCCTTTCCTCTCTCTCTCTCTCTCTCCCTTCTCCCTCTCTCTCTCTCTCTCTTCTCTCCTCTCTCTCTCTCTCGTCTCTTCTCTTCTCTTTCTCTCTCTCTCCTCTTTTCTCTCCGTTTTTCTTCTCTCTTCCCCCCCCCCCTTTCCCCCCCTTACCTTTTTTCCCCTTTTTTTCTTTTCCCCTTTCTCCCTTTTTCTCCCCTTTTTGCCTATCCCTCCCCTTTTTTCCCCCTTTTTTCCCCCTTTCCCTTTCCAGACCTGAGGCTAACAGATTGTTTCCCCGGCCCCTTTTTAGTGGGTTTGGGTTTCCCCCCAAAGACCCCTCAGGGGGGCCCCCCCGGCCCCCGAGGGAAAGAATTGGGGGGAAAAGTTTTTACAGCAATTGCCCCTCAGGGAAACCCGGGTTTGGGGGGGGGGGCAGATGAAATTTCCCCCGCCCCCCTAGTTTTGGGTGGAAAACCCCCTTCCTTTAAATATTTGCCCCATTTTCCCCCCAAACCCCCCGGAAAACTATGGCCCAAAATTTTTAAAAACCCAACAAATTTTTGTAATACCCCCCCCTTCCCCGATTTTACCCATTTCCGCTCGTTTCCTTTTTTTTAAAGGCGGGGCCTTAAAGACCCCCAGGATTTTAGCTGGTCAGGGGCACGTCCCCCCGCCTCCTCCTTCCCCCCCTTTCCTTTTCCTCCTTTTCTCCCTTTCCTTTTCTTCCCTTTCCTCCCCCTTCCCCAAACTTTTTTTCTCACCTTTCCCCTCCCCCCCCCCCCCTCCGGGAGGGGGGGGGCCCCCTGTCCCCCCTTCACATACCCCGGGAAGGTCCCCCCCGGGTGACCCCAGGGGAGGAGGAGGAGGGAGAAAGTTAGGAAAAGGGGGAGAAGGGGGGGAGGAGGAGAAGAAAGGAGGAAGGGGGGGGGAAAGGGGGGAGGGGGGGAAGAGGAGGGAAGGGGGTTTTAGGGGAGTTTTAGTTTTTGGGGCTCTCTCTCTTTCTCTCTCTCTCTCTTTTCTTTTTCTCTTTTCTTTTTTCCCTATTTTCTTCTTCTTCCCCCCCCTTTTCTCTCTCTCTCTTTTTCTTCTTTTTCTTCTCTCTCTCTCTCTCTCTATCCTCTCTCTCTCTCTCTCTCTCTCTCTCTCTGCTACTATAACCGTGTTGACAGGGGGCGTATGTAATTCGTGAATGAACTGTGAATACTGCAATGCATGACTCCAGGGTGAGAGGAGGTGACCTATACACATGCAAGGAATACTGAAGGTCATGCACGGACCATTATCAATACAGGGGACATGAAGGGCCATACAGAAAATATAATGGATCATACAGCAATGTAGAGGATCATCTAGTTTCTAAGGAATATAGAGCAACGGTTCTTTGCCAGGGGGGGGCGTGAGGCAGGAGAGAGAAAGGAAGAATTGTCAAGTATTTAGCTTTAAGCGCAGCCTTTGCCTTAACATGAAGCTCGTTCGCGAGGTTGAGGGAAGACAGTATGAAATCAGTCGGTATAGATAATAATGTGGCTGAAAAATTCCATATCCATATTATATTGGCCATATTTCACTAACTCAGTAGACTTTTATGCAATATTATTTTTTATTAGTATATTACCGTATTACTATTATTATTGCTATTATTATCATTCATATTATTATCTTCATTATCATCATCGTTATCATAATTAATTTTATTGATATTAAGTTGACTGGCATTCATGTTTATGAAAGACACCCAAGAGTTTTATGTCTTTTTGTATGTCATGGTAGCCACTGCTTTCCCACCGCCTCCTCCTCCTCCTCCTCCTCCTCCTCCTCCTCCTCCTCCTCCTCCTCCTCCTCCTCCTCCTCCTCCACCTCCTCTTCCTCCTCCTCCTCCTCCTCCTCCTCCTCCTCCTCCTCCTCCTCCTTGGCAGAGGCACACATGTCATTAACAACATTAACGGAGGTAACGGGTGACAAAGGGGGAGGAGGAGGAGGAGGGGGAGTAGGGGGAGGAGGAGGAGGAGGAGGAGGAGGAGGAGGAGGAGGAGGAGGAAGAGGAAGAGGAAGAGGAAGAGAAGGAGGAAGAGGAAGAGGAAGGAAGAGGAAGAGGAAGAGGAGGAGGAGGAGATGAAGATGTTATGGAAAGAGAAGCAATTTGGTGTTCAGGTTGATTAATAGTTGACAAGAGAGAGAGAGAGAGAGAGAGAGAGAGAGAGAGAGAGAGAGAGAGAGAGAGAGAGAGAGAGAGAGAGAGAGAAAGAGACTAGTATCTTTTAGAATATGTTGTTGTCTTACCAAATGAGATAAAGATTAGTTTACATTTAGTATGGAAAAATATTTAAGCTTTAGAATATAATTTACTGAAATGTTTTCGTTGTTTATTGCTTGATCAGATGGACAGAATACTTCAACATTTTCATCAACGCAATAAACTTACATTCCCAAGTCTTTGCAACTTTTTTATGACCTTTTGTATTATCTGGAGCATTGTACTCTTCACTTGACTCAGAAAAAACAACTTCAGACCATTGCATGTTCAGAGCGATTTATAATGTCATGTAATTAGTATAGCTAATATGCCTATGACTTTGAATTGTATCTTTTACTTTACTTTTTACCTTACTCCAACTAGAGAGAGAGTAAGAGAGAGAGAGAGAGAGAGAGAGAGAGAGAGAGAGAGAGAGAGAGAGAGAGAGAGAGAGAGAGAGAGAGAGAGAGAGAGAGAGAGAGAGAGAGAGAGTGTGTGTGGCTGCGTGCCGTGTAATTTATTGCCTTAACACGTAATTAAATTCAAGTGACATTCTTTCACTGTCGTCAATTTTGTTTATGAAATGGCGACTGTAAAAAATCCAATAGGAGTAAAGACCAATAGGAGTTGGGATAATTAATTCTCTCTCGGTTTCATATGGAATGTATTTATCCCTTAATACTAGATATCTTAATAAACAAACAATTAATGAAAAAAGTATGTGTGTGTGTGTGTGTGTGTGTGTGTGTATTCATCTAGTTGTATTCATCTAGTTGTATTTTACAGGGCCTGAGCAGCGCTCGTATGGCCCCGTCTCCATATCAACATTTATTTTATCATTCTTCCTTAGTGCTTAGTGTTGGCCGAAGCCACCACCCCGGGAGGGGGGTTACAAACCCCCGGCTGACACCCGATACCCATTCACTGCTGGTTGGACAGGGGCTCGGGTTTTAAGAAGACCGCCCGTCTGTCTTCGCTCCGCCCGGGGATCGAACCCGGGATTTCTCGGTTGTGAGCCGAGCGTGCTAATCCTTACACTACGGAGTTCCCCCTACGGAGTTCCCCCTTACACTACGGAGTGTGTGTGTGTGTGTGGTGTGTGTGTGTGTGTGTGTGTGTCATTCACCCAGGGTCTTGTCCACGCGAGCTGGCTCGCGATCGCCAGTTTCACCCTCTCAGTGCGAGCTTGGAGCTCATTATTGCCAATATTTGGGCAATGCTAGGACCTCGCACACCACATACCCCCATCCCCTTGCTCAAGGAGGACAGTAACCGCCCGAATTTGTCAAGTGAAAAATCCCCTGGAGCGCGAGGATTCGAACCGCCTACCCACGGAGTGAGAGACCAGAACGTAATCAACCTGACCATCGCGCGGTGTGTGTGTGTGTGTGTGTGTGTGTGTGTGTGGTGTGCGTGTGTGTGTGTGTGTGTGTGTGTGTGTTGTGTGTGCGTGTGTGTGTGTGTGTGTTAATGCGATGATTGTCTTTGGGTACGGTTCAGCCTCAGAACGTGACATCTGACTTCTCTTGGGGCTTGAGAGAGAGAGAGAGAGAGGGGGGGAGAGAGAGCTCTACGAAACTCTACGACCACAACTGGTACTACTTACAATAATAATAATGATAATACAGATAGAAATACTATAAATGACAATGACAATGATAGTAATAGTAATAGTTAAAAAATATTTTTTTAATCCTCGCTGATTCAGGTGAAAAGGTGTTGGTAATGAAAGTAAAAATCTTACCTGTGCTTCCCTCCTTCCTTACCTCCTTCCTTCCTCTCCTTCCTTCCCTCCTTCCTTCCTTCCCTCCCTCCTTTCTTCCTCTTCTTCCTTCCTCCATCCCTCTTCCTTGCTACTTATTCTCTCTTTCTTATCTCTACATATATCCCTTTTGGTTCTCCCTTTCCTTTCCTTCCCTCCATTTTACTTCAGTTTTACCTATTACCTCCTCCTCCTCCTCCTGTTTTAGTTGACCTCTCACGGAACATGATACGTATATTGTCGACAAAAGTTCGTGGGTGTTCGGCAGGCATATTCTCGTTTTCTGGAACAGTATGTCGCGCTTACTCTTGAATACGTCAGGTTAGGTTACGTTAGGTATGGTTAGATTAGGTTAGTTTACCTTTTCAATCCTACAGTAACTTGCGTGGGAATCACAATGAGGGTATTTTCGAGAAAATCCTATGGTTACTTTCGGAACTACAGCCAAGCGTCTTCACTCGGAAACCACATAACCTCATAGAGTTGGGGAATATGCGTTCGGGAGGTTTCGGGGCCCACACTGGTAAGGCTCAGGTATCCCTCCCTCAATACCCTCACCTGTAAAAGTCCCTCGCGATGCCTCCCCTTTGCCGCTCCGGTTACCTGGGTTACAAGGGATTCACAAAGGATTCACAAACATCAATATATATTTATATCCTGACGAGGCTTGAATGATTGAGGAGGAGGAAGAGGAAGAGGAAGAAGAGGAGGAGGAGGAGGAGGAGGAGGAGGAAGAGGAAGAGGAAGAGGAAGAGGAAGAGGAGGAAGAGGAAGAGGAAGAGGAAGAGGAAGAGGAAGAGGAAGAGGAAGAGGAAGAGGAAGAGGAAGAGGAAGAGGAAGGAGGATTACAAAAGATTACAAAGGAAACACAAACAGCAACAGACCAATAAGTCCTTACAAGGCTGTTTGCTTAAAGGAGGAGGAGGAGGAGGAGGAGGAGGAGGATGTTTGTTTATTTTGCCTCTTATTTTCTATTCCTGCTTATCTCAGTTTTCGTACGTTTCTTAATGCTTCCTTCTCTTCCTTCATTCCTTTCCTCTTTTCTGTATATATCATCTTTTCTTCCTTCTTTCCTCTTTTTCTATGAGTCTCTCTCTCTCTCTCTCTCTCTCTCTCTCTCTCTCTTCTCTCTCTCTCTCTCTCTCTCTCTCTCTCTCTCTCTCGCTCTCGCTCTCGCTCTCGCTCTCGCTCTCTCTTCTCTCTCTCCTCTCGTCTCTCTCTTTCTCTCGCTCTCGCTCTCCTCTCTCTTCCTCTGCTCTCGCTCTCTCTCTCTCTCTCTCTCTCTCTCTCTCTCTCTCTCTCTCCTCTCTCTCTCTCTCTCCTCTCTCTCTCTCTCTCTCTCTCTCTCTCTCTCTCTCTCTCTCTCAGAAATTAGGTCCCACGTCTTGATTGGTGACGCATTCCTTCAAGTTCAGGACAAGTTAGGTGAACGATCGGCAACTTCAAACACTCAATGACCAACTTAGACCAACTTATTACTGCTTGTGTTTAAAGTACAATGATGGGGAAGTTATTGAGAGAGCGAGAGAGAGAGAGAGAAGAGAGAGAGAGAGAGAGAGAGAGAGAGAGAGAGAGAGAGAGAGAGAGAGAGAGAGAGAGAGAGAGAGAGAGAGAGTATTATTCTTCCTTTCTCCTCATTTTGTATTCACATTAACACGTTCACACATCCATATTTTCCTTCTTTCCTCCTCTCCCTTCTCCCTTTCCACCCTCTCCCTCCTATTCGATTTTCCACCCTGTCTGATAAGCCAACATAAGCACCTCCTCCTACGTTATCTCCTCCTCTCCTTCCTTCCTTCCTTCCTTTTTTCTTTCCTCCTTTTATAGTCTTCTCCTTTCTTCCATCCCTTCTTTAACCCCCTCGTTGCACTGCTGACCGTTATTTTTCTCTCTCCCCCTCTCCTCTCTCTTCCCCTCTCTCTCTCCCCTCCTCTCCTCTCTCTCTCTCTCTCTCTCTCTCTCTCTCTCTCTCTCTCTCTTTTCTCTCTCTCTCTCTCCTCCCCCTCTGAATGTCAAGCAATCTTACCTTTTTAACTTTCCTATTTTCATTGTTATATAAAGAGGCCTGTGTCTATACCTATACCAGATTTTTTTCTTTCTTTTTCCTTCTCAAATTCCTCTTTCCCCTTTCTTTCACTGCTTTTTTTATTTTCCTCCTCTTTCTCCCTTCCCTCTCTTTTCTCTCCTTTCCGTTTCCAGGCAATGGCAGAATTAAATGGCGCTTCCTTTGTTCTTTATTAAAACCGGCAATGGCAACTTCACTGGTTTATTGGACTCGGGGGCGACGTTGCCGGCCCGCCCTGCCATAGTGAGCTGAGAACTGTCGATTGGGGAAAGCGAGCCGTGTGGGGAACGTTTTATCTTTCCCATAAGTATTGAGTCTGGGAAAATAGCCCGCGATATACAGTCTACAGGTGGAGGAGGAGGAGGAGGAGAGGAGGAGGAGGAGGAGGAGGAAGATTAGAGGTGTATCCCCTTATAATGCATGTCTAATCTTCGTTTTCTGTGGTGCGTTGTCCTTGTGTTATTTTTTTTCTCTCTCTCTCTCTTTCTCTTTCTCTCTCTTTCTCTTTTTTTTTTCTCTCTCTCTCTCTCTCTCTTCCTCTCTCTCTCTCTCTCTCTCTCTCTCTCTATCTCTCTCTCTCTCCCTCTCTCTCTCTCTCTCTCTCTCTCTCCTCTCTCTCTCTCTCTCTCTCTCTCTCTCTCTCTCTCTCTCTCTCCTCTCTCTCCCCTCTCTCTCTCTCTCTCTCTCTCTCTCTCTCTCTCTCTCTTCTCTCTCTCTCTCTAAATTCAAAGTCAAAAGTCAAAATAATTTATTTGCCAATCTTTAACCCGAAGAAAATTAACATTTCACAAATATCAAGGCAGAGCTCTTTTAATGTAAACATTTTTAAAAAGCTCCCAAAAATAATTACGTAAATTTCAATAATTACCTAGGGCACATAATCTAATATATAACATACGTACCTATTCATACTGTAAACTCATGTCTGGTTTTTCATAGAGTTAGAAGTATCGTACACGTATATTCACATATTCACAAACCCAAACCATACACACAAACACATATACAAATATATACATACAAACACATATACACGTACGCGCACGAACACATACAAATACACATACATATGCACATATACATACATATACATACACACATACACATACAAATACACACATATACAAACATATACATACATACACATACATACATACACATATACATACACACACATATATACATATACATCACACACAAATACATATACACCACATACTTAATACACATTATCACTGATTTATTATTTTTATTTTATTTTTTTATTTTTTTATATACACATACATAAACTTGTATATAAATATTACTAAGGCTGCAGCAAAACATACTTCCCATTAAAACTCATATTACTCATTACGCATTGCAAAGATATTACTCATGATATCAAACAGTAACTGAATTGTTATATCCGTTTAGAAGATACTTTTTTGCTTTTATCTTAAAAGAAACAGTTGTTTGTATGCATGAGATACTCCGGCAGTTTATTCCATTCGAGACAGCCTGCGTATGTTACGAATCTGCTTCTGGCTTCTGATCGTGGTCGTGGAGGTCTTAACATGTTATTGTTCCTTAAATTAAAATTGTGAACATTAGATACTCTAACAAAATCAATGACTGTGGGAGTTCTTAGCTGAAGATATACAAACTTTAACAATTCTAGCTTATGAATATCCTGAACTTTTAATACACCATGTTCAACGAATAAGTTGTCTGTGTGATGCCAACGTCCTACCCCTGAAATCATCCTAATGACCCTTTTTTGTAGCAGTAATAACGGCTGTGATATATTTTTTTAACCTGAACCCCAAATAAGATTACAATATTGTAGGTATGGATATATCAAACTGTAATACAATATGATTAATGTTTCTTTTAACAAATTATTTCAAATTTTATATATAAATCCTAACGACCTCGTAATTTTACAATAAATATAGTTCACATGCTCCTTCCATAATAACTTTTCATCAATCATAATTCCTAAAAATTTTGTTGAAGAAAATCTTTGAATATCACAGTTCCCAATTTCTACTGAAGTGTGTTGGCTAATACTTGTATTCCCTGCATATATAATGAAATGAGTTTTGTTAATATTATTTGAAAGTCTGTCAGTTAATAACCAATTAGTTACATTATTTAGTTCTCGATTAACCATATTGTCAAGGGTGTGCAGATCAGGCTCAGAATAGTAAAGAGTTGTGTCATCAGCGAATAGTATAAAATTCAATAGTGACGATGAACTGGTGACTGTCATTGATAAATAACAGAAACAAAAGAGGTCCGAGCGTGGAGCCCTGAGGAGCTCCCTTGATTGATTGATTGGTTGATTGGATGATTTTACACCGTTAATTTCAGTAAACTGTTTTCTCCCTGATAGATAACTTCGAAACCAATTCAGTGTCCTGTTTCTTATACCATAGAATTCAAGTTTTTTTAAGTAATATAGAATGGTTTATTGTATCCAAGGCTTTTGTTATGTTAAATCAAGGAATACTGCCATTGTGAATTTACCTTTTTCATTTTCAATCAAAATATCGTTCATGAGTTTAGCAATCGCTGTTTGCGGTGAGACATTTTTGCGGAAGCCAAACTGCTATCCCTCTTTTTTTTTTGTTTTGTTTGTTTTTACATACATATAACTAAATCCCAAAGGTGCACTGTCGTGTGCTACCTATCATAAGGGCAATTTACACATAAATATAAAGACCTAAAAACTAACATTATATACATTTATGCATCACTAAAGTGTTTGTTGAGGCACTGTTGCTGTCACTAGTGTCACAGTATCACTAGCCTCAGCGGGGTGGGTTTCAACAGTCTCCACCGATTGGCCGCCAACTTTACACTTTGTGTGTTCATCTCCTGGATGTGAGGGACGGCGGCCGTGAAAATGTTCCACATCCTGGAGACGCTGCCCACAAAGGTGCGTTGGTGCTGGCTGGCACGGGAACGCGGCACCTCCACTGCATCACCACTGGTAAGCACCGTTCTCGTGCTTCGCGTGGCGACTCTCGGAGGCTGTCGTAACCCAGCCATGTGTGGCACTCCCTGCACCTGTGCCCTGTGGAATACCACAAGCGCCGCGACATCCCTGCGGTGATCCAGTGAGTCGAGAGGACTCACCGGCTCGAACTGGGCTGGTGGGTCTGGGGGGTCTGGGGGGTCTGGGGGGTCTGCAGCATCCACCAGTCGCAGGGCTCGACGCTGGATGCTGTCCAGCCTCCGAGTGTGCGAGGCTACACACGACATCCAGGAGAGGGCGGCGTACTCTAAGTAAGGCCGTATCTGGGCCTTATTGAGCAAGAGCTTCCCTCCCCTGTCGAGGAATCTGGCTACCCTTCGCAGGGCAGAGACCCTGTGAGAGGCCTTTTTTGCAATGTGTTTGATGTGGCCGTCAAACCTTAGCTCTCGGTCCACCTCTACTCCCAGAACCTTGACGGCTTCCTGGAGTGGAGAGGAACGCCACCAAACCGCAGCCTCCCTTCCACTGCTGGCCCGGCAGCGGGGGGCCGAGAAACCACCATTGCCTGTGTCTTCTCCGGAGCAAAGCTCACCTGCCAACGTGTACCCCACTCCTGTATAACACTCAGCTGCTGATAAACCTCATCAGCAGCACGCCCACTGTCATGTCGCGGGTAGGAGCAGGAGAGAGTACAGTCATCAGCGCAAGCCGAGACTGTTGGCAGCTGCTGGAGAAGATCGTCCAAGTAGATGTTCCACAGGACTGGCCCCAGCACAGAGCCCTGTGGGACTGATGCTTCCACTGGCAGGGACTCAGAGGCCTGCCCGTTAACGACGACCTGGAGGGTTCTTCCCTGCAGGTAGTCCCTCACGAGCAGCAGTAAGTCACCCTGGATGCCTTTATCTCGGAGTTTTTCGACAAGGCCTCCGTGCCACACCCTGTCAAAGGCACCCGCTATGTCAAGGGCCACCACGACAGTGTCCTGGCCGTTATCCAGAGCGTCCTGCCAGTTTCGGGTTAGAAGCATCAGCAGGTCAGAGATGGACCGTCCAGGTCTGAACCCAAACTGTTGGTCCGAGAGGAGGTAGTTGTCGCTGAGGTGACGACAGATTACCTCTGCCACGATCCTCTCGAAGACTTTCCCCACCAAAGACAGCAAGGAGATGGGCCTGTAGTTTCTGGGGTCAGATCTGGAACTCGTCTTGTGAACGGAACCACTCGAGCCTCCTTCCACGCTGAAGCCAGATTGTTTTCCCTGCAGGCCGGCAGCGAAGACTGTGGTGAGAGGACAGACAGCTCCCGGGCGCACTGTTTTAACAAGTGCGGGCTGACGTCATCAGGCCAGTGCTTTTTTGGTGTCGAGCCCCCCCCCCTCTCTCTCTCTCTCTCTCTCCTCCTCTCTCTCCTCTTCTCTCTCTTCTCTCCTCTCTCTCTCTCGCTAGTCCTCTTCTCCTCTCTCTCTCTCTCTCCCTCTCTCTCTCTCTCTCTCTCTCTCTCTCTCTCTCTCCTCTCTCTCTCTCTCTCTCGTCCTCCAAGACTGTTAAGCATAATAACATAATTACTTGCAATTACACTTGCACACTGCTTACAAATACACTTCTCGCGCCTTACAATCCCAAGTTCAAGTTCCCGTATTACGTAAATTTTTCGTCTGAACTATCTTGGGACGCGTGACATTACCTGAGCCTGTCTTCCACCTCACCTGCCCTCCTCCACACCTGTTCCACCGCTCCACCTGTCACAAATTACCTCTTCTCTCTCCAACCTTCACAAGGACTTTTCACATCTCTTTACGCCTATATGATTTAATTTACTGCCTAACTACTTCTTTTTCTTATCACCTTGTTTGAGCTATATCCTTCCTCCTCTTCCTCCTTCCTCCTACCTCCTCCTCCTCCTCCTGGATTCACGCTGACAGATGAAGCCACAGGGTAGAAACAATTGTTTCCAGGAGGGCTTTGCGCTGGAACAATTAATCACACATGCGAATCCGTCTTTATAGGGAAGAGTTATTGGTGTGAGGGAAGGGTTGTGGCGGTGGTGGTGTGAGGGAAGGGTGGTGGTATGGGTGGTGGTGGTGGTAGGGTTGGTGGTGGTGGTGGTGGGTAGTGGTAGGGTGGAATGTGGTGGCGGTGAAGACAATGGTGGTTTTTTTCCTCAGTTACACACGTATTTTCATGAAGACTTCTATAAACTGTATGTTTTCATTTAATCTTAAAGCTTTTTGTGTTAATACTGTTTTGCCAGTGGTATTGGTATGAATGTTTTTGACGTATATATAAGTATTTAAGTGTGTGCGTGTGTGTGTGTGTGTATGTGTATGTGTATGTGTGTGTGTGTTTGTTGTATTTTGCTTAATTATTTATCGTATATGCTAATGAGCGTGTTTCAATGTTTTTAGCACTGAGCGAGTGTTTGAGTGTACGAATGTAAGCGTTGTCACGGTCGTATTTATTTCCACCATTCCCTTCTCTACCCCGAGACGAGTAATTAGATGTTTCGATACTGTGTTTTTGTTTCATTCAATAGCTCGAACAGTTCATGTCTAATTTATTTATACATCAGCGTTTAGCGTTAGAGGCATTTAGCTTCAGCGCTCCAACGAGGAAGCAGCTCCTCACCTTACCTGAACACTCCACATTGGTGAGGTTGTCGTGACGTTCATTTTCATGTGTGTGTCTAGCATTTTCCCTTAGTTAGTTGTTAGCATTAGGTTGTATTTATTTATATTGGTGTTTTTTATAGTAAGATTTATATTTTTTTTTTTTTTTTGAGGGGGAAATTAAAAGGTATTAATTTCCGTTGCGCTATTCATGTTATAAATTGAAGTTAAGTACCATAATATATTATTATACTATGACTTAGTTATTTTATTCAGTTTATAGTTTCTTTTGCTTTTTTTTTTGTTTTTTTTACATTGTGCCTATAGCGCCTGTAGGCAGTGGTGACCCAGGGCTCGGATGGTAGGCTCTGGAGGTTCACTTGAGGGCTCTGATGGTTGGTCCTCTGCCCGTGGTGGCGCAGGCAGGATTCTTATAGTGACGCCTGTGATTAGAGGCTCATGCCACCCCCTTGTGTCCTCCGATGCACTCGCAATCGAAGGTAGAGTTGATGGGCAGATGTTCTTAGGCCACGCGACGGTGCAGAAAGGTTTTGGGTTTCTTCGGGGATCAAACTCAGGTCACCGAGAACGCCAGTCGGAGACGCTAACCACTCCGCTAACGCCTCCTCGTTGCACCCGGATATATATTATCTTTTAAGGTTCGAATTCACTTTCATTAGTGTGTGTGTGTATGTGGTGTGTGTGTGTGTGTGTGTACGTACGTGTGTGCACTCTACTCACTATATTTTGTTTTCTTAAATTACACTATACACTCAGATACAGTGCTACTATTCATCTGTTTTTGTTTGTTTCGTCCATCATTTATCTGCCTTTCGATGTCATTCAATGTTATTTCTTCATAGTTTAGTTATGTTCCATCAATTCAGGATAATCAGGTTGCCGAATTATTCATTTCGCTGACAACTTTCGGTCTTCTGTAAACAATGAAGTCGTGACGTTAATTGTGAAGCATGAAACATTTGGTGTCACACTCACGATTTATGGCGCCGTGTGTCCTGCAGCGGGCTTTGGTCTGTTTTATTTCCAGTGATGGAAAGACATAGAAGAAAGAAAAGGAAGTAGCTTATTCCAGAGAGAGAGAGAAAGATAAAGATAGAATAAGAGAAGGAAGTAAGAAGTTTAAACCCGACTTCATCTTATTCTTAATCAGGTTATTGCGGTGTTGTAAAGCTGAGCATCGAAAAGACAAGAATATTATCTATTTCTGATCCATATTTTCGAAGATTATGAGGGTCAATATTTATTGACAACAGGGTGTGTGTGTGTGTGAGGAGAAGGGGAAAATAAATACAATTTTCTTACATGCCTTTTTTTTTTTTTTTTTTTTTTTTTTTTATACTTTGAAAACAAAAGGGGAGTTGATGTGCTAAAGTCCCGGCTGGGACGCCAAGGACTATCTCTAGCAGTATTATATTTTATTCATATCATTAATTATACAAATATGGAAAAAGTATAGCAATTGTTATTGTATGTTATGGTTCCCCCTTAAAATGTCTATTTTCTATTACTATTAAATGTATGTTTATTATATAAGTAATTATTTTATTTGGTATCATTATTATTATGTGTGGTAATATGGATTTCTAGGTAATTCTAAGATATGTAATTATAAGCATAATTGTTAATGATGAATTATCGTTGACGTGTCATGATGATGACGTATGGTGGTGGGTGGTGACGTGTCAGAAGGGTTCGTGGACGCTGAACCCATGGGGTCAGCAGACTGGTTTTGGACGTCGTGAAGTTAAGACTTCCTTCCTGCGGTAACCCCGGGTCACCAGCACTTGGGTATTGTTCCACCTTTTATATATTACTAGCCGCAAAGCCGCCCTCCGGGCGGCCTTTTTGGCTAGCTCCTGCGGAGGGCTATTGGTGGGACTTCGGCCCACCACCTGTGTTTGGTGGGCCGAAGGCCCACCAAACAAGACCTCCAGATAGCCCCCTTCTTACTTTCCTGAAATCATGGATGTGGGAAATGTATGTATTAACGCCAACCCATTCAAAATCATAGCCCCTTCTAACTTTCCTGAAAGCAAAGCGCCGCCTCCGGGCTGACTTTTTTTGGCTAGCTCCTGCGGAGGGCTATTGGCCTCGGCCCCACCACTGTGTTTGGGGGCCTTCGGCCCCCAAAAACACAGACTCTCCAGAGTAGACCCATTACCCACCACCTCGGCCCACCAAACAAACCAGACTCTCCAGATAGCCCTTCTACTTTCCTGAAATGTATGTTTTCCCCCCCCACCCATTCACTCACCCATTAAACCATCACCCCCACCCATTCACCCCCCTTTACCCATCACCACACATCCATTCACTCACCCATTACCCATCACCACATACCCATTCACTCACCCATTACCCATCACCCCCCACCTATTCCCTCACCCATCACCCATCACCCTCACCCTTTCACTCACCCATCACCCCACACCCATTACCACCCACCCCAGCCATTCACTCACCTATTACCATCACCCTACATCAAGGTTTCCTCAATTCTCGAAAACCCACTTTTTTTTCTTCACAGTTCTCGCTAGTAGGCTGCTAAAAAAAAAAAAAAAAAAAAAAAAAGCGATCGGATCATCCAAAGTGGGTTTAAAAAAAAAACCTTCCCTGGTCAACCTGATTCCAAACTGTGACTATATGGGATTCCGCCACAAGGGCGGCACCTATCGCGGACACGACAGAAGACAGACAGACACACACACACACACACAACACACACACACCAACTGCGCTATATTATTATAGAGTTTCGTATAGGATTTGTGTAAACCACACAAACGTACTATAATATAATATATAATATATATATATATTATATTATATTATATATATTATATATATATATATATAAAATTTTATTATAATTATATATAATATATATAATTATATATATATATAATAATATATATAAAATTGTGTTAATATTCCTGCTGGGTAGCAACTTAAAGTTAGCACTCCTAGGTTAAGTGGTGGTGGTTATGGTAGGGTGCTTAGTTATAGTGACTATTTATTACATATTAAATAACTTTGTTAAGTCTGGATCACTTTGCGTTTCTGTTTGCCTTGACCCCCAGTTAGTTTGTAATTATGGCATAACAGAATTGGGGGCCCGTCCGGGAGTGGTCACTGCGATTGGTGATTGTGTAACGCGATGTGTGTCACCTGTGATTGGTGATTGTGTTCAGTGACTTTTGTTTGATTCACCTCCGAATGGTGATTATGCACTGTGATTGTGATTGTGTTACGTGACTTGTGCTTCACTAGCAGCAATGCCTTTTGATTTGAGTAAGTTTATTGCTGAACCATCCGTTAATATTCTGACTGGGTCTGATTTAAAGAAGGCTGATTGGATCAATTTAGCTCTTCGTTATAATGTTAATATTAAAAGTTCATGGAGAAAAGCCGAGATTAAAAGTGCAGTGATTAATGCCCTTGTTAACATGGAAGTACTGAGTGCTGGAGCTTTTAATTTTTGTGATGAACCTGAATCAGTTGAAAGTATTCGAATGATGGAAATTCAATTAGAGACAGAAAAATTAAAGGATCGAGAACGTGAACGAGAATTTCAGTTGACGTTGTTAGATAAAAAGGCTCAATTAGATGGGGAAAAAGGGGAGGATTTTGATGTGACAAGAGTTACTAAATGGATTCCATCTTTTAACGAATATGATCCATAAGAGTTTGTTCTTCAATTTGAACATGTTGCAAAAACACTTAGTTGGCCTGATCAATATTGGTCTCTTTTAGTTCAGACTGCACTAAAAGGGAAGGGTTTATCGACTTACCTACCTATCACTTGAAAGTCATCAACAAAAGTAATTATGCAACTATGAAAGGTTCAGTACTTCAGGCATATGAACTTACAGAAAAGAGTTTTATAGGGCAAAGTTTCGAAACAGCTTTAAAGAACCGAATCAAACATACATGGAGTATGGTCATTCCCTAACGAAACTAAAGAACAGATGGCCTGCTGCTGGTGATGTAACTACGTTTGAACAGTTGTGTGAGCTCATAGTACTGGAACAATACTTAAGGGGTGTACCTCAGGAAGTTAGGTTGTATTTGCTTGAAAAAGAAGTAAAGACATTAGATAAAGCTGCATCTATTGCAGAGAAGTATAGTCTCATTTGCAGAACCCGAAAAAAGGGTTATGAAAAACCAGGTCCTATCCAAAACGAGTCAACTTTATAGTACGCCTGTAAGTAATGTTAGTAATCTGAATAAGAATTTTGCCTACTAGTCCACATATGGTTTGAATATGCGATGTGGTGCTGAAAAATATGACCTTTTATGTAGTTATTGTAAGAAGCCTGGGCACTACAAATTCCAATGTCCAAAGTTGGAAAAGAGGATTCCGGGTAAAATTGATGCTAGCTATATTGCTCATTGTGTATTCGACCCAACAGATTTGCACAAATCCTTGGGCAACGAGATAGTTCCACATGTCAAGGATCCTCAAGATTTGTTTCAGCCCTTTACGTTTGGTGGTTTCGTCTCAGTCGACAAGGATAGTACGCCTGTTCCAGTTACTATCTTGCGGGATACTGGAGCGTCTCATAGTGTTGTGGTAAGGGAGTCAATTCCTTTATTGATGAAGTTTGCACTGGTGAGCACGTACTTTTGAGAGGAGTGGCTGGATCTACCACTGTACCCTTAGCAAGGCTCTATCTCAAGACTTGATTTGCTTTGGCAGCCCGTTACAGTTGCCGTTCAAGATTCATTACCAGTAGATGGAGTTACTTTTCTATTGGGAAACGATGTTGCGGGTAGTCGGGTAGTACCTGATCCTATTGTTTGTTCCTCCCCATTAGTTAAAGACCTTGTTGCGGAGGTTGAAAAGGAAATTCCAGGGCCGCTTCCTGCGTGTGCTATTACACGTAGCCAGGCCCGTGAAAATATGAACAAGGTTTGTGGTAGTACTGCGGGTGGTAAGCTGGAAGATGATGAACTTGGTATATTGTTGATGATACATAGATAGATAGAAAAGATTTAGATGTAACTCAACCTGACCAATCAAATGTGGTTAATAAATATCAAAGTACTGATGTTAGTCTTGAGTTAAAGAATATGAGTGAATGTGTGGTGACTCGGGAAATGTTGATTCACGCTCAGAAGTCAGATCCTACCCTGACCTCATTATTTCATTAGACCTTAGGCATGGATGAAATGGAAGATGAGCCTGTCTGTTATTATGTGCAGTGTGGAATGCTTATGAGGAAGTTCAGACCTCCCGATGTAGGCTACAGGCAGATGAACCCTGGTACGATGTGAGACAAATTGTGGTACCTGGCTACTATCGTCCTATGGTGTTAAATTTGGCTCATGATCATATTGGAGGCCATTTAGGAGTAAAAAAGACTACAGATAAAGTGACAAGATATTTATATTTGCCTGAAATTAGGTCTGATATCTCCAAATATTGCAGATCTTGTCATATATGCCAAATTGCCGGTAAACCCAACCAAGTGATTCCGCCAGCACCTTTGCACCCCGTTACTGCTGTGTCTGAACCTTTTTCTCAAGTCATCATTGACTGTGTTGGTCCTCTCCCCAAAACTAGCAAAGGTAATCAGTTTATGTTAACTCATGTGTCGGTCCACATGTTATCCTGAGGCAGTCCCTCTTAGAAGCATAACTACCAGGACAATTATCCCTGTGCTACTCCGAAAATTTACCCAGTTCGGTCTACCCACAGTAATCCAATCTGACAGGGCAGCAATTTTTTCAGCCAAAATATTCAAACAAGTTATGTCTACTCTGGGGATAAAACAACACTTGTTATCTGCATATCACCCAGAGAGTCAAGGTGCCCTAGAGCGATGGCATCAAACCCTGAAATCCATGCTCACCAAGTACTGCGTTGAGACTGAAAAGGATTGGGATGAGGGTTTGCCACTAGTTCTATATGCTATATGGAGTACCCGACAAGAAAGCCTTGGATACTCACGAAACGAAATGTTGTTCGGTAGAGATGTACATGGACCTTTAAAACTATTACAGGAGAGTTGGATGGATGAAGAAACAGAAGAACTGTGTGACTAGGTCAAGAAAGTGAGGGAGAGACTAAAACAAGTACACGCCTTTGCTAGGACCAACCTTTTGAATGCACAAAATCAAATGAAACTCTACTATAATGTTAAATCTAGGGTGAGGGAGTTTACAAAGGGAGATTAGGTGCTTTTATATTTACCATATCATAAGTATCCTTTACAAGCCAAGTATCAAGGACCATTTTCAGGACTACGCAAGGAGGGTGAACTAAACTATATTATTGCTACACCAGGACGGAGAAAGAAGATAAGATTAGTTCATATCAATCTACTGAAAGAATATACTGAGAGGGTACAGGATGTTACGAGCGAGGTGGTGAATATTGTGGTAAATTCAGAAAGTCAAACTAATGAAGGGGTAGAAAATTATTTCACAGTAAAGGTGGATGTTAAACTAAAAAACTCTGATGTATTAAGTTCACTGGATTCAAAGTTAAGTCATTTGAAAACATCTCAAAAATTGCAATTAACTACCCTTCTGCATGAGTTTAATGATATATGTTCTGATGCTCCCAAACCAACTTCATTTGTAGAGCATGATATTGTACTAGTTGATGGTGCTGCTCCTGTGAAGCAAGCTCCGTATAGTGTTTCTCCAGAGAAGAGGCAAATTATGAAAGATGAGGTAGAATTTTTACTCAGTAACAATTTGGTTGAGCCTAGTATGAGTGAGTGGGCATCTCCTTGTGTTTTAATACCTAAGCCAGATGGATCAATGAGAATGTGTACTGACTACAGACTTGTAAATGCTATGACGAAAGGAGATTGTTATCCTCTTCCTAGGGTTGATGATATAACTGATTATGTGGGCAATGCTGTCTTTATGACAAAAATTGATATGTTGCGCGACTACTATCAGGTACCTTTATCTGAGGGAGGTAAGATAATAAGTGCTTTCATTACTCCAAACGGACTTTATCAGTACAGAGTTATGCCTTATGACCTAAAAAATGCCCCAAGTACATATCAAAGATTAACATCTGGAGTAATAGAAGGACTAGAAGGAGTAAACTGTTATATTGATGATCTTATTATACAGTCAAATGATTGGAAATTCCATATAGATACCCTTCAGGCTCTATTTGATAGGATAAGACAAGCTTCATTGACTATCAATTTAGTTACAAGTGAGTTTGGGCATGCAACAATTCAGTTTCTTGGTCATCAAGTTGGTTGTGGAAAAGTTTCTCCTATATCAGCAAAGATTGAGACCATTTGTAATATGTCTGCACCCAGAACTCGTAAGGATGTCCAACGGTTCTTATGAATGGCTGGCTATTATAGAAAGTTCTGTCGTAACTTTGCAGAAGTAGTAGTCCCCTGACTAATTTAGTTAGCCCGAAAAGAACTGAGGTGGGATGAAAGGTGTCAAAAATTCTTTTGATAAAGTTAAATCTGTGTTAATGTGTAGCCCTGTACTCCAAGGACCCAATTTTAGCAAACCTTTCGTACTACACGTTGCTGCTAGTGATATTCCAGCTGGAGCAGTATTGATGCAGGAAGGAAAAGCCTGTGTTTTACATCCAGTTACCTATATGTCAGTTAAATTTAAAACTCATCAAAAGAACTACTCTACCATAGAAAAGGAAGCTTTATCCTTATTACTGGCTTTGGAGAAATTTGATGTATATTTAAGGGGTACTGGTAGTAAAATAACGGTTTACAGTGATCATAATCCTCTTAACATTTGTGACTAAAAGGAAAAACAAAAACCAACGGTTAACCAGGTGGTGTTTGGTATTGCAGCCCTATAATTTAGAAATCAGACATATCAAAGGGCGTGATAACCTAATTGCAGACGCCTTATCGCGACCACTTTCGTAGCTTGTGGTTAGTGTATAAACACTATAAGTTGTGTTTTTATGTTAAGGGGAGGGGTGTTATGGTATGTTATGGTTCCCCCTTAAAATGTCTATTTTATATTATTATTAAATGTATGTTTATTATATAAGTAATTGTATTATTTGGTATCATTATTATTATGTGTGGTAATATGGATTTATAGGTAATTCTAAGATATGAAATTATAAGCATAATTGTTAATGATGAATTATCGTTGACGTGTCATGATGATGACGTATGGTGGGTGGTGACGTGTCAGAAGGGTTCGTGGACGCTGAACCCATGGGGTCAGCAGACTGGTTTTGGACGTCGTGAAGTTAAGACTTCCTTCCTGCGGTAACCCCGGGTCACCAACACTTGAGTATTGTTCCACCTTTTATAGTTATATTATGTTATCTTATAGGATGTGTGTAGAGCTCACACTACTGTACTATATATATATCTGTGTTAATATTCCTGCTGTGTAGCACTTAAAGTTAACACTCTTAGGTTACGTGGTGGTGGTTATGGTAGGGTGCCTAGTTATAGTGACTATTTATAACATATGAAATAACTTTGTTAAGTCCGCGTGAATTTTAAATTGCATCTACGGTCATTGATAATTTGTATATTGTGTATATTAGTACCCTTGCTATCACATGAAAATTTCAAGCTTGATCAGATAAAAAAAAAATTGAAAAAATTAAAGAAACAATTTTTGTAGGTTTTTGATGAAATTTTGAATTGCATCTTCTCAGCCATTTTTTGACGATTTCCTTATGACATGAGCATATGATAATTCATTGTTATTCTAACAATTTGTTCCGAGAATATTTTGAAAATTATTTTCGAATTTGTTTATAGAAATTGTTAAAAAAAAAAAAAAAAAAAAAATAATAAGGATAATTTCCCATATATCAAAACTAAGACTTTAAAACAAAAACAAAATCATAACAGATTTTTCTACGATATTTGATTTTGTGTGTCCTAAGGTTTCGTGAAAATCGTGCCAAAAATAAAGGCAGAGATGAATTTTATGTTCATTTTATACTAGTTTTGAGAAAAACGCGTTTGAAGTTTTGCTAAAGTTTCTGCGCTTCCAGTGAAGATACTATACTGTCAATGCTACTTTCATATGAATTTTATGGGATCAGTAATCACATATCAATGCATGCATAAAAGGATCTGCACCTTGTCCACCCTTATAAAGGTATTAATTAATCGCTCAAAGGGGAGGGTGTCAGGGCGCGCCACGCCCCGCATTGTTGCAAGGTTCGATCAAAATTCACCAGGTGCATAGCTTTCGGTTGGAATTCCTTTGTCTGTCTTCCTCTTCTTGTTTATTGTCTTCTTCGGTGTCATTCTTCTCTTTTCTCTCTTTTTTAGTCCTTTTTGGATGTATACATTTGATCCAAAAAATGTTGTGGACAGGTTGCACCTTTCATATCCAAAATTGTTCCAAAATTGTTACCTGGGTAACAAACTTCACCCTGAAGATTGCAGTATTTTTTTTTTTTTAAAGGCTTAGTTTTGATATATGGGAAAATTATTCCAAAAGAAATTCTATTTTTTTTTTTTTTTTTACAAGTTTTGAAAGTTTAACATGCCCCTCGCTATGGGCATTTAAAAAAATGTCCGACTGAAAAAATTCCACCATTCGAAAGCCAAAGGATAGGGTGTTGCCATAGACAATATAACTCAAATTCGTATATTAAAAAAATATTTTAATATGTTCACGGCGGACTCTCCCCTTAAGTCTGGATCACTTTGTGTTTCTGTCTGCCTTGACCCCTAGTTAGTTTGTAATTATGGCATAACAGAATATTCTACTATAAACTAATACTAATACACGAATAATTAAGAAATTATACTAACGGCTATACGCTAATACAAATAATATAAGGAAAGTATACTAATACATTGATACACATATATATAAAGAAATTATACTAATATAAAACATAATCTTATTATACAAATGTTTATTCATTATTTGTATTGCATGTTTTATTGCGTTAGTTCCGCTTGCAGCCAGCCATTTACGCCCGATTTGAAAGCGTGCAGGGAAGTGGTTGAGGTGCAGGAAGTGGTGAGGTGCAGGTCGGTCTGGCGAACCAAGGTGTTCCATAGTCGATCATAGCTGGGTAGGAAGGAGCGGAGGTAATGTTCCGTCCTCGCAAAGGGCACAGTCACCTGATGTTGATGTTGTGGGCCGCACGGGTAGAATGGGAAGGCCTGGCCCGTGGGTTGAGGCGCAGCTCTGCTAGTTGTATGAGTTGCATCTTGTGAGCCTTGTACATGACGCACATGTCTGCTACGTGACGCTGCTGCTGGAGAAGTTGAATGATCTGTACAGCAGGCTCAGGGGCTTTCAGCCGGGCCAACCGCTGGGCTCTGGCTTGAACCCGGTCAAGGAGGCCGAGGTATGACGGGGGGCAGGAGGACCATGCGAGGGGCGAGTATTCCATCAGGGAGCGGATGTGTGACTTGTAGAGTGTGCCGACTCCTTGAGCGTCCAGGAGGTGCGCAACGCGTCGGATGCAGCTCAGTTTCCAGGTAGCATCCTTGGCGACCTTCCTGACGTGGCTGGTGTATGTGAGGCCAAGGTCGAACTTAACCCCTAGAATGTTGACTGATTCCTGGAGGTGTATTTTTCTGCCTAACAGGAGAATGGCGTGTTGATCCCAGTTGACTGCATCTTGCCTGCGGCAGATGAAGACGGCTTGGGTCTTGTCTGGTGCAAAGGTGGCTTGCCATCTCTTGCCCCAGGAGGCGATGCTCTGCAGTGCCCTGGGTTGATGCGAATGACTGTGTTGTGGCGGTCACTCCTCTCACAGGTGAATGTGAGAGTACAGTCGTCTGCGTACGCTCTTGCCTCAGGAATCAGCTGCAGGATGTCGTTGAAGTAAACGTTCCATAGTAATGGCCTGAGTACACTTCCTTGAGGAACACTAGCTTTGATAGCATTTTCAGAGGAGGTATGACCATTCACCACTACGCGCAGAGTTCTTTCGTGGAGGAAATCTTGCAGGAGGTGTAACAGGTCACGGCAGATCCCCAGGCTTCTCAGCTTGGTAGTGATGCCCTGATGCCACACCCTATCAAAGGCACCAGCGATGTCAAGGGCGACGACGAAGGTGTCTTCGCCCCGATCTAGGGAGTGGTTCCAGACTGTGAGTGCAGGAAAAAAAGGTTTGCTGCGAATCTCTCCTGTCGGAAGCCGAATTGCCTGTGAATTTAGCAAGCGGTGAGCGTCAAAAAATTTAGTGATTTTGGAGGCAAAGATGAACTCAAGAACTTTCCCAAAACGGAAAGGAGGGAAATGGGGCGGTAGTTGTAGGATCGCCTCTGCTCTTCTTTTTGTGGATAGCACAGACTCTCGCCAATTTCCACTCAGATGGCCACTGCTGAGATGAAAAGCACTCCCAGAAGATTGTAGTAAGAGGCATAGCAAGGTGTGAGGTACATCTACAGGTGAGGGCTAATGCTATCTGGTCCCAGCGCTTTCTTGGAATCAACTTGTTGAAGTTGTTGCAACACCTCCTCCGTGCTAATGGTGATGTTCCCTAGGGCGGCCTTGGCTAGAACTGGAACTGTAGGAGGTTCACGTTGTGGGTCAGGAACTGTCATCTTGGAGGAGAAGTGGGCAGCCAACACCTGAGATTTACCCCGGTGAATTGTGACAACAGAGCCATCAGGTGCTGTCAGCGGTGGGATGCTGTCGTCACGAGAGAAGCCCTGCTGTTGTTTGATGCTGCTCCACCAATCCTTAGTGCCCACTGCCTGTTAGCTTTCGCTTGAGGTGATTCCTCCAGTTGTTGATCGCCTCTTTCTGGACTCTTTTCATATTTCACAGGCTATTTTGTGCTGGTGTTTGTCTTCTTGTGGGGTGGGACTTATATCGCAGCCAGGCCTTTCTCTTCTTGTCTGCTGCTTTCCTGCATTGAAAACCAAACCAGGGCTGGTCTCCCGGTTTAGACTTGTATGTCTGGCAGGGCACAACTCTTCTTTGGTTGGACATCAGGATTTCTATGAAGTTCTTCACTTGTTTGTCAACGTCACCTGTAAGCACGTCAGACCACACAATGTTGTTAAGTATTGCCTTCATTGCATCCCAGTCCCCCTTGTCCCATAGCCAGTTGGTGCGAGTCACTGCCTCATCTGTGTCGATGGCCAGCTTGATCTTGGTGAGAACAGCCAGGTGGTCGGAGGAGCCCACTGTTGCTAGCGGGCGACAAGTCACTATACTGCAGGGCAAATCGGTGATTACAGGGTCAAGTGAAGACCCTGAGATGTGGGTGGGGAAGTCGACGTGATTGGTGAGTCCAAACACCATCAACAGCTCGTCAAACTGCCTCTGGACAAGGTACTGGTTGAGATCACCCACAATGATGAGATGCTTACAGGAGTGCTGGAGGAGCAGGGCATCTAAGTTGGTGGTCAGGTAGTGAAGGGGCTCACCACCTTGCCACTGTGGACGGTAACACACGCACAGCAGAATAAAGTCTTGAGTGTGTGTCCACAATTTGAAGAACATCATCTCCATGTGAGCAGGAAGGTCGACGGGGAGAGCTTGTACAGGGAGGCTGTTGCGGAAGCACACAGCGACTCCCCCAAAGGTACCTTGGGCTCTGTGACGTCGGAACAAACTTGAGTAGCCACCTATCTGCCCAAAGTTGTCTGGCACTGAGGAATTGAGGAAGGGCTCAGTAGTGGCAATGATGACAGGACTGTGTGGCAAAACATTGGTGTACGTTAGTTCACCGACGTTAGTCTGGAAACCCTAACGTTAGCTGAAATGATGGTAAGATTACCAAGACCTTGCCTGCAGGGCGGCGTAGCTCCGGGGTGAGTAGTGATGTTGGCTGTCATTGTGAGGGGGTGGGAAGGCTTGAGGTGGTGCCCAGCCACCTACCTGTGAGGTGTCAGATGTGGAGGCAGGAAACGCAAAGCTCTTGTTAAGGGATTGAAGTAGCCAAGCGTTATTTTTTGCCTGTTCCGCAGACAGCTGTTTGAAAAATGTATCCTGCCTTTCTTGTTCGCGGTGCGTGCGGCACTCCTGGGTGGTGTGACCGTGGCGCTGGCAGTAGTCGCACTTCAACTTCCTGAAGCAATCGTTCTCCGTGTGCCCACTTCTCTTGCAGTGATGGCAGTAGCTTCGAATCGGTGCCCGGGATGTTGGAACAGACCTAGCTGAATCGTGCCGCCTTGCAGTTGTGGGGCGTCGGGAGGGACTGGGAGCAAAGTGCGCTTGTCGTCTGAGGTTGAAGTTATCTGCTTGATTAATTTGGTTGGATACCTGTGAAGTGCGAGTACGAGTATCTCGCCGCTCGGGTCTCGGGGCAGGTGAGGCGCGAGAAGCCCGGCGCTCAGGACTTGTGGCAGTGGAGACACTGATAACCCGGCGCTCTGGACTCGCGGCAGGAAGGGTGTGGGTAGCGCGGCGCTCGGGACTCGTGATAGGTGAGGCGCGGGTGGTATGGCGCTCGGGGATCGCGGCCGGTGTAGGCGTGTTCTCTTGATGAACGTTCACACCACGTCTGTGTTGTATGACAACAGACTTAAGTGGGAGTGGCTTATCAGAGGTCCACCAGGCCTGTGAGATTTGATTTGTAGCAGTGTGCTTTTGCCGCTGGCGGACAATCCATTCAGGCTTAGCGCTTGTGGCAATGGTTCTGGTGTCAAGCTCTTCAAGGCTGGACCTGGTTACTGCTATGTTGTCAATAAAGACAAGGATGGTTACTAAAGCGTCTCTCTGCTGGGCGATACGCTGGGATGTCGTATCAAAAAAGCCTAGGATGCGGTTTTTTCGTCGTAACTCTCCTCTTAACTCCCTGATGATTTTGACTAGAGCTGCGGGCTCTAATTGCTGCAGGTCCTCAAAATCATTCTCTCTCTCTCTCTCTCTCTCTCTTCTCTCTCTCTCTCTTTTCTCTCTCTCTCTCTCTCCTCTCTCTCTCTCTCTCTCTCTCTCTCTCTCCTCTCTCTCTCTCTCTCTCTCTCTCTCTCTCCTCTCTCTCTCTCTCTCTCTCTCTCTCTCTATCTCTCTCCTCTCTCTCCTCTCCTCTCTCTCTCTCTCTTCTCCTTTTCTCTCCTCTCTCCTCTCTCTCTCTCTCCTCTCTCTCTCCTCTCTCTCTCTCTCTCTCTCCTCTCTTTCTTCTCCCCTCTCTCTCTCTCTCTCTCTCTCTCTCTCTCTCTCCTCTTCTCTCTCTCTCTCCTCTCTCTCTCTCTCTCTCTCCTCTCTTCTCTCTCTCTCTCTCTCTCTCCCCTCTCCTCGCTCATATTCTCCACATATCCTCAACCTTCTTCTTTTCTGCACATCCCTCAATTTCCCTTTCCCTCTTCTAATTTTTCTCTTTCTTTTCTTCCTTCTCTCTGTCATTCCTTTTCCTCCATCTTCTTAGCACTGTCTTTTCTCCGATTTTCCTCCTCTTTCCCTTTTCCACTATTCCTTACTTCTTTCCCTTCTCTTCCTCCTTCTCCTCTTCCTCCTCCTCCTCCTCCTCCTCCTCCTCCTCCTCCTCCTCCTCCCTTCCTGCAGTAAATATTTATCAGGTTCCCACGATTAACTGCTACCTGCTTATTTCCTACCTGTACCGATCCCTTCCCTCCTGTTTCCTTTCCTCCCCTTCCTCCCTTCTCAACCCGCCAGGGTGGCGCAGTTGGTAGAATCACGGACTGGTGTTGCAGAGTCCCTGCGCCATTCGGTCAGCGGTTCGAGTCCACCAAATTCGTCCTGGTGTGGTGGTGCTTTGTACAGTCAATAACCTTGTAGTTGGTACTTGCAAAGTGTCTAGATAGGATCAAAGTATCTTATCTTATCCTCCCTTCTCACCTTCATCCCTCTTCTTCCCCTATCCTCTCTCCATTCCTTCCTTTCCTCTTACCCTTGTGATGTTATCTTATTTCATTCTCTCTCTCTCTCTCTCTCTCTCTCTCTCTCTCTCTCTCTCTCTCTCTCTCTCTCTCTCTCTCTCGCTTATTAATATTTGTTTTCGTATTGCGCTTCTGTTGTCATTATGTTTTTTTTTTTTTTTTTTGGTGGGTTGAGATGAGAATATGTAAAAATAATAATGTGGTTTGCGTTTGAGTCCAATTGCCTTTAATATTCTTACTCTATTGATTTAAATATTTTTCTCTGTCTCTTTATTTATTTAAATATTTCCACTACTATCTATCTATACATTTGTTGATTTGCTTTTCAGTTTTTCTGTATTTATCCATCTATCTATCTATCTGCTTGTATGGTTTTATGTGTTTTGTTCTGCATATTTGAGACAGAGACAGAGACAGAGACAGAGACAGAGACAGAGACAGAGACAGAGACAGAGGTTTAGTAATGGAATGCTCTGAAAGGTTTAATTGTAAAAGTGCAGAAAGAAGAATATAATCAAAGAGGAACTGGTTACAAAAGTGAGCGATAAATCTAAACGAAATTGCAAAAAATCTGGAAAATGAAAAGATAAACAAAATGCTAAGCTGAAAACACCCACAGAAAAACGAAATGACCAAAAAGAGGAAAACAAATGATAGAGTTAACGAAAAAAAGGCAATTTGTCAGACGGTAACACAGAGCGCGAGAGACGACCATAAACAAGACACAGAAACAGTCCATCCGGGGCGACCAGCGGCGAGACGTGAGGCCGTTGTGCTTCACTGCAGAGGCACAACACGAGATATTGAACACTTTTTGCTACAATAAGAACATAAGAAAATAAGGAAGCTACCGGAGGCCGTGAGACCTACACGAGGTAGTTCCTGTTACTTAACTCTACCTACATCCACCTCTCTTCCCCATCCATGAATTTATCCAGACTCTTTTTAAAGACCCCAATAGACTCTGCATTGACCACCTGACGACTGAGTCCATTCCAATCATTCACCACCCTATTTGTGAACCAGTTTCTCCCTATTTCCTTTAAATGCCCGGGGTACAATATGGAAATAAATAAATTACTGAAATTACAGCAGCCATATAATGAAAATATAAATGAAATAATAGGAAACATATTATTCAACTTTAAAAACCCACTAGAAATAGAATTTACCAGAGATGTCTTGTTCACCTTTTGGAGGAAGAGAGGAAATAGGTTGTAAGAACTTAACATACAGCAGTAACACCACAATCAACAAAAGCAACAAAAGGAATAAAGTCGCAGTAAACCAACGCAGGGGTGCCGTTGATAAGGCATTATACCCCAAACACCATCAGATCGGATCCACTGAGCTCTATAATAACTGGAGGGGCTATCTTCTGTCAGCGCCGCGCAGTTTGTGGTGTCGCCACCAGGGCGGCGCTCTCGCACTTGACGGCCATCTCGAGACACCACTCAGCCGCGGAAGTTGAACTGCTGCCCTGTGTTTACTGGAAATTATTTCTTGAATTACAATCAAGATGGTGCATTGTACAGCCTAATGTTGCAAAAATGGGCACATGAATACTTCAAGAAAAATTGGGATAACGTTTCACAGGTAAGCAAAGCACACTTAGTCCTATTTATCCCGAATATTGAGGAGTCGTAAATATATCTTGTTTCAGTAGATACACTGTTTCTGTCAACATGTTTGATATTGTTAGCATGTTACAGTGATATATCGGATACATAAGTGCAGTGACCATATATATTTAAAAATCATGACTTCACTACTCATATATATGCCATATTTTGCTCGCTATTAATAATTGATGTTTAGCGATAGGTATACTGCTTCTGTCAACATGTCGTATATTTTAAATATATGACATGGATGCATATATGCAATATCTATATACACTGAAGCGTTTCAACCTAGCCTAAATGTCAAATTAACCTGGCAAGGGATAAATAAAGTCCACGGATCAGTGTAATATGCTAGTCTTAGGACATAACTAGAGATGCTTGAATTTGTTTCCATATAAAGCTGAAATACATCAGGTTACTTCATCACACCAGCGTATGACTGTCACATACTTCGTTCTTTAGGTGGAAATTTTTCACAGCGTATGAAAATATTGTGAACATTTATAGTCAGCACGATTATGTCGATCAATACCTAATTTTCATTTCTCCATATAAATTGCTACTTAAGTTATTTTTGCTACCGATAATGTGAATTTTCGATATATAGCTTGGTTTTTTAAGACAAGAGAGAGAGAGAGAGAGAGATGAGAGAGAGAGAGAGAGAGAGAGAGAGAGAGAGAAGAGAGAGAGAGAGAGAGAAGGGGAGAGAGAAAAGAGAGAGAGAGAGAGAGAGAGAGGAGAGAGAGAGGGGGAGAGAGAGAGAGAGAGAGAGGAGAGAAAAAAAAAACTACTTCGATCAATACGACGCAATATTCTGACTACAAATACCTCAAAATGGTAATATTTCGAAGCAGCTACTGTATAGTAATATTTCATTTATCTTTATTAATAAGGATATACACATATAATTGTTAAAGGAGGAAGAAAAAACAAGTTGAGTGCAGCATTAAGGCTTTGGGACTATTGTGCGGTGCGCCGATGGTGTTTCAATATGGCTGCCCGAAGTCACGCGCTCCGAGAGGAGAGCGCCCCTCCAGTTTATATAGAGCTCAGTGATCGGATCAGATCGGTCAACACACGGCTGGATTTTTCATTACCTTCTTTTGAGTGGGACTAGTTTCAGGACATTTTGCTGAATTATTTTTTTTTACAACATAACTCTTGAATATATATATATATATATATATATATATATATATATATATATAATATATATATATATAATATATAATATATATATATATATATATATATATATATAATATATATATATATATATATATATATATATAAAATATATATATATAAAGGAAACATAGAATTCCGAGCATACTTTACTAAATGCGAATGGTATGTATGCTGTATTTACGCCTTACTGCATACACGTAGTACATAGGCCTTCACCCCCTCTACAGGACGCTCAGGGGACACTGGGTACAGCCTCTCATTAATTCATCTCACCATCATTGAATTGAATTGAATTAATGCTAAAAAAGGGAAAATGTGCCAGACATCAGAGGGCATATGGCACTATGGCAAAGCAAAACAAGGGTCAGGGTTATAGAAAGATAGCGAAACGGTGAGGGAAGGGGAAAGAATGGAATGTTACAGCAGGATGGTTAGATCAGATGCAGGATGTAGATTTGTTGGAGGTAAAAGGTAAAGATGGGAGCATACGCTAAGCTGCGCGTGGCATGCGGTGCTCATCTCCGTGGCATTAGCCCTTAGAGCCTGTGGTGGGTGAGGAACCGTTACCCCGGGACACAGGGCTTGTGTGACTCCCGGGCTACCACAGTTACCTTCCCCAGGTTACCCCAGGTACCCATTTATCAACCCCGAAAGGAAGGCAGAACAGCTGGGTAGGCTGGTCACCGACTTGCCCTGACCCAGGATCGAACCAGGGCCCGCAGATTCGTAGCCAGGCACGCTAGCCACTGCACCACGGAGGCGACTTGTTGGAGGAAGGAGGTTTAATTTTCCAGGGAGAAGGAGGGGGATTCCGGGAAAATGTCCGAAGACAAGGAGGTCGGGAAAGGGAGGACAAATGAGGGAAGGAACTGGAACGGGCAGGAGTAAGATGGGGCAGGATATTAGGACATGTTGGACAGTGAGAGGAGCTTGAGGGGCACTGGGTACAGCCTTATTCATTTCGCTATCATGCTATTTCCCTATCTGTTCCATATACGTTTTCTTTCCTGCCTATTCATTACCTTTAGTCTCTCTATTCATCTATATCATCTTTCATCATTCATTTAGTCTCTCTCCTAATCATCTAATCATCTATGTCATCGTAAGTAGTAAGACCTTCACAGGAAGTTTATAGACACAGGGTACAGCCGCTCATTCATTCATCTCGCCGTCATTATATTTCCCTGTCTGTTCCATCGCTGTGTTCCTTCCTGCCTACTCATTTCCTAGGAGAGAGTAGTGGAATGTTCTGAAAGGTTTATATGTAAAATGAAGATAGAAGAATACACCTATAGACATAATTTTTTCCCCTCTAGCGGCCGAAGCATTAGTATTCAACCATCTACATTTGCTTTTCTATCACATCATTTCGTCGATAGAGCATGACTTTTTTGTGTCGTGATGGTGATATTCGTGTTAATTTCATTGGAAAGGAGTCGTATTTTAGATTTTCTTTTTTGTATATTGACTGATTTTGATTTTGATTTTGTATATTTTGTTGTAGAATCAAAGAGAAACTGGTAACAAAAGGAACGAAAGATCAATGCAAACTACAAAAATAACGAGACTTTACAAAAACGAAATATGTGCAAAGTTCTCATTCTCAAAGTCTACTAATTTCCTTTAGTCTCTCCATTTCTTCTAATCATATATCTCTCCGTAGGTATAAAAGTAGCATAGTGAGACCTTCATAGGACGTTTATAGACACTGGGTACAGCCTCTCATTCATCCGTCTCACCATCATTATGTCTCACAACTCATCTTAGTCTCCGCATTTCTCCCAATCATCCATCTTACCAGAAGGGGAGCGAAAAAATAAAATTGTCAGTTTGGTTGTGTCTCGCCTTATAGTCCCCTGAGTAAACTATCAACATAACATTTTTTAACCGCTCTATTTCGAGTACTATCTATACCTTTTATAGCATAATATATTCTATACTATCTATACCTTATATAGTATAGTATTATGTAAAGGTATAAACCTTTAATGCGTTTATATGATCAAGGAGTGCTGGAGATGACGGTTGACGAGAAGCTTGTGGCCTGTTGATAGGAAGCTTGGCCTGGTAACGGGGGAAGCCTTGGCCGCTGACGGGGAAAGCTTTGCCTTGTGACGGGGGAAGCTTGGTCTGGTACGGGGGAGGCTTGGTCTGGTGACGGGGGGAATCTTGGCCTGGTGACGGGGGAAGCTTGGCCTGGTGACGGGGAACTTGTGGGGGGGCCTGGTGACGAGGGAAGTCTTGGCTTGGTAACGGAGAAGCTTGGCCGGTGACGGGGAAGCTTGGCCTGGTGACGAGGGAAGCTTGGCTGGTAACGGAGGAAGCCTTGGCCTGGTGACGGTGAAGCTTGGCCTGGTGACGGGGGAAGCTTGGCCTGGGGTTTGGAGGGGGGAAGCTTAGCCTGGTGACGGGGGAATCTTGGTCTGGTGACGGGGGAAGGCTTGGTCTTGTGACGGGGAAGCCTTGGCCTGGTGACGGGGGAAGCTTGGCCTGGTGACGGGGCAGCTTGGCCTGGTGACGTTGGGAAGCTGCTGGTGACTGGTGAAGCTGGTCTGGTGACCGGGGAAGCTTGGACTGGTGACGGGGGAAGCTTGGCCTGGTGACGGGGTAAAGCTTGGACTATTGGGTGCTGGTGAGGTTTATATATGATTTCAGGACGGCCAACAAACCTCATCGTCACTGCACCCAAATCACGTCCACTCAAGTCTCGCATCACGAACCTGGTGTAATACAACACAAACATGATGTATTTCGTGTTTATGTAACGTTCGTGTGCTTGTATTCCTTTAACATTGATTGATTTAATGCCAACACGACGTGAATGTACCACACATCAGAGGTCATATGTTCCCTTCATACGTAAAACGTCTGGAATATTCCTAACAAATTTTTTTTCGAATTTGTCACTTAAAAACACACAAACAATCTGTTTGTTGGGTATTATGTGTACATTTGTGTTGTGTGTCGTTCCTTCAATATGTAAACTCTGGAATATTCTACCTTTTATTTTTATTTGTCTCTTAAATACCTGTTACCTGAATTCTACTAGGAGAGCAGTATTATAACGCTTTTAGAACTATGATGTCTTTCACTTTTTAGATAACTATAACTACATACACACTTTTACTATGGTCAATTTTTAAAAACTTTTTACTACATTTTTTCTACATTTTCTTTACATTTTTTTTCTACATTTTTTTCTACACAGTTTTTTCAACACTTTTTACTACACAGTCTTTTCAACACTTTTTTAACTTACATTTTTTTCAACCTTTTTACTACACAAGGTCTTTTCACACTTATTTACTACACAAGACTTTTCACCACTTTTTACTACACAGTTTTTTTTCAACACTTTTTACTACACAGTTTTTTCAACACTTTTTACTACACAGTTTTTCAACACTTTTTACTACACAGTCTTTTCAACACTTTTTACTACACAGTCTTTTCAACACTTATTTACTACACAGACTTTTCAACACTTTTTACTACAGTTTTTCAACACTTTTTACTACAGTTTTTCAACACTTTTTACTACACAGTTTTTTCAATACTTTTTCTACAAAGTTTTTTTAACACTTTTACTAGTACACAGTTTTTTCAACACTTTTTACTTAGCTTTTTCAACACTTTTTTACTACAGCAGTTTTTTCAACCTTTTTACTTAAACATTTTTAACACTTTTTACTACACAGTTTTTTCAACACTTTCTACTACACAGGTTTTTCAACACTTTTTACTACACAGTTTTTCCAACACTTTTGACTAAACAATCTTTTCAACACTTTACTACACAGTTTTTTCAACACTTTTTACTACACAGTCTTTGTAACACCTTTTACTACACAGTTTTTTCAACACTTTTTACTAAAGTCTTTTCAACACTTTTCATTACACAGTTTTTTTCAACACTTTCTACTACACAGTTTTTCCAACACTTTTGACTACACAGTCTTTTCAACACTTTTTACTACACAGTCTTTTCAACACTTTTTACTACACAGTTTTTTCAACACGTTTTACTACACAGTTTTTTCAACACTTTTTACTACAGTTATTTAAATACTTTTTACTATACAGTTTTTCTACACTTTTTACTACACAGTTTTTTCTACACTATTTTCTACACAGTTTTTTCAACACTTTTTACTACAGTTTTTTTCAACACTTTTTACTACACAGTTTTTCTACACTTTTTACTACACAGTTTTTTCTACACTTTTTACTACACAGTTTTTCAACACTTTTTACTACACAGGTTTTTTTACACTTTTTACTACACAGTTTTTTCTACACTTTTTACTACATTTTGTTTCTACACTTTTACTACTGAGTTTTTCTACACTTTTTACTACACAGTTTTTTCAACACTTTTTACTACACAGTTTTTTCAATACTCTTTATTTTTACTACACAATTTTTTCAACACTTTACTACACAGTTTTTTGAACACTTTCTTTCTACACAGTTTTTCAACACTTTTTATTACTGTTTTTTCTACACTTTTTACTATACAGTTTCTTTTACACGTTTTACTATCCAGTTATATCAACATTTTTTTAACTACACAGTTTTTTCAACACTTTACTACACAGTTTTTCAACACTTTTTACTACAGTTTTTTCTACACTTTTTACTACAGTTTTTCTACACTTTTTACTAGACAGTTTTTTCAACACTTTTTACTAAACAGTTTTTTCTACACTTTTTACTACACAGTTTTTTCAACACTTTTTACTACACAGTTTTTTCTACACCTTTTACTAGACAGTTTTTTCTACACTTTTTACTAGACAGTTTTTTCAACACTTTTTACTAGACAGTATTTCAACACTTTTTACGACACAGTTTAAAAAAAAAATAATTATACACAATTTTTTCAACTTTTTTTGCTACACAGGTTTTTACAACACTTTTTACGACACAGTTTTTTCTACCCTTTTTACTACACACTTTTCAACACTTTACATCACAGTTTTTTCTACACTTTTTACTAGTCTTTTTAACACTTTTTACTACACAATTTTTTCAACACGTTTTACTACAGTTTTTTCTACACTTTTCATTACACAGTCTTTGCAACACTTTTTACTACACAGTTTTTTTCTACACTTTTTACTAAACATTTTTTACTACTTTTTATTAGTTTTTCTACACTTTTTACTACACAGTTTTTTCAACACCTTTTACTACAATGTTTTTTCTACATATTCTACTACAGTTTTTTTACACTTTTTATTACACAGTTTTTCTACACTTTTTACTACACATTATTTTCTACACTTTTTATTACACAGTTTTTCTATACTTCTTACTATATAGTTTTTTCTAAACTTTTTACTACACAGTTTTTCTTCACTTTTTATTACACAGTATTTCTATACTTTTTACTACAGTCTTTTTAACACTTTTTACTGCACAGTTTTTTCTATACATTCTACTACACAGTCTTTCCAACACTTTTTACTACACAGTCTTTTCTACACTTTTTATTACACAGTTTTTCTACACTTTTTACTACACATTTTGTTCTACACTTTTTATTACACAATTTTTCTATACTTCTGACTATATAGTTTTTTCTAAACTTTTTACTACACAGTTTTTCTTCACTTTTTACTACACAGTATTTCTATACTTTTTACTACAGTCTTTTTAACACTTTTTACTGCACAGTTTTGTCTATACATTTTACTACACAGTCTTTCCAATTCTTTTTACTACACAGTCTTTTCAACACTTTTTACTACACCTTTTTTTCAATACTTTTTAATACACAGTTATTTCTACACTTTTTACTACAGTTTTTTCTAAACTTTTGAATAGTCTTTTCAACACTTTTTACTACACAGTTTTTTCCACACTTTTTACTACTCAGTTTTTTCTACACTTTTTACTACACAGTTTTTTCTACACTTTTTACAACACAGTTTTTTCTACACTTATTATAGTATTACAGTCTTTTCAACACTTTACTTCACATTTTTTTCTACACTTTTATTACAGTTTTTTGAACACTTTTTACAGTTTTTTCAACACTTTTTAGTACACAGTGTTTACTCGACTTTTTACTAGTCTTTTCAACACTTTTTACAACACAGTTTTTTCAATACTTTTTAATACAGAGTTTTTTCAAAACTTTTTACTATAGTTTTTTCAACACTTTTTACTACACAGTTTTTTCAACACTTTTTATTACACAGTTTTTTCAACTCTTTTAATACACAGTTTTTTCAACACTTTTTACTACACAGATTTATCTACACTTTTTACTACACAGTTTTTCTACACTTTTTACTACACAGTTTTTACAACACTTTTTACTAAACAGATTTTTATACACTTTTTACTAGTTTTTTCTACAATTTTTATACACAGTTTTGCTACACTTTTTACTACACAGTTTTTTCAATACTTTTTATTACACAGTTTTTTCAACTCTTTTTACTACACAGTTTTTTCTACACTTTTTACTGCACAGATTTTTCTACACTTTTTACTACACAGTTTTTTCTACACTTTTTACTACGTTGTTTTTTCTACACTTTTTACTACACAGTTTTTTCAAAACTTTTTAACAGTTTTTACTAGTTTTTTCTACACTCTTGATTACACAGTCTTTTCTACACTTTTTACTACACAGTATTTTCTCTACTTTTTATTACACAGTTATTTCTATACTTTTTATTAGTCTTTTCAACACTATTCACATTTTTTTCTACACTTTTTATTACACAGTTTTTTGAGCACTTTTTACAGTTTTTTCAACACTTTTTACTACACAGTGTTTACTAGACTTTTTACTACAGAGTTTTTCAACACTTTTTAATACACAGTTTTTTCAATACTTTTTACTATACAGTCTTTCAACACTTTTTACTACACAGTTTTTTCAACACTTTTTACTACACAGTTTTTTCAACACTTTTTACTATACAGTTTTTTCAACACTATTACTACACAGTTTTTTCAACACTTTTTACTAAACAGTTTTTTCAACACTTTTTACTACACAGTTTTTTCAACACTTTTTACTACACAGTTTTTTCAACACATTTCACTACACAGTTTTTCCAACACTTTTTACTACACAGTTTTTCAACACTCTTTATTACAGTTTTTTCAAATCTTTTTACTACACAGTTTTTTCTGCACTTTTTACTACACAGATTTTTTACACTTTTTACTACAGTTTTTTCTACACTTTTTATTACACAGTTTTTTCAACACTTTTTACTATACAGTCTTTTCAACAAGTTTTACTACACAGTCTTTTCAACGCTTTTTACTACACAGTTTTTTCAACACTTTTTATTACACAATTTCTTCACTCATTTTACTACACAGTTTTTTCAACACTTTTTACTACACAGATTATTCTAAACTTTTTACTAGACAGTTTTTTCAACATTTTTCATAAAACATTTTCTTCAACACCTTACTACACAGTTTTTTCAACACTTTTTATTAGTTTTTCAATTATTTTTACTACACTGTTTTTTCAACACTTTTTACTACACAGATTTTTCTACACTATTTATTACACAGTTTTTTCAACACTTTTTACTAAACAGTTTTTTCTACACTTTTTACAACAGTATTTTCTACACTTTTTACTACACAGTTTTTTCTACAATTTGTACGTCCTAGTTTTTTCTACACTTTTTACTACACAGTTTTTTCTACACTTTTTACTACACAGTTTTTTCTACACTTTTTAACACAGTTTTTTCAACACTTTTTACTATAGGTTTTTTTTAAACACTTCTTACTATAGCCTTTTCAACACTTTACTACACAGTTTTTTCAACACTTTTTAATACACAGTTATCTCTACACTTTTTACTACATTTTTTTCTACACTTTTAATTACAGTCTTTTCAACACTTTTTATTACACAGTTGTTTCTACACTTTTTACTACACAGTTTTTCTACACTTTTTACTACACAGACTTCGTTAACACTTTTTACTAACGCAGTTTTTTCAACACTTTTTACTACACAGTTTTTTCAACACTTTCTACTACACAGCTCTTACAACACTTTTGACTACACAGTCTTTCCAAGACTTTTTACTACACTGTCTTTTCAACACTTTTTATTTGTTTTGTCAACACTTTTTACTTCACAGTTTTTTCAACACTTTTTACTACACAGTCTTTTCAACATTTTTTACTACAGTCTTTGTAACACCTTTTACTTTTTACTTACTTACCTTTCACTTGTAACACCTTTTTCAACACTTTTTACTAAAGTCTTTTCAACACTTTCTACTACACAGTTTTTCCAACACTTTTGACTACACAGTCTTTTCAACACTTTTTACTACACAGTCTTTTCAACACTTTTTACTACACAGTTTTTTCAACACTTTTTATTACACAGTTTCTTCACTCATTTTACTACACAGTTTTTTCAACACTTTTTACTACACAAATTTTTCTAAACTTTTTACTACACAGTTTCTTCAACACTTTTCATATATATTTTCTTCAACACCTTACTACACAGTTTTTTCAACACTTTTTATTAGTTTTTCAATTATTTTTACTACACAGTTTTTTCAACACTTTTTACTACACAGATTTTTCTACACTATTTATTCCACAGTTTTTGCTACACTTTTTATAACACAGTTTTTTCAACACTTTTTACTACACAGATTTTTCTACACTATTTATTCCACAGTTTTTGCTACACTTTTTACAACACAGTTTTTTCAACACTTTTTACTACACAGATTTTTCTACACTATTTATTACACAGTTTTTCAACACTTTTTACTAAACAGTTTTTTCTACACTTTTTACAACAATATTTTCTACACATTTTACTACACAGTTTTTTCTACAATTTTTACGTCCTAGTTTTTTCTACACTTTTTACTACACAGTTTTTTCTACACTTTTTACTACACAGTTTTTTCTACATTTTTTAACACAGTTTTTTCAACACTTTTTACTAAAGGTTTTTTTTTAACACTTTTTACTATAGCCTTTTCAACACTTTACTACACAGTTTTTTCAACACTTTTTAATACACAGTTATTTCTACACTTTTTACTACATTTTTTTCTACACTTTTGATTACACAGTCTTTTCAACACTTTTTACTACACAGTTTTTTCTACACTTTCTACTACACAGTTTTTCTACACTTTTTACTACACAATCTTTCCAAGACTTTTTACTACACTGTCTTTTCAACACTTTTTATTAGTTTTTTCAACACTTTTTACTTTACAGTTTTTTCAACACTTTTTACTACACAGTCTTTTCAACATTTTTTACTTACAGTTCTTTTCACAACATTTTACTACACGTTTTTTCCAACACTTTTTACTATNCTTTTTTTCCGGGGTTTTTTCCCCCAACTTTTAACCTTTTTTTAAACCGTTTTAACATTTTTAAAAATTTTAACAGTTTTTTCTACATTTTTTAACACAGTTTTTTCTACACTTTTTTACTACAGTTTTTAAAACACTTTTTTAGTCTTTTCAAATTTTTACTCATTTTTTTAAATTTTTTATACAATTTTTTTTTCATTTTTTCTAAAATTTTAATCAACATTTTTAAATTTTTAAACCCTTTTTACTAATTTTTTTCCCTTTTTTTATACACATCTTTTCAACATTTTTTCCCCTTTTTTTTTTAACACTTTTATTACATTTTTTTAAACATTTTTTTGGTTTTTTCAACACTTTTAACACACTTTTTTTAAACACTTTTTATACATATTTTAAACCATTTTTTAAACTTTTTTTTTAAACCCTTTACTACAGTTTTTCACATTTTTTTTACACCGTTTTCCATTTACTACCTTTTTTTCAACAAATTTCACAAATTTTTTCCCCGTTTTTAAAATTTTTTACTACACAGGTTTTCTCCCTTTTTTACTTTTTTTTCAACACCTTAAACGGTTTCTCTTTTTTTTCCACAGTCCCCTGGGTTTTCTCCCGGGGGGGCGGAGAGACAATCCCGTCTCGTTCCCCCCCCCCAAGGGAGGGGTCCTTGGTCTCGCCCTCCTCGGGGGGGGGGGCAGCCCCTAAATCTGCTGTCCTCTCGGGGGGAGGGGCTCCCCTCGTTCCCTCATCCTGGGAGGGGAAGGTCCCCCCGACCCCTTTTCCCTTGGGGGGACCGAGAGCCTTCCCCCCCCTTTCCCCCCCCGGGGGGGAGGGGGCCCCCTCGATCTCGTGCCCTCCCGGGGGACGGAGAGGCGTCCCCTCTTTCCCGCTGTTCCTTGGGGGGGGGGCAGTCCCCCGGGGGTTTGCGTACCTGGGGGGGCGGAGGCAGCCCCCTCGATCCCGTTTCCCGGGGGGGGGGAACCCCCCCATTGCTTGGGGGGGGGAGGGGGTTTCCTTTTTTGGGCGCCCCCCCGGGGGGGGGGGGGGGGGGGGGGGGGGGCCCCCCTCGCCGCGCCCCCGGGGCGGGGGTTGGGTGGGATGTTTGGGCAGCCCTCCTCGAGGCAGTTGTGGGAGTTGTAAAATGGGCGAATGAACCCTTAAGAATTTACGATTAATTAACCAAAACCCCCCCCTTCCCGTTTGGCCCTTTTCCCTGCCCCTTCCCCCCCCCCCTTGGAAAACCGGGGGGCGGGGGAAATCCCCGTCCCCCATGGGGGGCGGGGGCAGTCCCCCCGGGTCCGCTTTTCCCCGGGGGCGGGGGGCCCCCCTCGGTTATTTTCCCCCTTTTTTGGGGGAGATCACCCTTGGTCTCGCTGTTTTCCCCGGGGGGAGTGGTCCCCTCGGTTCGTGCCCTCCAAGGCGGAGAGGAGTCCCCCTCGGTCTGGGCCCCTCGGGGGGCGGGAGGCGTTCCCTTTCGGTCTGGGGTTCCCCCCCGGGCGGAGAGGCATTTTCCCCCCCCGTTCATTCCAGGGGGAGGGGGGGCCCCCCCCCGGTTTCCCTGATCCTCGGGGGGGGAGGGGCATTCCCCCCGGCTCTTTGGGCATCCTCCAGGGGGAAGGCAGTCCCCCTCGGTCTAGGTTCCCGGGGACGGGGAGGGCATTTCCCCTCGGGGCGGGGTTTTCCCCCTCGGGGGGGGCCCCCTTCCCCTTGCTGCCCCGGGAGCGGAGGGCCCCCCGGTCTTGCTTTTCCCTCGGGGGGAAAAAGGCACCCCCTGGTGGGCCCCCCCGGGGGGGGGGAAGCCCCCCCGGTTTTCCCGCTTCGCCGGGGGGGGGGGGGCCCCCCCCCTGGGTTCGTCTTGGGGGGGAGGCAGTCCCCCCCCGTCCGCTGTCTCCTCGGGGGGGAGGGGCCCCCCCCCCCCCCCGGGGGGCGGGGGGGGACCCCCTCCCCGGGCCTTGGGGGGGCCGGGGGGTTCCCTTCCCCCGGGGTTTCACCTAAGGCATTTTTAAAATTTTTTAATTTTTTTTTAAACATTTTTAAATTTTTAAAAACTTTTTCCCAAACTTTTACACACATTTTTTCAAAACTTTTACAAACAGTTCCCTTTTTCAAGTTTTTTAAAATTTTATACAAGTTTTTTCATTTTTTACAACCCTTTTTAACTTTTTACAATTTTTTTTAAATTTTTAAAAAATTTTTTAAAATTTTTAACTTTTTTTCCCTTTTTTAACTTTTTTTTTTTTTTACCATTTTTTCCCCTTTTTTTAAAAAACCAGTTTTTAAAAATTTTTTTTTTTCCTTTTTTACCCTTTTTTTTTTCAATTTTTATACATTTTTTTAAAACTTTTTACAGTTTTTTCATTTTTATTTTTCAACTTTTACTACATTTTTTCAAACTTTTTACTCACATTTTTTTAAAATTTTTACTAAAATTTTCAACACTTTTTTCAGTTTTTTAACACTTTTTTACTTTTTTTCAAATTTTTAACACTTTTTTCAACATTTTTAACAGTTTTTAAACTTTTTATTACTTTTTTTAAAACCCTTTTTTTTTCAACATTTTTTAAACACGTTTTTCAACACTTTTTACACAAAACATTTTTTTTTTTAAACTTTTAAAGTTTTTTTAATTTTAAATTTTTTTCCCCCTTTTTAAATTTTTTTTTTTAAAATTTTTTTCCCCAAAAAAAATTTTTTTTTTTTAAAACTAAATGGTTTTCTCATTTTTTCCGCAACCCTTTATCCGTTTCTCAAAAACCCAGTCCCCCTGGTTCTCGCTGCCTGGGGGGGGGGGGGGGAAAAAACCCCCCCCGGCCCCCCCGGGGGGAGGGAGCCCCCTTTGGTCCCCTTTCTCCTCGGGGGGGAGGGGCCCCCTCCTTCGCGTCCCCCCGGGGGACGGAGAGGCGTCCTCCTCGCTCCTTACCTCGGGGGGGGGAGCCCCCCCGTGCCCTTTTTCGGGGGGCCCGAGGGGCCCTCCTCCTCGTTCCTGCCCCTTTGGGGGGAGAGGCATTTCCCCCGCCCGCGTCCCTGGGGGGCGGAGAGGTCCCCCGTTCTCGCGTCCTCCTGGGGGGGAGACTCCCCGGGTTTTTGGGAGGGGGGGGGGGGGCACCCCCCGGGGCCGGGCCCCCCCGGGGGGGGAAAAAAAATTTCCCCCCCCCCCTTTCCCCCCCAAAGGGGGGCCCCCTTGTTTTGGTCCCCTTGGGGGGGGGGGCAGCCCCCTTCGGCTGTGTATCCTGGGGGGCAAAAAGGGAAAGCCCCCTTTTTTCCCCCCCCTTTACCGATTTTTTGCCCTACTCGGGCCCCCCCGGGGGCAGGGGTTTACTCCCCCCCTTTAAAAGGGCGGGAACCTTTTAAAACGCCCCTTAAAAAACCCCCCCCCCCGGGGGGGCTGGCCTTGGAAAGGCCCCCCCTTGCTGCGGCTTAAAAAGGGGGGGGAACAGCCCCCCGTCTCGCTGTCCCCCTGGGGGCGGAGGGCCCCCTCGGTCTGCGTTCCGGGGGGGGGGCGGAGAGGACCCCCCCCGGGTCTCGTCATCCCGGGGGAGGGGGCAGTTTCCCTTTCCTTTCCCCCCGGGGGGGGGCCCCCCCCCCGGGGTTCCCCCCGGGGGGGGCCCCCCCGGTTTGCGTCATCCCGGGGGGGGGAGAGGAGCCCCTGGTCCTTCACCTCCGGGGGGAGGGGCGCCCTCGGGTTGCTTTTATCCTCAGGGCGGAGGGGCAGTCCCCCTCGGTCTCGCCCCTCGGGGGGGGACCCCCTTCGTTTTTTTCCCCGGGGAGCCCCCCGGTCTGTGTCATCCTCGGGGAGAGGCAGCCCCCTGGTCGGTCGGGGGGAGGGCCCCCCTTTTTTCCTCGGGGCGAGAGGCCCCCCCTGGTTTGCTGTCTTTTGGGAGGGGGCTCCCCCTCTCCCCCGTCCCCGGGGGGAGAGAAGCCCCCCTCGGCCCGGGCTGTCCTCGGGGGGGGGGGGCCCCCCCCCGGTTCCTGTCCCCTTGGGGGGGGAGGCCCCCTCCCCCCCCGGGGGAAAAAAATTCCCCCCCCGGGGGGGGGGGAAAACCCTTCTCCGTCATTTTTTCGGAAAATTTTTTCCCCCTTTTCCCCTGGGGGAACACTTTTTTAACATTTTTTTTTACTACACAGTTTTTAAACCCCTTTTTAAAAATTTTTAAATTTTTTAAATTTTTTTTTTTTAAAATTCCCCATTTTTAAAACTTTTTTTTTAATTTTTTTTTAAATTTTTTAAAAATTTTTTTAAACATTTTTTAAAATTTTTAAATTTTTCCCTTTTTTTTTTTTTTTTAAAATTTTTTTCCATTTTTCCCTTTTTCCATTTTTTAGCTTTTTAAAACCCTTTTTTAAAAACCTTTTTCTTTTTTTTTAAAAAGTTTTTTTTACACTTTTTTACAAAATTTTTTAAACTTTTTTACATTTTTAAACACTTTTATTTTTTTCAAATTTTTTTAACAGTTTTTTAAACTTTTTTTACTACACAGCTTTTCAACATTTTTTACACAGTTTTTTCAACATTTTTTATTACAGTTTTTTCAACATTTTTTTACTACATTTTTCAACATTTTTAACGACACAGTTTTTTAAAACACTTTTTAACAGTTTTTCAAATTTTTTACTATTTTTTTTTTTTTAACACTTTTTACTACATTTTTTTCTACACTTTTTTTTTTTTACACCTTTTTTTAAAACATTTTTTACTACCATTTTTAACATATTTTACCCAATATTTTTAACATTTTATACTACACTTTATTTCACCTTTTTACTACCGTGTTTCTACCTTTTCTACGTTTTTTTCAACACCTTACTACCAGTGTTTTCTACATTTTTTACACACAGTCCTCCCGTCTCGCTGTACCTGGGGGGGGGAAGAGAAAATCCCCATGTCTCGCTCAATCCCCAAGCGGAGAGGCGCCCTCCTTGGTCTCGCTGCCTCCTGGGGGTGGAGAGGCAGTCCCCCACCGCTTTCCCCCTCGGGGGAGGGAGAGGCGTCCTCCTCTTTTCCGCGTCACCCCTCGGGAGGCGGAAGGCGCCCCCCGTCTCGCTGCCTCTTGGGGGGACCGAGAGGCAGTCCTCCTCGATCTCCATGCCCTCCTCGGGGGGGGAGGGGCAGTCCCCCTCGATCTCGCTGTCCTCCTGGGGGGACGGAAGGGCAGTCCCCCCTTTTCCCGCTGTCATCCTTGGGGGGCGGAGAGGCAGCCCTCGCGGTTTTGCTGTCCCCCTGGGGGGGCGGAAGGCAGTCCCCCTCGATCTCGTTTCCCCTCCTCGGGGGGGAAGGCAGTCCCCCCTCGATCATGCTGTCCTCCTCGGGGGGGAGGAGGGCACCTCCTCGTTTCGCTGTCATCCCGGGGGGGGAGGCAGTCCCTCTCGGTCTCGCTGTCTCCCGGGGGGCGGGGAGGCAGTCCCCCTTTCGATCTCGCGCCCCCTCGGGGGACGCGAGAGTGTTTGTGTGACTCGTTCACTCGAGGCAGTCTCACTCGAGGCATTTTAGTGACTCGCTTCGCTTGAATAAAGGCAGAATGAATGTTTTAACGTTATTATCGATCCTTAATTAACCCTCCCCTTTACCCCCCCGGGCCCCTTTTTTGGCGGGCCATTAAATTGTACCTACGCCCCCCCTTTGACTCGCGCTGTGGAAAATCCTCGGGGCGGAGGGCAGTCCTCCTCATCTCGCTGTCCCCGGGGGGGCGGAGAGGCACCCCTCTCGGCCCTCGCTTCATCCTCGGGGGGGGGAGGGGGCAGCCCCCCTCGGTTAGCTGTCACCCTCTTTGGGCGGAGATGCAGCCCCTCTGGGTCTCGCTGCATCCTCCAAGGGGGGATGCACTCCCCGGTCCGCTGTATCCCCCAAAGGCGGAGAGGAGCCCCTCGGTCTCGCGTCATCCTCGGGGGGCGGAGGGGGCAGTTCCCTTCGGTCTCGCTTCTCCCCCCAGGGGGGAGAGGCACCCCCCCGGGGCTCGCTGTCTCCTCCAGGCGGGAGGCGGGCCCCCTCTCGGCTCGCGTCATCCTGGGGGGGCGGAAGGCAGTTCCCTCGGTCCGTTGTACCCCCGGGCGGAGGGGCAGTCCCCCTCGGTTAGCTTCATCCTCGGGGGAGAGGCAGCCCCCCCCGGGTCTTGCTGTCATCCTGGGGAGCAGAGAGGCAGTCCCCCTCGGTCTTGGTCATCCTCGGGAGCAGAGGGGCGTCCCCCTGTCTTGCTGTCATCCTCGGGAGGGGAGAGGCGGGTCCCCTGGGCCCCGGCTGTCGTCCTGGGGGGAAGAGAGGCAGTCCCCCCTGGGTCGCGCTGTCGTCCTCGGGGGGGAGAGGCAGTCCCCTCGGCCGCTGTCGTCCTTGGAGGGAGGGGCATCCCCTCCGCTCGCTGTCATCCTCGGGGGCGGAGAGGCAGTCCCCCTCCGTCTCGCTGTCATCCTCGGGGGCGGAGAGGCAGTCGCCCTCCGTCTCGCTGTCATCGTTGGGGGCGGAGAGGAATTCCCTATCCGTCTCGCTGTCATCCTCGGGGGCGGAGAGGCACTTTTTAGTACACAGTTTTTTCAACACTTTTTACTACACAGTTTTTTCAACACTTTTTACTAAACAGTCACTCAACACTTTTTACTACACAGTTTTTTCAACACTTGTAACTACACAGTTTTTCTATACTTTTTACAACACAGTTTTTTCTACACTTTTTACTATAGTTTTTTCAACACTTTTTACTACAAAGTCTTTTCAGCATTTTTTACAAGTCTTTTCAACACTTTTTACTACACAGTTTTTTCTACACTTTTTACGACAGTTTTTTCAACACTTTTTTAATACACAGTGTTTTCAACACTTTTTACTATACAGTTTTTTCTACACTTTTTACTACACAGTTTTTTCTACACTTTTTACTACAGTTTTTCAACACTTTTTACTAGTCTTTTCGACACTTTTTACTACAGTTTTTTCAACCCTTTTTACTACATAGTTTTTTCAATACTTTTTACTACACAGTTTTTTTTACACTTTTTACTACACAGTTTATCAACACTTTTTAGTACAGTTTTTTCAACACTTTTTACTACAGTTTTTTCAACACTTTTTACTACACAGTCTTTTCAACACTTTTTACTACAGTTTTTTCAACACTTTTTATTACAGTTTTTTCAACACTTTTTACTACAGTTTTTCAACACTTTTAACGACACAGTTTTTTCAACACTTTTTACTACAGTATTTTCAACACTTTTTACTACTGTTTTTTTAACACTTTTTACTACAGTTTTTTCTACACTTTTTATTACACCGTTTTTCAACACTTTTTACTACACAGTTTTTCAACAATATTTACTACACAATATGTTCAACACTTTATACTACACAGTTATTTCTACACTTTTTACTACACAGTGTTTTCTACACATTTTTCTACTGTTTTTTCAACACTTACTACACAGTGTTTTCTACACTTTTTACTACACAGTCCTCCTCGGTCTCGCTGTCATCCTCGGGGGGTGGAGAGGCAGTCCCCCTCAATCTCGCTGTCCTCCTCGGGGGACGGAGAGGCAGTCCTCCTCGTTCTCGCTGTCATCCTCGGGAGGCGGAGAGGCAGTCCCCCTCGATCTCGCTGTCCTCTTCGGGGGACCGAGAGGCAGTCCTCCTCGATCTCCATGTCCTCCTCGGGGGACGGAGAGGCAGTCCTCCTCGATCTCCATGTCCTCCTCGGGGGACGGAGAGGTAGTCCTCCTCGATCTCGCTGTCCTCCTCGGGGGACGGAGAGGCAGTCCTCCTCGTTCTCGCTGTCATCCTTGGGGGGCGGAGAGGCAGTCCCCCTCGATCATGCTGTCCTCCTCGGGGGACGGAGAGGCAGTCCTCCTCGTTCTCGCTGTCATCCTTGGGGGGCGGAGAGGCAGTCCCTCTCGGTCTCGCTGTCATCCTCGGGGGGCGGAGAGGCAGTCCCCCTCGATCTCGCTGTCCTCCTCGGGGGACGCGAGAGTGTGTGTGTGTGACTCGTCTCACTCGAGGCAGTCCTCGACTCGAGGCAGTGTGTAGTGACTCGCTTCGCTTGAATGAAGGCAGAAGTGAATGCCTTGAACGAGTATTATCGATCCTTAATTAAGTGCCTCACCCTTACTCCCGCCGTTGCCTCGTTTGGCTGGCCATTGAATTCGTACCTACGCCCGCCCTTGACTCGCGGCTGTGGAAAATCCTCGGGGGGCGGAGAGGCAGTCCTCCTCGATCTCGCTGTCCTCCTTGGGGGGCGGAGAGGCAGTCCCTCTCGGTCTCGCTGTCATCCTCGGGGGGCGGAGAGGCAGCCCCCCTCGGTCTAGCTGTCATCCTCTTTGGGCGGAGATGCAGTCCCTCTCGGTCTCGCTGTCATCCTCCAAGGCGGAGATGCAGTCTCCCTCGGTCTCGCTGTCATCCTCCAAGGCGGAGAGGCAGTCCCCCTCGGTCTCGCTGTCATCCTCGGGGGGCGGAGAGGCAGTTCCCTTCGGTCTCGCTGTCATCCTCCAGGGCGGAGAGGCAGTTCCCCTCGGTCTCGCTGTCATCCTCCAGGGCGGAGAGGCAGTCCCTCTCGGTCTCGCTGTCATTCTCGGGGGGCGGAGAGGCAGTTCCCCTCGGTCTCGTTGTCATCCTCCAGGGCGGAGAGGCAGTCCCCCTCGGTCTAGCTGTCATCCTCGGGGACGGAGAGGCAGTCCCCCTCGGTCTTGCTGTCATCCTCGGGAGCAGAGAGGCAGTCCCCCTCGGTCTTGCTGTCATCCTCGGGAGCAGAGAGGCAGTCCCCCTCGGTCTTGCTGTCATCCTCGGGAGCGGAGAGGCAGTCCCCCTCGGTCGCGCTGTCGTCCTCGGGGGCAGAGAGGCAGTCCCCCTCGGTCTCGCTGTCGTCCTCGGGAGCGGAGAGGCAGTCCCCCTCCGTCTCGCTGTCATCCTCGGGGGCGGAGAGGCAGTCCCCCTCCGTCTCGCTGTCATCCTCGGGGGCGGAGAGGCAGTCCCCCTCCGTCTCGCTGTCATCGTTGGGGGCGGAGAGGAATTCCCTATCCGTCTCGCTGTCATCCTCGGGGGCGGAGAGGCAGTCCCCGTCCGTCTCGCTGTCATCCTCGGGGGCGGAGAGGCAGTCCCCCTCCGTCTCGCTGTCATCCTCGGGGGCGGAGAGGCAGTCCCCCTCCGTCTCGCTGTCGTCCTCCGTATCCGAGGATGACCGGGAGACCGAGGGAGAGCACCTACCTTGGCCTCCAGGCTGTCACCTTGGAGGTGTAGTCGTCCCAAATGTACTTCAGTGTGCGTCCCCCAGTGACTGTGTGACTCGGGGCTGAGCGGCGTGGGCGAGGAGACTTGGAACCTGAGAAGGGGTCAATGAAGTACTAGTGGTGGATGGAGTTAATACATATAGTATTGTAGATCATCTTGGAACCAGGTTGTGCCGCGTGGAGGTGGTGACAGGTTGGAGTTAATACATAGCATAGTAGATCATCTTGGAACCAGGTTGTGCCGCGTGGAGGTGGTGACAGGTTGGAGTTAATACATAGCATAGTAGATCATCTTGGAACCAGGTTGTGCTGTGTGGAGTTGGTGACAGGTTGGAGTTAATAATACACAGTATTGCAGATCATCTTGGAACCAGGTTGTGCCTTGTGAAGGTGTGACAGATTGGAGCTTAAGGATGATTTTGATACTATCCATAAAAGGACATGTTCGCCAAGCGTCTTAACTCCAACCTGTACATACTTTACCAGCTTGAGGGTGCATGCAATGAAGGCTGAAGGTGGGTGTGAGTGTGTGTGTGTGTGTGGAGGGAACTCTGTAGTGTAGTGGTTAGCACGCTCGGCTTACAACCGAGAAGTCCCGGGTTCGATCCCCGGGCGGAGCGAAAGATAGATGGGTGGTCTTTCTTAAATCCCTAGCCCCTGTCCACCCAGCAGTGAATGGGTACCGGGTGCCAGCCGGGGGTTTGTAACCTCCCCCCCCCCCGGGTGGTGGCTTCGGCCAACACTAATATGCAGCAGCGGTAGATCACTATGGCTCTGAGGCATTATCCTCTAAACAAAACAAACAAGAGAACAAGAGGTGTGTGTGTGTGTGTGTGTGTGTGTGTGACCCTATACCTATCGGTGAACAAGATTTACTGGTTTGTTAGAGTAATCTTTGTTTATAACTGTTCCCTTGGTGAGTAGGGTTAACATTCATAATTCTGGGGCTGTGGAATGACTATAGTGTGACTGATTCATTTGTTATATAATGTTAGTGAGGTTGATCCGAGTTTCTGTTTTTTAAGGTTTCGCAAAGTTTCAATGTTTTATACAGAAATAAGTGTGTGGTGGAGATAGTGGGCAGGGCTCCATTTTCTTTTTTCTCTAGGACGTTAAAAGTGTGTATAATAATCTTCGTATATATTCGTGTATAATAATATTCGTATAAGGGATTAACCTATTCACACCCAGATATTTCCTTTGCAATAAAAACATTATATATTGTCGAGCCATAAAATTTAGAAAAGTCACTTAATATACCAAATTAGTGAGTCGACAAGGATACCAAACAGGTCATATCGATTAAAAAAATGCTTATATTCACTAAAAATTGTCTAATGGTAGTCAAATTACAATGGAAATTACGTTCTGGGTCTCAAGGGGTTAAGTTAGTTGAATGCGACGTTTTATGTTATTTTAGATCCTTATTTATCTTACAGTATTAGATACACTTATACTACTTACAGTTAGATACTTATATTTATACAAGTAGGTATGCATGTGTGTATGTAGTATATACACACTCACACAAGACATAGGCAAGGGAATGAATGTATTCATTAGACTAAAATATCATGACATTACTCTTTTTTCTCAAGCCACATCAATCAGTGCATAGCATAGCGATATTAATGACACCAGCATGCATTCCCTCGCTTTTCATCGTCCAAATTGATCTTAATGCAAGAGACGAGTTGATTAGTGAACTGTGTCGATAAAATATTGAGGTATCGTTTCCAGCTATCAACACGTAACGATAGTCTCTTGATCGAAAAATAAATACATATGTCATGACGCAGAAAGACCAGGTGTGTGGCAGTCAGCTAAATGGTTTCAGGTTTATTTTTTTTGCTCGAATTTCTGTCGCGAAACAACACACGTGCCTCAAGAGGGAGGGAGATTGCGACAAGGACAGATTTTACTGTACACGAGGGTTTGTGTGTGTGAGGGAAGGAGGAGGAGGAAGAGGAGGGAGGAGGAGGAGGAGGAGGAGGAGGAAACTAATAAAATCCGAAGAGGATGAGAGAGGTTAGATCAGAGAGAACAGGAAATAAAAGAGAGAGAGAGAGAGAGAGAGAGAGAGAGAGAGAGAGAGAGAGAGAGAGAGAGAGAGAGAGAGAGAGAGAGAGAGAGAGAGAGAGAGAGAGAGAGAGAGAGAGAGAGAGAGAGAGAGAGAGAGAGAGAGAGAGAGAGAGAGAGAGAGAGTCTACCTATACATATTTCACCGAAAACATGGGGTGAAGACGGTGAACATGGAAGAGCAAAAAACGGCCGAGATATTAAAGTCTAGGAAAGAGGGAAGGAGGAAGGCGCAGGAGGGAAAGATAAGATAAGATAAGGAAGGGAGAGGAAATTGTGGGGAAGTGAGGAAGGAGCAGATGGAGAGACAAGTAGCCCGATGGGAGGAGAGAGAGAGAGAGAGAGAGAGAGAGAGAGAGAGAGAGAGAGAGAGAGAGAGAGAGAGAGAGAGAGAGAGAGAGAGAGAGAGGAAAATGTGAGGCAAGAACCCAGACGAGGAGAAGAAATGAGGGAAGGAAGGAAAAAAGAAAAAGAAATGGAGAGAAAATAAGGCTGGTCGGAGGCATGCTATTTATTTCAAGTCATTTAACGGTTAGGTTACGCCGAGAGAGAGAGAGAGAGAGAGAGAGAGAGAGAGAGAGAGAGAGAGAGAGAGAGAGAGAGAGAGAGAGAGAGAGAGAGAGAGAGAGAGAGAGAGAGAGAGAGAGAGAGAGAGTCCTATGAATTTCAGAATTGATGCAACTAATTTTTCATTATTGATTTAACCCTTGAGGCCCAGAACGTAATTTCCTTTGTACTTTGGGTACCATTAGACGATTTTTAGTGAATAAATATGCAATATTTTATAGATATGACCTGTTTAGTATCCTTGTCGACTAACTCATTTGGTATATTCAGTTACTTTTCGTAATTATATGGCTCGACAACACATTTTTTTTATAGCAAAGGAAAGATCTGGGCGTGAAGGGATTAATGACCTTGACTTTGCTCTTTTTGTGCTTCCCTTCTTTGCCATGCTTCTTTTTACCATGGAAGGAAGGAAGGAAGGAAGGAAAGGAAAGGAAGGGAGAGGAAAGGAAGGATGGAAGGAGTGAAGGAGGGAAGGAAGGAAAGAAGGAAGGAAGAAAGGAGGGAAGGGAGTAAAGAAGGAAGGAGGGAATGATGGAAGGAAGGAAGGAAGGAAGGGAGGAAGGAAGAGAGGAAGGAAGGAGGGAGGGAAGGAAGGAAGGAAGGAAGGAAGGAAGGAAGGAAGGGGAGGAAGGGGAAGGAAGGAGGAGGGAGGGAGGTAAGGAAGCAAGAAAGAAGGAGGGAATGAATGAAGGAAGGAGATACAATGCGTGGAGGTGTACAATTATCCTCTCCCTATAGCCATCTCCTTCCTCTAGGACAGTCGAGTGGCCTAAGAACAGCCACACGCCCTGTCCATCAACTCTATCTTCGATTGCGAGTGCATCGGAGGACAAAGGGGGGCGGCATGAGCCTCTAATCCAGTGGTTCTTAACCTTTTTTAGTGCTCGTACCCTTTGAGATGTAATTAATTTGTCTCGTAACCCCGATCAGAAAAAAAGTATAATTAGAGTAAGGAGTAATGGTCGGCATGGTACTGTTTCGTCCATACGACCGAATTCATAAGAACCTTTCCTCTTGAACATGTGACAAATTCCCAGTCAAGAGCTCAGCCAACTGGCTGCCACGCGGGTGCGGGGGACGGGTCTGTGACGCGTAGGACTTGAACTTGACAAGTCCTCTTCCTGTCCTGACCCTGACCGTATATTACGCACTCAGTGCGGGACACAAACAATTACCTAGCTCAGCCCATCAAGTAATAGTTTTGAGGGGAAATGAATCAAGGTGTTTTCTGTTCTGTACCAAATTTCGTTTTTTTCATTACCAAATTTAAGTCCGATACCAAATCATGTGATTCATTACCAGATGGATTTGTCATGACCAAATTAACCCTACTTTGGTAATTAAAAAATACCAATGGCCAACCTGCAGAATTTGAGAACNAAGAGGGAAAGGAAGAAAAAAAGGGAGATTTAAAGGGGAAAAAGGAAGGAGAAGGCCCAGGGGGAAAGAAAGATAAGATAAGGAAGGAGAGAAATTGGGGAAGTGAGGAGGAGCAGATGGAGAGACAAGAGCGCCGATGGGAGGAAGAGAGGAGAGAGAGAGAGGAGAGACGATTGAGAGAGAGAGAGAGAAGAGAGAGAGAGAGAGAGAGAGAGAGAGAGAGAGAGAGGGGAGAGAGAAGAGAGAGAGAGAGAGAGAGAGGAAAATGTGAGGCAAGAACCCAGACGAGGAGAAGAAATGAGGGAAGGAAGGAAAAAAGAAAAAGAAATGGAGAGAAAATAAGGCTGGTCGGAGGCATGCTATTTATTTCAAGTCATTTAACGGTTAGGTTACGCCGAGAGAGAGAGAGAGAGAGAGAGAGAGAGAGAGAGAGAGAGAGAGAGAGAGAGAGAGAGAGAGAGAGAGAGAGAGAGAGAGAGAGAGAGAGAGAGAGAGAGAGAGAGAGGAGAGAGAGAGAGAGAGAGAGAGAGAGAGAGAGAGTCCTATGAATTTCAGAATTTATGCAACTAATTTTTCATTATTGATTTAACCCTTGAGGCCCAGAACGTAATTTCCTTTGTACTTTGGGTACCATTAGACGATTTTTAGTGACTTAATATGCAATATTTTATAGATATGACCTGTTTAGTATCCTTGTCGACTAACTAATTTGGTATATTCAGTTACTTTTCGTAATGATATGGCTCGACAACACATTTTTTTTATACCAAAGGAAAGATCTGGGCGTGAAGGGATTAATGACCTTGACTTTGCTCTTTTTGTGCTTCCCTTCTTTGCCATGCTTCTTTTTACCATGGAAGGAAGGAAGGAAGGAAGGAAGGAAGGAAGGAAGGAAGGAAGGAAGGAAGGAAGGATTGAAGGAGGGAAGGAAGGAAAGAAGGAAGGAAGAAAGGAGGGAAGGGAGTAAAGAAGGAAGGAGGGAATGATGGAAGGAAGGAAGGAATGAAGGGAGGAAGGAAGAGAGGAAGGAAGGAGGGAAGGAAGGAAGGAAGGAAGGAAGGAAGGAAGGAAGGAAGGAAGGAAGGAAGGAAGGAGGAGGGAGGGAGGTAAGGAAGCAAGAAAGAAGGAGGGAATGAATGAAGGAAGGAGATACAATGTGGGAGGTGTACAATTCTCCTCTCCCTATAGCCATCTCCTTCCTCTAGGACAGTCGAGTGGCCTAAGAACAGCCACACGCCCTGTCTATCAACTCTACCTTCGATTGCGAGTGCATCGGAGGACAAAGGGGGGCGGCAAGAGCCTCTAATCCAGTGGTTCTTAACCTTTTTTAGTGCTCGTACCCTTTGAGATCTAATTAATTTGTCTCGTACCCCCGATCAGAAAATAAGTATAATTAGAGTAAGGAGTAATGGTCGGCATGGTGCTGTTTCGTCCATACGACCGAATTCATAAGAACCTTTCCTCCTGAACATGTGACAAATTCCCAGTCAGGAGCCCCTCAGCCAACTGGCTGCCACGCGGGTGCGGGAGACGGGTCTGTGACGCGTAGGACTTGAACTTGAAAAGTCCTCTTTCTGTCCTGACCCTGACCGTATATTACGCACTCAGGGCGGGACACAAACAACTACCTAGCTCAGCCCATCAAGTAATAGTTTTGAGGGGAAATGAATCAAGGTGTTTTCTGTTCTGTACCAAATTTCATTTTTTTCATTACCAAATTTAAGTCCAATACCAAATCATGTGATTCATTACCAGATGGATTTTTCATGAACAAATTAACCCTACTTTGGTAATTAAAAATACCAAATGGCAACCCTGCAGCCAACATTCGCATGAACACGTACCACACGCGTATAGAACTCGATGCCAATCAATCATTGGGGGCATACGCCGGGGGACGCGTCGCCTCGCTCACCCTACGACGCCACTCCTGGGGGTCACCACACGCGAGTTCCCATGCAGGCTACTTTCCCATACCAAGCAGCTCTCGACAAGAAACATCAACTTGCCCCAGCCACGAGCCTTGTGGGCGCCCCCTTGGCCTCCTCCACGCCGGATTGTCTCTTACATATACAACCCGATGGGAAGGATCGGTTTCAGGGTAGCGTGCCACATGCCCATATAGCCGAAGTTGGCGCTGACGGACTATGCAGGTAATAGGCCTCGATTCAGTCTCACGGAGCAATCGCTGATTTGACACGTAATCATCCCAGCGATACCCCATGATTCTGCGAAGACACTTATTACCAAAGGCATCGATTCGTCTCTTCAAGTCATTATTTAGTGTCCATGTCTCACAACCATAGAGTAAGACAGGGATCACAAACGACTTGAAGATCCGGATCTTTGTCCTCCTGCACACCGTCGCACAGGTACCGACAACGCCAAATACTCCCGCTGAGCGAGTCCATAACACCGTGGGCTATGCCAATCCGCCGTAAGACTTCTTGACGTGACCCGTCGTCATTATGGACTGCGCTACCAAGGTATGTAAAACTTTCCAAGATCTCAATGTCCTCACCGCACGCATGGACAGACTGTACTGTTTCATCTAGTAAGCCTCCAAACACCTGGACCTTGGTCTTGAGCCAGGAGACCTCAAGTCCCAAAGGCTTTGCCTCCTCGTGCAGCGCCTCGAGAGCCATCACCAGGACCTCCAGCGACTCAACAAGGACTACTGCATCATCGGCAAAAACAAGATCGTATCTTGGTGTTGCCGCAACGGTAAACAAGAAACAACGACATATGACAGTAACTAATATATATTTACAAGTTATTGTAGTATGACACTTATGATGAACCGTTGGACTGCAGGTGGTTAGGATAATTGTTGACAGACAAAATAATTATATATTTATAATTCCAACCTCCTTATTAATATGATATTGAAAATGATTGGTCAGCATGTCTCGTACCCCCAGGTGTAAGGTTTCGTACCCCTGGTGGTACAGGTACCCCAGGTTAAGAACCACTGCTCTAGGATATGAGCGGTAACTATTTCCATCATTCTTTCCCTTAATATTCTCCCTTCTCTATATATTACTCTCTCTCTCTCTCTCTCTCTCTCTCTCTCTCTCTCTCTCTCTCTCTCTCTCTCTCTCTCTCTCTCTCTCTCTCTCTCTCTCTCTCTCTCTCTCTCTCTCTCTCTCTCTCTCTCTCTCTCTCTCTCTCTCTCTCTCTCTCTCTCTCTCTCTTCTCTCTCTCTCTCTCTCTCTCTCTCTTCTCTCTCTCTCTCTCTCTCTCTCTCTCTCTCTCTCTCTCTCTCTCTCTCTCTCTCTCTCTCTCTCCTCCTCCTCTCCTCGCTCTTCTCTCTCGCTCGCTCGCCTCGCTCGCTCCCCTCCTCTCGCTCGCTCGCTCGCTCGCTCGCTCCGTCTCTCCTCTCTCTCTCTCTCTCTCTCTCTCTCTCTCTCTCTCTCTCTCTCTCTCTCTCTCTCTCTCTCTCTCTCTCTCTCTCTCTCTCTCTCTCTCTCTCTCTCTCTCTCTCTCTCTCTCTCTCTCTCCCCTAGAACACATTTTTTTTCTGCCAATCATCTGGTTCATTTAACCTTATATTCCTCCCTCCCTTTCTTTCCCCTACAATTCTCCCTCCCTTTCTACTCTCCCTCCCTCGCCCTCCCTTTACGCCTCCTTACGCTCCCTATTTGTGGTGCAGTTTGTTGTCGCCCTTTATTGGCTCCATGGACCTAAGGGAGACTAATTAAAGCCTACAACTTTTTTATCCTCCAAGACCTAGAGCAGCTAGTGCAGCACCCTACCCGTATTCCTGACCGCCTTGGAGACACGCCCAACATTCTTGATCTTTTCCTAACTACTAACCCTTCTGCTTACTCTGTGAAACTATTCTCTCCGTTGGGTTCCTCCGATCACAATCTTATTTCTGTAACCTGTCCTATCGCTCCGGTACCGCTTCGGGACCCACCTAAGCAGAGGTGCTTCTGGCACTTCAACTCAGCTAAGTGGGAAGACCTAAGGCAATACTACTCTGATTTTCCATGGAATGATTACTGCTTCCATGTCAAAGACCCATCTCTTTGTGCAGAGCGCATAACTGAGGTCATAGTCTCTGGCATGGAGGCGTACATTCCACACACTTTCTCTAATCCTAAAGCCCGTCAACCTTGGTTTAACTCTGCTTGTTCTCATGCTGTCAGAGATAGAGAGGTGACTCACAAATGGTACCGTAAGCATCCATCTCCTGAAACTCATGCCCTTTATATTTCTGCCAGTAATCATTCATGCCAAATCTTTACTTCAACTTGCCAAAATATCTTTCATTCATAGAAAATGTCAAAATCTTTCTGAATCAAATTCCTCTCGTGACTTCTGGCATCTAGCAAATAACATCTCTAACAATTTTTCTACTGCATCTTTCCCTCCTATGCTTCACCCAGATGGCTCCACAGCTGTCTCATCTACTTCTAAAGCTGACCTCTTCGCTCAAACCTTTGCTGAAAATTCCACTCTGGTTGATGAAGGGCTTGTTCCTCCTTCTCCTCCACCCTCTGACTATATTATGCCTGTCATTAAGATCTTTCGTAATGATGTTTTCTTTGCCCTTGCTGGCCTAGATCCTCGGAAGGCTTACGGTCCTGACAGAGTCCCTCCTATTGTTCTCAAAAAAACTGTGTTTCTGTGCTTGCACCCTGCCTGGTCAAACATTTCCGTCTTTGGCTATCTACTTCCACCTTTCCTTCTTGCTGGAAGTTTGCTCACATCCAACCTGTTCCTAAGAAGGGTGACTGTTCTAATCCTTCAAACTACCGTCCTATAGCTTTGACTTCCTGCTTTTCTAAAGTTTTTGAATCTATTCTTAATAAGAAGATTCTTAAGCAACTATCTGCTCACAATCTTCTATCTGATCGTCAGTACGGTTTCCGTAAAGGGCGATCTACTGGCAATCTTCTAGCTTTCCTAACTGAATCTTGGTCATCCTCCTTTAGGGGTTTCGGTGAAACTTTTGCTGTTGCCCTTGACATATCAAAAGCTTTTGATAGAGTCTGGCACAAATCTTTAATTTCCAAACTACCCTCATTCGGTATCTATCCTTCTCTCTGTACCTTCATCTTAAGTCTCCTTTCAAACCGTTCTATTGCAGCTACTGTAGACGGACATTGTTCTTCTCCTAAATCTATCAATAGTGGTGTTCCTCAGGGTTCTGTCCTATCACCCACTCTCTTTCTTTTATTCATTAATGATCTTCTAAGTCTAACTCAAAGCCCTATCCACTCCTACGCTGATGATTTTACCCTGAATTTTTCAACGTCGTTTATTAGACGTCCAATTCAACAGGAACTAAGTGATTCACGGAGAGATGCCACCGAGCGCCTAACTTCTGATCTTTCTATAATTTCTGATTGGGGCAAAGCAAACCTTGTTTTGTTCAATGCCTCAAAAACCCAATTTCTTCACCTATCTACTCGACAAAACCTACCAGATAACTATCCCCTCTTCTTCAATGACACTCAACTGTCTCCTTCTACAATGAACATTCTAGGACTATCCTTTACTAAAACTCTGAACTGGAAATCTCACATCTCATCTCTTGCTAAAACAGCTTCTAAGAAGTTAGGTGTCCTGTGGCGTTTGCGTCCTTTTTTTTCTCCCTCCCAATTGCTTGCTCTCTACAGTGGCCTTATCCGCCCATGTATGGAGTATGTCTCACATGTTTGGGGAGGATCCACTCATATAGCTTTCCTAAACAGGGTTGAGTCAAAAGCTTTTCGTCTCATCAACTCCTCTCCGCTGACTGACTGTCTTCAATCTTTAAATCACCGCCACAATGTTGCTTCTCTTGCTCTCTTCTACCGTTATTTTCATGCTCACTGCTCTTCTGAACTTGCTAACTGCATGCCTCCCCCCCTCCCGCGGCCTCGCTGCACAAGACTTTCTACTCATTCTCATCCCTATTCTGTCCATCTTCCTAATGCAAGAGTTAATCAGTATCTTTACTCTTTCATCCCTTTCACTGGTAAACTCTGGAACTCTCTTCCTGTTTCTATTTTT